>LPNX010156212.1:17361-146832 GCA_001517045.1 Pseudotsuga menziesii
ATATATTTTTCAAGTTATATATTTTTTCTTTTATTATTATTATATATTTGTTTTATTCTTTTTATGATGTTCAAATTTTTTTACATGAGTTCCAAAATGTAAATATTTTTACATGAGTTACAAAATGTAAATATATAGATTGTTAAAAGAGAGTTTTTGATATTCTTGATTAGTTTTATGGCGTTGAGGAAAATGTCAAATCTCAAATTTCACAATATTTTGATACGATATTTTTTTTTATTTAAAAATATATATATATATATAAAATGTGAAACAATATAAATTATAAAATATAAAACTTAAACTATAGAACAACATAAAATATGAAACAATATTAAAAAGAACCAAATAATATGTTAGTATAACAAAATATTTTAAAAACAAGAGAAAAAAATTAAAAAACGAAATCTTAAAAGACTTTGTGGCTTTTATATAAGCAATATATATAAGGGGTGATGAAGTTGTTAAGGGAGACCATTCAGAATGGCACCACCTTTATATTATTTAAACTTTCTTTATTATTTTGTTAATATGTATTTGCTTAAAATTTATATATATATTTTCACATGGTTTTGTTTAAAAGTTATATAATTTTTTATATGTTTTTTTAACTTATGTTTTTATTATTATTATAATTTTTTTTATTCTTTTTATGATGTTTAAATGTTTTCACATGGTTTTTTTCAACTTACTACAAATTAAAAAACAAAATGTAAGTATATCGATTGTTAAAAAAGAGTTTTTGATATTCTTGATTAGTTTTATATTGTTGAGGAAAATGTCAATTTTCACATTTTTTTGATACGATATTTTTTGTTATGTTTTGACTTTAACATTTTATTTTGAGATTAAATATTATGTTCTTAATATGTTAATTACAAATGTATGGTAATGCATACGCCCAATGATTTGATCCATTATATATTGTCGGTGCATTTTTGTGAAAGAACAAGAAGTTTTTTCAAGCCCAGGAATTTGAGGGTTCCACGTTGGGCTAGGGTTGGCACTCGCAGGGCTTGCTCGCCATGGATCCTCCTGATCCAGTGCCGGATGGTCGGTGTGTTGGTTTGGCAGATGGATTCCGCAGGCCGGTGGTCTCATAGCCAACTGCCAAGTCTGCCCCAGGTGATTCACGTTTTGTTAAGCCGGTGGAAGTACCTAATGTCACTCTCTCCTCAGTAGCATCTAAGTTCAAATCCGTTGCCCTTCATGAAAGAGGATTCGTTGGTCATTTCACGGGTCTTTGGCCCTCTCCGCGATCTATTGAGGTAGGGCTAAATAAAATTTAGCGACCATTAATTCAAGGAGAAGTTTAGCAAAACCTTGTAGGAAGAGGGTTTTTTGTCTTCTTGTTCGAAAAAAAACAAGACAGAGACCTCATATTTAGAAATGGGCCATACTTCATGGGGCTAAGAGGAATGTACCTCAACAAATGGGATCTATCCTTCGATCCAAAAAAGGACATTCCCTCTTCGGTTTCAGTATGGGTTAAGCTGTAGCACCTCCTGCTGCACTGTTGGAACAACGAAGACTTGAAAGCGATTGGAAATGTCTTAGGGAAATATGTAGACAAATCAGAGCCAAAACCCCCAATGTTCTCTTACGCTAGAATATGCGTAGAAGTAGACTTGGAAAACGGTCTGTCGGAGGCAATAAATATCAATATGGAAAGCTAGAGTCATCTTCAAGCTGTAGACTATGAGAAAATTCCATTTAAGTGCAAGGTGTGCCATGAATACGACCATTTTGCAAAGTTATGTCCAAAGAAAACTCAGCTGGAAGAAGGAGAAATCCCAAAAGAGGAATGCAATGAAGTTAACAGGAAAAAGGGGAGCAAAGCAAACGCAAGTCAAGTAAAAAGGAAGAAAGTTCCAGAAAATCAATTTCATGTACTGGTTTCTGAAGATCTAGAACATCCAGAAGTGATCATAGCAGAAAAAGAAACTAACCTTCATAATTATAAAGAAGGTGCACCTGTCCTGGAAGAGATCAGCCATGTCCATGAATCACAACTACCAACACAACCCTTCGTTGAAGTATTGCTAGAGTCTATCTCATAACTCAGGAGTCTCAGCCACAAGATCTAGAGCCAAGGCACAGTTGGAGGATTCTTCAGAAAGAAGAGAGGAAGATATAGAGCCAATAGTCAAAAAAGGAAGGAAACCGAACAAGTATCATAGGGAGAAAGAAGTAGCCAGGGAAAAGGTAGCAGGAAAGCAATCGAATCTAGAACAAATGATGAAGGCTTACACCTCAGGCAAGCCAACAGGTGAACAAACAGAAGGAAGAAAGGAGAAAGCAACACCCTCTTCCACCAGGAAATAATGAAGCTGGTCTCCTAGAATTGTAGAGGTCTCGGAGGAAATCAAAAGGAAGAAGAAATTAGAATATTAAAGTTCTCTGAAAAAATCTCAATCCTCACTATCCAGGAGACTAAAATGCAAGAGAAATATAGTATGGCCATCCTTAGGAAGATCTAGAAGAATGGAGAAGGAAAGGCAGTAAGTGCGCAAGGAGCTTCTGGAGGTATTTTAACCTGGTGGGACAAGAGCCTCTATAGACTCATCTCGACTTCAGAAAATCAGCATTGGTTGTTTGTTGAGTTAGAGAATTTAGACAACAATGCAAATTTTTTTATTGGAAATATTTATGGTCCAATGGTGTATGGGGCCAAGGAGGAATTCTGGAAACAGTTGGAATTGCAAAGGCACGGGAATATGAACCTCCCTTGCATCTTAGCTGGAGACTTTAATGTTACTATCTCCCTAGATGAACAAAAAGGCGGTTCAAGCGCGAGAGACCCCTTCGGGGAAAGGCTCAAAGATGTTATAGTAGCATGGCACCTGGTTGACATAAAAAAAAAAGCAAAGGGAAGCTCACTTGGAACAACAAGAGATCTGGCCCAAGACACATTGTGACTAGATTGGATAGAATCCTGGTGAGCTCTTCCTTTCTAGACTGTCCCTTTATGCTTGTCTCCAGGCTCATTGTTTCTGCAATTTTAGATCCTAGACCTATTTTCTTCTCTTTAGAGCCTCTAGGAAATCTAGGTCCTCATCCTTTCAAATTTTCTCTAGTTTGGACTTCGGAGCCTGGCTTCTACAAACTCGTTTCTAGAGCTTGGGGGTAATTCTTTCGTGGTTCTCCTGGTTACACTTGGGAGAAAAAATTAGAAAAGTTAAAAAGGAGTTAAAAGAGTGGTAGAAGGGGCGAAGTCATCCTGGACAGGAGAAATTAATCCTTCGCAAGGTCTTAGAAGAAATCTAAGAGGAGATAGAGAAAGAAGAGGTCACCAAAGAAATGCTCATGAAAGAAAAAGAGATATAAGGAAAAATCTTGGTCCTTCAAAGAAAGGAAGATTTAGAACTACCTCTAAAATCTAGATGTCTTTGGCTGAAGGCTAGAGATCAAAACTCGATTTTTTTTCATTATTAATGCAAAGATAGAAATAGGAGGTGCACTATTAAGGAAATAACAAAAGACAATGGTGAAAAAATTAGTGATCCAAAGAAAATAAATATAGAGATAAAGGAACACTTTGAAGACCTTTACACTAGTGAAGAATAAGATTTAGTGGAGGACCTTTCCTCCCTAAGAAATGAAATCCCTCATTTGCTATAGGATAACTTATGAGAGCTAACCAAGCATATATCCTTTGAAGAAGTTCGCACAACACTTTGGTCACTTCATCCAAATAAGGCCCCAAGCCCGGATGGGTTCTCCATCAGTTTCTACAGGAGTTGCTAGCACATTATTAAAAAAGACCTTGTCAAAATGATAATCTGGTCCCAGGCAGCAAAAAAGATCGGAGGAGCAACCAACTCCACTTTCCTTTCCCTAATACCAAAAGAAAGGAATCCTTATACCATCAACATGTATAGGCCAATTTCTTTGTGCAATTCCTCTTATAAAATTCTCTCCAAAGTCATACCGAATAGGATCAAAAAGGTTATTCTGCTTCTCATTTCTAAAAACCAAGGTGTCTTTATAGCAGACATGAAGATTTATGACAACATCCTGATGGTTCAAGAAGCAATACATTTAATCCAGACTCGCAGAGAGGCAGGTATGGATATTAAATTATACCTTGCTAACGCCTTTGATAGAATAAGACATGCCTTCATTTTTCAGGTCATGAAAAGTTATGGGTTCCCTGAAGCCTTCATAAGATGGGTCGAGGCTTGTATTAGTGAGCCATGGATAGCCCCCCTGGTCAATGGTCGTCCTGCCCCCTTCTTTCAAGCTCGATGGCGTATAATACAAGGTTGTCTGATGTCTCCTTTCCTTTATATTCTGGTTGCAGATTCTTTCAGCAGAAGACTCAACAGACTTAGAATGGAAGGGCTTCTTCTAGGTATTAGTATTGCCATGGATTCCACCTTAATCATGCCCAGTTTGATGATGATACCATTCTTTTTGGCAGCGTGTCTACTCAAATTGCAAGGCACTTCAAATCTGCCTTGGAACTCTTTTTAAAAGCTTCAGGAAGTCAATTAAATGCCAATAAATCATGGCTCTATGGATGGAACAACAACCCAATTTCCCTCCGAGAGGTAGAAAGAATCTTGGATATCCAGGTGAAACATCAATGGACATCTTTCATTTACCTAGGAGTTCCCATTTTCAACAAGAAGAGCTCCATCTCTGTTTGGGGGCCCCTAATTCAGAAGGTAAAAAATAAAATTTAGGCTTGGAGCAACTCCTGGCTCAATTTGGCAGGCAAGGTGGTTCTGATCAAGTCGATCCTCTCCTCTTTTCCCATTTTCTCTTGTGCTATTCTCCTAGCTCCTAAAGCAGCTATTAACTCTCTCAACATTGAAGTAAGGAATTTTTTATGGCAAGGAGGTAAAACACAAGGAAGAAAATTTAACCTGGTTAAATGGGAAAGTGTTATAGAGGACAAGTGTAAAGGCGGACTCAGAATAAGAGATCTAGGGAAAATGAACACCGCTGTTGGAGATAAACTGGTTTGGAGGATGATTTCAAGAGGAAAGGAATGGTGGGATGAGCCCATAAGGAGAAAATACATTAAAACAAATAATACCAAATGCTTGGAAACTCCCTGGATAGAAAAAGGTACCACAATCTGGAATCTCTGCAAAAATTCCGTTGGGTTAATAAAAGATCATCATTTTTGGGTCCCTGGGAATGGAGGAAAAATCAATATATGGGAAGACTCTATCCTGGGACGGAATCTTCTCGCCATGTAGGAATCGCTTTTTCCTTTATGGCTTTGGATGGAAGACCTCGAAATATTCTCCCTAAGAGAATTTTCTATCTGGGGGTCAAGAGGCGAATGGAAAGGCTATAAAGTCCATTCCCCTTCGTCCAATATTCTCACGGCTTATGAAGAGTTCAAGTCCCAATTACATGGAATTGATCCTCTTAACCACATGGTGAAAGACTCCAGAGGGTGGGGAAGAACATGCAACTACTCAGTGAAAGATGGCTATCATTACCTACGGAGCAATGGGAATGAGCCTTGTGACCGTAAGTGGTCGAATGTCTGGAATTCTAACAACATTCCTAAAATCGATATTATTTTTTATTTTAGTAAAGAACAAGTAACTCGCACCCGATAATCTAATTAAAAGGGGTATTCACAGGCCATCAAGATGCTGACTATGCCACGAGAAGGAAGAAACGACTCAGCATTTGTTTTTCGAATGCTCCCTTACTAAACAAGTCTGGAACCTCTTCCTTGGTCCGATTGGCACTAACTTCACTCTCCCAGGCTCTCTCCCTGAATTGGCAGACAATTGGAGAAACATATATCCAGGCAATCTGAGGAAAAAAATGAACTTTAGAAAGAATATGGAATGTTGCTCTCAAAAATATTTGTTGGCAAGTCTGGTTGGCGAGGAGCAAGCTAATCTTCGACATAAGAAAGCAGATCCTCAACGCATTGTATTCAAGGCCTCAAATCTGATCAGGGGAAATTTAAGTTCAAAAAATTTAGTCCTATCCAAAACTGAGAAATTCAATGCGACAGAACTCTACTGGTGTCAAGATCTCTTAGTTCGGACCTCCCTTCAGTCCAACCCGCAGCCTTCCTACCATATATGGGAACTCAAGAAAGGTTTTGAGGACTTTTCTATCTGGCGAGCAAAGAAAAATAAAAACATTATTTTCTTTGATGGAGCCTCCAAAGGAAATCCTGGGCTAGCAGGCACGGGCGGGATCATTTTTTACCCTGGAGGTAACCCAGTGGATTCCTTTGCTTGGGGCCTCAGGCTCAAATCCAACAATGAGGTAGAATGGCTTGCTTTATATTTCGGAATCAAGTTAGCTGAGCAATTAAATATCACGGACTTCATCATATTAGGTGACCCCAAGCATGTTATTCTCCAAATGAAACAAGGCTCATGCAAAAAGGATATTAAAAATAAAAGAATTCATGATTGAATTTCCCAAATTACTTCACAAATCCAAGTATCCTACTATCACATTCTCCGAAATAATAACATTGAGGCAGATAGGATGGAATATTCAGGTGTAAATCTGGAAATGGGGATCAACAAAGTGAACAGAATATCCAAATTTCATTATGTTCCTTAAGTTTTTATACTACTCCAGAAAGTTCTAGGGAGTCATCCTCAGCTCCTCCCTTATCCACGCAATTGAGAAATCTCACGAGGCGTCCCTTATCTTAATCATGGAGCATGGTGATTGTCTAGTATTACACTGCTAGCAAGCTGGTCCCTCTGGTGCCTGCGATCGAAGGAATGCTACGAGCATATGGTTAATCCCAATCAGGTCATTAGTGCAGTCTCTCTAATCAGCCCGGCATGTATTTCTGTTGTTTGTTATTAGGAATATTTGTTCGCATTTACTCCACCATTTGCTTTGGAATCCTCAACAAAGTCAAGAGTGGACACAGTAAATCAGAAAGCCACTTCATCGAAACAGTAATTTGGAGTTTTTCTTCCCTTCTGGATGGAATCAATCTTTTTTTTATTATCTTTGTAATCTTGGCTAGCTTAAGGCTTTTTATTTAATACAATACCTTGATGGCTTCCGTTAATTTTTTTTTTTACAAATGTATGGTATACTTTTTGTTAAGTTTATGAGAATAATCACTTTATGGAAAATAATATTAAATAATATCATTGTTTATATAAAATAACTCAAAATAGTTTAAAATAGCTAAAAATACCTTTTAAATGGTTTGAATTGTCTTTATTTTCTCATTTTTTTTACAAATTAGCCCCCAAAAATGATTTATTTAAAAGAAAATTTTAAGGAAAAACTTCCAAAATGTATATATTTTTCATTACAACTAGTTACTAAATGTATTGTTTTTTGTAAAATTTCAAAAAACACATTCGTAAATAAAAGTTATTCTTTTTTTATGACCAATAATTTCCAAAATCACAAAAAAATGGATCAAAATAAAAAAAATGGTGCCACCAGTATACATACTTTTCGAAACAAAGGTAAAAACAACTACTAAACTTGACCCTCCAAAAAACGAGAACAATATTGGGTTATCATCAAGTTGTTTTTGACTTGTTAATTATGGAAGACTTGTACATACCAATATTAGGAAGAGGTGCATCCTGTTGTAAATGAATTTCATGTTGAATTTTTCTTTTTGGAGGTAACCCTTTGTACCAACCCCTAAATATTTGTAAAAATAAAAATAAAAAGTATTTACCACATGTAAAAAAAATAGACAATTCCTAGACAATAATTAGAGAGATGTCATTACTTACATTTCCTTTCCTCTTGCATTACTATCGAGTTGTTTTTAAGTTACTATTAGCATGTTTAAAAATGGAGATTCATCGAGATGACATTACTTTACAACGTAAGAGAATTGTTTGTAATTAACTTATTGTCATAATTCAGTTTGTCGTAGTTGTTTGTTGGATTCTAAACCTGAGCTGCACAAGGAATGGTCATGGGCTTACTTAGTCATTACGACTAATCCATGAGTCCTTCGCTTTACTTTGTATAGGCTCTAAGGTGTATAGAAAAACCAGTTAAAAGACAAACTCTAAACAAAGCGCCCAAGGAGCATCGACAAGGAAAATACTAAGGTTTGGGAAAGAACCTAATCCTAAATCCTTTCTCATAGCTTTAACATTCATATTAAACGTAACGAAGGTATTACAATTGATTCCAAAATTCAATATTGACTAAATACCAAACATTTTGATGCAGGTTGTAGAACAAGTATTAATATTTCCTTCCGTCTTGCATTACTGTCGAGCTGTTTTTAAGTTACTATTAGCATGTTTAAAAATGGTGATCTATCGAGATGCCATTACTTTACAACATAAGAGAATTGTCTGTAATTAACATATTGTCATACTTCAATTTGTCGTAGTTGTTTGTTGGATTCTAAACCGGAGCTGCGCAAGGAATGGTCATGGGCTTACTTAGTTGTTACGACTAATGCATGAGTCCTTCGCTTTAGTTTGTACAGGCTCTGAGGTATCTAGACAAACTCTAAACAAAGCACCCAAGGAGCATCAACGAGAAGAAGACTAAGGTTTGGTAAAGAACCTAATCCTAACTCCTTTCTCATAGCTTTAACATTCATATTTAACATAACAAAGGTATTACAATTGATCCCAAAATTCAATATTGATTGGATACCAAATGTTTTGAGCAGGTTGTAGAACAAGTATTAATGTTTAAAGTCTTACAAGGAGAAAGGTTATACAAATTTTAACCCTTATAGCAAGGGTATATGTTGTAACCTTGGGAGTCGCACGCTCAACCTTAAAGGCTTGAAAACATGGTTGTCCTGGGATATATTAATATGATTGCGAAAGATTCAAGACAGGTTAACAAAAAGTCTACCTTTGGACCACGTGATGGCCATAAGGACTCCAGCTGGCAGTCACTTCTTGGTAAGAAAAACCCTAAAAATTTAACTCGCTTTGGAAAGAAAATCTATTGGTTCGAAGGACAAAAGTTTGGAGGAGGAGGTTGCTCTACAACTTCGTTTACCTTTCGGCTGCTTGGACTTATCCATTCCCTGGTTGTAAGACAAGAAAGAAAAAATATTAAGTTGACACCTCGAATTGTTTTGAGTCTATTAAAACCTGTCACGATTTATGAAGGAATCTGTATTTCTTGCTTTGGTGACTCTTGCATGCATTTGAAGGCCAAATAGGTATACCATAGCCCATTTTATTTCTTTTTTTACTTCCCTTATCAAGCTTCAAGATGCTTAAGGTTTAATCTATGGCACCCTTTGTGTGCGGATCGAAAAGGCACTACAGGTATGGGTGGGTCATTTGCTACGAAGTCCCTCTTTTACCAGTAAGCACCTTGTAACCACCTTGCGTGGCTCTTAAGGATACTAATAGGTTCCTATGATGTTTTTTCATAGCATTGGATTTTCCCACTATGTTAGTCCGGTGTCAAGGAAGTGAGGTTTCCTCTTGGTTAACATACATCTTAGAATATAAAGGTGGTTTACCACCTGTAGGTGACCACATCACTTTTGTGTTTATGTTGCTTTTGAAACTTGTTAAATGTTGTCAGTACCCTTTAGGGTTTCGATTTTGTATCTACGTTTATATCACTTTTTTTAAAACACTGTATAACTCCAAAACTGTAAGTATTGTGGAGTCTTGCAACTATGCCCCTTCCTTGGAGGATATGATACATATAAAATACTCCTAAAATTTTATATTGGTTATATTTATTCGTAAATCTTCAGTTTCTTTTTGGTTGACTCATAAGGGATGTATACTTTAAAAGAATTGTTTCCTTACAGCACTAGTGTCATGGCCAAGGGCCTTATAATGTCGCCATTGTTTGCTATGGAGGTTGCGTTTATACTATTACTTCCTTCTTATATATTTTATTGTTTTTAATTTCTAAAATGGCATGAAGGCCATAAAACCTACTATCATGACTTGAGCTTCAAACTAAGTAGAATCTTTCGAAAAGTTAATAATGGTTCGTACTTGTTTGTTTGCAAATACAAAACGAAGCTCGTGGGAGTTCCCTTCCTTCATTATTAATTCGGTGTTTTGAAATTGTATTCACATTGTTCATTTTTTTTAAAATAATTATAGTTATATAGTCTCGATGTAATTGATAGCCTAAAATACTACAGATATTCGTCCTTGAAACCTCTATCATTCAAAAATAGGGTTTGAGAGAAAAAGGTCGTAACTCCTGCTTGACTGTAAATATAAATAAGAAACTCAGTTACAACAGATCTAGGTTTTCTTATTTCCGTTAAATTCATAAAGCTTTGAGTAAAAAGCTTCATTTATTTAAGTTTTACATTGGATAAGATTTGGGGCAAGGCCCGTGAGACTTAAAACCCTAGAGCTGTATCCTACAACGTGAAAAAAAATAGTCTATATGTAAAAACTAGTTGTAATTTCCCAACAAAACTTTTCTGTTTTTATGTTGAGAAAGCTGTGAAATATTGGATAGTTGATATACTTCGACAAATTTATTCTATGGCATTTTCTTTGGGCCTTTAAGCCATTATCACAGCTTGATACCAATTTTGATACAGGAATATAGATAACTTTGTTCTAACCACCGAAGGTAATTCTATGAATACTGTAGGTGATGGAAATGAAGGTCGTAAGGCATAATGTTAGAGTTTCTTTGTACTTATTGTAAATTTTAGAGAGACTCTGTTTGTTAGTTTCCCTTACAGTTTATAAAATGCATCGTTTTCTTGGATTGATAGTTATATTGATATTCAGATTTATTTCCTTCAAAATTTTAGATGTTTTAAAGATTCTTGTGTGGATTTCATTTTGTTTTCTTAACTGTAATGTCGATATGTTTGAAATGGCCAATGGTTTGTAACTTAATTAACAAGTTTTTTTCGTTCTGTTTAGTTACCCATACTAATTTTGAGCAAGAGAAAGGGTTAAGCCTTAAGACTATTTGTAATTCTTATTCTAAACATAAAACAGTACAGGAACACCACTTAGGTAAACTGGAAGCCTATAACTAGTGCTAAGGTTTGTCGATAATCTCGACTGAGTGTTACATTAATAGTTTAGCTTAACTTTATTTGATTTAATGTGAAATCTGGATACTCTAGATTAATATTCTAAAAGATTAAGGAGAAACAAAATAGGTCTTCAACGGAGTAATAGGGTTAACCTTGGGGTCTAATCATTTATTATTGCTATACTAATAGACGATAAAGTATTTGGAAATAACCAAGAATTTATTTATATAAAGAAAGACTCTGCAATTTATTCTAGCTCCTAAATTTATACTGTAAGTGAAAACTCAGACTTCTAATAACTGGAAAGGTATATCTAACAAGATTTAGGACTGAAACCTATATTTAAACTAAAATACCATATCTCATAGTATATTGCAAACAAATTACATACATACTTCTAGTCTTCCAACTAAGGAAGATACATATTTATTTAATCATTTTGATACTATTATTTAACATAATTTATATCTTCATGTACTAGAGTACATCACTTCGTTGAAAGGAAAAATATAGGAGATAATATTAAACTCATATATTTGTCAATCAGTTTCACTACAATTACTTCATTCTAAATAATTTACAGTTTCTCTTAAGCAGAAATAAACAATGTCTTAAAACAGATTAGAGATAAAACCTGGAAGTGTTACAGAGAAATGGGACCAACACTCAAGGGAGACTGTTCCACCCAACCTTTTCCTGAAGCAACCAAATCACTTGCTTAGGACCCCCGAGCTTTCTCATTGCACCACTAGGATGGATATCTACGCTACACAGTAGACTTCTGCAACTTAGTACTCAGCAATAGACTTATCTCAGCAATTCACTTTAGCTATCCCCTCATCAAATTCTTTGTGTGCCTGACTTTTCAATTTACAGCAATCACAAAGTTCATTCTCTCAAAAAATCAGAATGAGTGGTGAGTCTCCTGCTCAATTTGATGGTTTATATTAGATTGCCTAGGTATTTGGGTTAGTTTTGGAATTTAATGAGCCACTCAGCTCAGTTCCCCCTCTTAGTGAAGATGACCACTTTTTTAGGGATTATGCTCCTGCAACAGCTAGAAAGTGAATGCCAGTGTTGCCACTTGTCGACCAGCCTTCTATAGTTTCTCCTTCCTCTTAGTGGGCATTGAACACTCATTTAAAAATCTCCCCTAAATAAGTGTCTCCTTTTATTAATTATTAAAATAAATAATCTTCAATTACACTCATCCTTGACCCACTTGGTCATAAACTTTACAATAAAAATTAACATAATGTTTTTTTTTGCTAAAATAAATAATACATATTATTTTTCAGTTTTGGGTATATACAAACACCCCCCCTTAAGCTCAATATCGTCCTCGATGTTGCTTAAGTTATTATGAGTCTTATTTGAACAGAGCTGGATATGCCACCTGCATATCGCTTTCCAGTTCCCAAGTCGCTTCATCTGGACTGAGGTGTTTCCACTCTACCTTCACCTGTCCAATGGTGCGATCTCAAAATTCCTCCCTGTCGAGAATACAATCCGCTTCCACCGGAAAATCTTCTTCCAGTTCTACCTGAATCAAATTCTAGTCAATCACATGAGTAGCATCATGTATATACTTTTTCAAAATAGAAATGTGAAAAACATTGTGTATCCTAAGATTAGGTGGCAAAGCTAGTTGATAAGCCATTGGACCCACTCCTGCCAATATCTTGAATGGTCCACAATACCTGGGTAGTAATTTAGCACAGTTACCTAATATAAAGGATATTTTTCTTGGTTTCACCCTAACAAATACATGTTCACCAACTTGGAATTCCTTCGGAGTTATTTTAAGATTGGCATGACTCTTTTGCCTGTCTTGAGCAGTTTTCAAGTTGCCTTGTACCTGTTTCACTGTTAGTTCCAATGCTTTTAACATGTCAGGTCCTAACATTATTCGATCTACTAGATTACTCCATGTAATATGAGTGTTACACTTTCTACCATATACAATTTCAAAAGGACTAAGCTTTGTTGAGGCCAGATAATGGTTATTGTAAGAAAATTCAACTAGATGCAAATAGTCTTCCCACTTCTTGGGATAATCACTAACATACATTCGCAGCACATCCTCTAGTACTTGATTAACTCTTTCTATTTGTCCATCTATTTGCGGATGATAAGAAGTACTAAAATTTAACTTAGTGTCTAATCCTTCAAATAAAGTTTCCCAAAAATTACCAGTAAATTTAGGATCTTTGTCAGAAATAATTACCTTTGGGATTCCATGTAGGTGGAATATTTAATTCATTAAGATGTATGCAATGTTAGCAGTTGTATGAGTTGTTTTAACAAGAATAAACGGTTGTGCTTTACTTAACTTATCCACAACCAACATATGGAATCATTATGTTTCTAGTTTTTAGGTAAACCAGTTACAAAGTCAAGACTTATGACTTCCCATTTCCAATTTGGGATTGGCAATGGAAGTAGCAGGCTTGTTGGGTGTTGATTTTCAGCCTTAACTTGCTGACACTCAATACACCTAGCTAAAAATTCAGCAACCTCATTCTTCATGTTAGGACAAAAGTACTCTTTTTTTAACATAGTTATCATTTTATAATACCCTGGATGTCCTGAATAAGTATTTTTGTGAATCTCATTCAGAATTAGTAGCTTAACTTCTGGTACATTTGGTACATAAAGTTTGTTTTTAAACAATATTAGGCCATTTACATCAAAACTGTAATTTGTAATTATATTTTCAGATGTATTCTAAGTTATCCTTTTTTTTTTAAATTCTGGTATTCTGGGTCCCGCTTTATACCATCTTCCAATTTATCTTCCAAATCAGTTTTATAACTGCAAATGGAAGCTACAAAACTTGTTACAACATTTCTGCTCAAAGCATCATCCACTTTGTTTTCTTTCCCTTTAATATGTTTGATCTCGAAATCATATTCGCTAAGGAAAACTAGCCATCTAGCTTGCCTTGCGTTTAGATTTTGTTGATTAAACATATATTTTAGACTTATGTTATCAGACATTAACATAAATATTTTACCTATTAAGTGATGACGCCACATTTTTAAAGCGTGGATTATTGCGGCCAATTCTAAATCATAAGTTACATAAGTTTTTTCGTGAGTCTTTAATTTTCTTGATTCGTATGCAATTACATGACATTCCTGAGTCAGCACCCTACCCAAGCCTTCGTTGCATGCATCTGTGCATACGATGAAGTCTTTGTCTAGTTCTGTTATTTTTAGGATGGGTGCAGTAGTTAATAATTCCTTTAGTTTCCTGTCTTCGCATTTCTGATCCCAAACAAATTTATTACCCTTTTTATGTAATGAAGTTATAGGATTTTCAATCCTTGAAAATCCTTTAATAAATTTTATGTAGTAACTTGTTATCCCCATAAAGGATCGTACATCAGTTACGTCCTTAGGAACAGGCCAATCAATAATAGATTTTATTTTATCTGGGTCCACTGATATCCCTTCTTCGAATATTACATGCCCCAAATATTGTATTTTATCTTTATAAAAATCACATTTGCTGAACTTAACATACAACTGTTGTTCTCTTAACACATGTAAAATTATATTAGGTGTTCATCATGATCTTCTTTTGTCTTAGAATAAATTAATATGTCGTCTATAAAGACGACTATAAATTTATCTAGGTACTTACTTAGGGCATTGTTCAATAAGCACAAGAAGGTTGCTGGTGCATTTGTTAGCCCGAGGGGCATAACCACAATTTCATAGTGTCTGTATCTTGTCCTCAAAGCTGTTTTAAAGATGTCTTCATCTTTAATTCTAACTTGGTGATAACCAGACCTTATGTCGATTTTAGAGAATATCGTCGCTCTATGTATCTGATCGAACAAATTGCCAATGCGGGCCAGAGGATATCTACTCTTAATTGTCATTTTATTAAGTTTACGGTAGTCTATGCATAGACGTAGAGTACCGTCTTTATTTTTAACAAAAAGGATCAGTGCTCCTAGGGGGATACACTTGGCCTTACGTAATGTTTATCTATTAACTCTTGTAATTGTAATTTTAATTCATTTAGCTCCAAGATATTCATTCGATAGGGAGCTTTCGAATTAGGTACCGCTCCGGGTACTAATTCAATTGTAAAGTCTAGATCTCATTTAGGAGGTAATCCTGTAATTTCTTTTGGGAATACATTTGCGAAATCTTGCAAGATCGAAATATCCTCAAATCCTGGTTTATTTTCTTTATTAACTTGTTCATTATTTATAATGTGCATAGCAAATACTTTGCAGCCCTTTCTTACAGCCTTTTTCATCTGTAAAGATGAAATTTGTCTAACATATATCTTCCTAGGAATTCCTATAACAATAATTATTTCTCCTTCCTTATTCAAATAAGTAAAATCCTTTTGAAAACAGTTTAAAATCACTTGGTGTTTTTCAAGCCAATCCATTCCTATGAGAACATCGTAAGATCCTAAAGGTAACACATTTAGTTTGACCCGACTTTCAAACGGATTCATCATCAAATTACAACTTTCAACATAGTTTACTACCTTTCTTTTAGTTCCTATGGCTAGTTGGACCAGCCATGATTTATCGAACTTTTTTAAAGGTAATTTTCATTTGTCCATGATACTAGGAGATATATAACTTAGACTAGCGCTTGGATCAATTAACATGGATATAGAAAAATTTTGGATCGTACCTTACACTTCCACCATGGAAGTCTGGTGATCTGCATGTCGGTTCTCCAGAGCTGCATTTATCCTGTGCATCTCGTTGGCCGCATCCCCAACTATTTCTTCTTTCTGGACTATGTGTATGTTGTTCATGTTTCCTTTCCTATTCGGACAATATTTGGCATAGTGTGGTCCCTGGCATTCCCAACATTTGACAGGTTCTCGTTGTTTAGTATTTCTAACAAAATTTTTAGATAAATCCCTGCCTTTTGATGCTGCAGTATTCTGGGGTACTTCGTTCTTAAATCAGTTTTCTGATAGTTGTTTTTGCAAAAGTTCTAAGACTTACTCCCGAAACTCTTGTTTGAATTGAATCATTTTTTCTTCTGATCAAAATGACTTGTCCTTTTATCTTTCCAATTAGGTAGACTTTCTCTTTTCTTTCTCTGCTTAACAAAATTCTGCCTTTCTCATAGCTTCCTCCAAGGTTTTTAGATCGTCAAACTCAATCCTATCCTTGAATCTAGCAAGTAAACAACTTAAAAATCGTTGTATTTTTTGCTTTTCATCTATTATGTGTGGTATGTACCTTAGCAAACTTAAGAACTTGTTGCTTAATTCCTTCACGGACATGGAGCCTAGTTTTAAGTCATAGAACTCCTTGGCTCTATCCTCGTAATACTATTCAGACATAAACTTTCTCCTGAAGTACTTCTTAAAAACTCTCCAAGTCAAGTACTTCTCCTTCATATTTTTGACCCTCTTTATATCTTGCCTCCATATGTTGGATTTTTCGGTCAAATTGTAAATAGCCATTCTGGCCTTTAATTTGTTAGAATAATTGTAAATTTGGAAGTATTTATTCATGCCTAACATCGAATATTCTACTTTCTCTCCTTTCTATGCTTCCTTGTTGAACATGGGAGGCTTTATTTTCTTGAATTCTCTAGAAATCTCTTTGTAGGGTTTATACTTCTTTCTCCTAGGTTTTCAGTCACTTTCACTATTGTCACTTATGTATCTTTGTCTTTCCCTACGTGACCTTTGTTTAACTTCCGAGGATGTTTCACTATCAGAATAATTTACCCTTTTTCCTTTATGTTTATAGGTCATTGTTTCAGAACCAGTTTCGAAAACACTTCTTTTATCTTTTTCCTGATTATTCATTTTGTCCAATAGATATTCATTTAGCAATAGAATTCTTTGATTATCTTGTTTCACATTTTGAATTTCATCCCTCAACTCTCTGACTGTTTGTAGTAACTCTGGATTATTCAAATCTACATAAACGTTGTCAGGGTTATTATGTTGAGGACCATTCTCAGCATATGCTTCATCATTCTCCATTTTCCTACAAAACAGGTTTTATATTTCTGGATAGAAATAATTGTAAAATAAAATTAGTACATTGTTTTTTTTTATAAACGAGTGAGCCAATCAGGCCTAGTGTTGAAACCTCGCTCTGATACCACTTGTAACAACCCCTAAATATTCCTAAAAATAAAAATAAAAATATTTACCACATGCAAAAAAAATAGAGAATTCCTAGACAATACTTAGAAAGATGTCATTACTTGCATTTCCTTCCGTCTTGCATTACTGTAGTTACTATTAGCATGTTTAAAAATGGTGATCTGTCGAGATGACATTACTTTACAACGTAAGAGAATTGTCTGTAATTAACTTATTGTCATACTTTAGTTTGTCGTAGTTGTTTGATGGATTCTAAACCGGAGTTGCGCAAGGAATGGTCATGGGCTTACTTAGTTGTTACGACTAATGCATGAGTCCTTCACTTTACTTTGTACAAGCTTTGAGGTGTCTAGACAAACCATTTAAAAGACAAACTCTAGAGAAAGCACCCAAGGAGCATCGACCAGGAGAAGACTAAGGTTTGGTAAAGAAACTAATCCTAACTCCTTTCTCATAGCTTTAACATTCATATTAAACGTAACGAAGGTATTACAATTGATCCCAAAATTCAATATTAACTGAATACCAAATGTTTTGATGTAGGTTGTAGAACAAGTATTAATGTTTAAAGTCTTACAAGGAGAAAGGTTATACAAATTTTAACCCTTATAGCAGGGGTATGTGTTGTAACCTTGGGAGCCACACGCTCAACCTTAAAGGCTTGAAAAGATGGTTGTCCTGGGGAATATTAATATGATTGCGAAATATTCAAGACATGTTAATAAAAAGTCTACCTTTGGACCACATGATGGCCATAAGGACTCTAGCTGGCAGTCACTTCTTGGTAAGAAAAACCCTAAAAATTTAACTCGCTTTGGTAAGAAAATCTATTGTTTCGAAGGACAAAAGTTTGGAGGAGGAGGTTGCTCTGCAAGTCCGTTTACCTTTCAACTACTTGGACTTATCCCTTCCCTGGTTGTAAGATGAGAAAGAAAAAATATTAAGTTGACACCTCGAATTGTTTTGAGTCTGTTAAAACCTGTCACGATTTCTGAAGGAATTTGTATTTCTTACTTTGGTGACTCTTGCATGCCTTTGAATGTCAAACATGTATACCATACCCCATTTTATTTCTTGTTTTACTTCCCTTATCGAGCTTCAATATTCTTAATTTTTTAATCTACGATACTCTTTGTGTGTAGATCGAAAAGGAACTAGAGGTATTGGTGGGTCATTTGCTGTGAAGTCCCTATTTTACCGATAAGCACCATGTAACCACCCTGCATGGCTCTTAAGGATACCAATAGGTTCCTATGATTTGTTTTCATAGCATTGGGGTTTCCCACTATGTTAGTCTGGTGTTAAGGAAGTGAGGTTTCCGCTTGGATAACATACATCTTATAATGTAAAGGTGGTTTACCACAGGTAGGTGACCACGTCACTTCTATATTTATGTTTCTTCTAAAACTTATTAAATGTTGTCAATACCCATAAGGGCTTCAATGTTGTATCTGCATTTATATCGCCTTTTTCAAAACACTGTGTAACTCCAGAACTGTAACTAATGTGGTGTCTTGTGACTATGCCACTTCCTTGGAGGATAGGATACTTATGAAATACTCCTAAAATTTTCTGTTGGTTATATATATGTGTAAATCTTTAGTTTCATTTTGGTTGACCCATAAGGGATTTATACTTTAAAAGAATTGTTTCCTTACAGCACTAGTGCCATGGCTAAGGGCCTTATAATGTCACCATTGTTTGCTTCGGAGGCCGCGTTTATACTTTTACTTCCATCTTATATATTTTACTATTTTTAATTTCTAAAATGGCATGAAGGCCATAAAACTTACTGTCACGACTTGAGCTTTGAACTAAGTAGACACTGTCGAAAAGTTAATGTTGGTTCCTACTTGTTTGTTTGTAAATATAGAACGAAGCTCATGGGAGTTTTGTGCTTGCATTATTAATTCGGTGTTTTGAAATTATATTATGCACTGTTCAATTATTTAAAAATAATTATAGTTATATAGTCTCGATTTAATTGATAGCTTAAAATACTGCAGAGATTCGTCCCTGGAACCTCTATTAATAAAAAATAGGTTTTGAGAGAAAAAGGTCATAACTCTTGCTTGACTATGAAGATAAATAAGAAACTCAGTTAAAACAGATCTAGGTTTTCTTATTTCCATTAAGCTCATAAAGATTTGAGTAAAAAGCTTTGTTTATTTAAGTTTTACATTGGATAAGATTTGGGGCAAGGCCCATGAGACTTAAAACCCTAGAGTTGTATCCTACAACCCGAAAAAGAATAGTCTATATCTAATAACTAGTTGTAATTTCCCAACAAATCTTTTCTATTTTTAGGTGGAAAAAGCCATGAAATATGAGATAGTTGTAATACTTTGATAAATTTATTCTACATCATTTTTCTTTGGGCCTTTAAGCCATTATCGCAGCTTGATACCGATTTTGATACAGGAATATATATAACTTTGTTCTAACCACCGAAGGTAATTCTATGAATACTATAAGTGATGGAAATGAAGGTCGTAAGGCACAATGTTAGAGTTTCTTTGTACTTCTTGTACAGTTTAGCGAGACTATGTTTGTTAATTTCCCTTATAGTTTATAAAATGCATCGTTTTCTTAGATTAATAGTTACATTGATCTTCGGATTTATTTCCTTCAAAACTTTAAATGTTTTAAAGATTCTTGTGCGGATTTCATTTTGCTTTCTTAACTGTAATGTCGATATGTTTGAAATGGCCAACAGTTCATAATGAATTAATAAGATTTGTTGTTCTATTTAGTTACCCTACTAATTTTGAACAAGAGAAAGGGTTAATCCCTAAGACTGCTTGTAATTCTTATTCTGAGCATAAAACATTACAGGAACAACAATTAGGTAAAATGGAAGCTTGTAACCAATGGTAAGGTTTGTCGATAATCTCGACTGAGTGTTACATTAATAGTTTAGCTTAACTTTATTTGATTTTATGTGAACTTTGGATACTCTAGATTAATATTCTAAAATATTAAGGAGAAACAAAATAGGTCTTCAACAGAGTATTAGGGTTAACCTTGGGGTTTGATCATTTATTATTGCTATACTGATAGAGGATAAAGGATTTGGGAATAACCAAGAATTTAGTTATATAAAGAAAGACTCTGCAATTTATTCTAGCTCCTAAATTTATACTGTAAATGAAAACTCAGATTTTTAATAACTGAAAAGGTTTATCTAATAGGATTTAGGACTAAAACCTATATTTAAACTAAAATACCAGATCTCACAAAAAATTGGAAACAAATTACATACATACTTCTAGTCTTCGAACTAAGGAAGATACATATTTATTCAATCATTATGATCTACTATTATTTAACATAATTTGTATCTTCTTGTACTAGAGTACATCGACACTTTGGTGAAAGGAAAAATACTGGAGATAATTTTAAACTCATATCTTTTTCAATCAGTTTCATTGCAATTACTTCATTCTAAATAATTTACAGTTTCTGTTAAGAAGAAATAAGCAATGTCTTAAAACAGATTAGAGATAGAACCTGGAAGTGTTATAGAGAAATGGGACTAACACTCAAGGGAGAGTGTTCCACCCAACCTTTTCTTGAAGCAAGAAAATCACTTGCTTAGGACCCTCGAGCTTGCTCACTGCACCACTAGGATGGAGATCTATGCTACACAACATAATTCTGCAACTTAAGACTCAGCAACATACGTATCTCAGCAATTCACTTTAGCTATCCCCTCATCAAATTCTGTGTGTAACTGACTTTTCAGTTTGCAGCAATCACAAAGTTCATTCTCTCAAAAAATTAGAATGAGTGGTGAGCCTCCTGCTCAATTTGATGGTTTCTATAATATTTCCTAGGTCTTTGGGTCAGTTTTGGAATTTAATGAGCCACCCAGCTTGGTTCCCCCTCTGAGGGAACATGACCACTTTTTTAGGGATTATGCTCCTACAACAACTAGAAAGTGAATGCCAAGGCTGCCACTTGTCAACCAACCTTCTACAGTTGCTCCTTCCTCTTAGTGGGTAGTGAACACTCATTTAACAGCCTCCCCTGAATAAGTGTCTCCTTTTATTAATTATTAAAATAAATAATTCTTCAATTACAGTCATCCTTGACCTGCTTGGTCATAAACTTTACAATAAAAATTAACATAATGTTTTTTGCTAAAATAAATAATCAATATTTATTTTTCAGTTTTGGGTATGTTACACCCTTTAGGTTCATGAAACAAAATATCATAATTGGAAACCACTTTAATCAATAGATTTTTAAGTTTTGGAGCACAACCCTTTAAAAGATTCAGTTTGTTCAACGTATTTTGCTTTAATTATCATAAGAACAAAGTTCTTACTAACATTTACCAACCTCTTCATTTGATTTGTAGAAACTAAAGAAAGATTAGTTTTCATGCGATGTGCATGAACAATGTATTCAATACCATCTTTAGTGAGATGATACTTGTTATCTTCCCCATAAAAGGTAGCCTTCCTATCATAAAGATATGGACTACCCAACACAATACCATAGATATCCAACCAAACAACAACTAGATCTACTTCAACAACAAATCCATAAGTAATGGAAAATGTAAGTCTACACTGTTTTGTAACTTGAAAATGTGCATTATCACATACCAATCCAAGTGGATATGGTTTAGGGTGTAACTTAGTTTCCAAATGTAATTTTTTAACTATTTCTTCTGAAATGAGATTTGCTTATGATCCACTATAAAAAAGATCATTAATTTTTGTATGTTTAGAGATTACTCCAATATGGAATAGCTCACTCCTCTTTCTTTCATTAATGACAGGTTCATTCTTCAAAACAGAAATAGAAGGATTTTTACCTTGAATGCTTGTAGCAACAACCTTAGTTTCATCCCCAAAATCAGATCCCGAATCATGTTGGATTGCTTCCGCAATAGTCTTTTTGTCTTCTTTATTTTGAAAATTCTCAGGATTGAGTTCCGGATGAAGTTTCCAACATTTGGAAGCATCGTGACCTTTTTATGACAATGATTACATGTAGGTTTTTCTCCTTCTTTCTTTACGGTAGTTGTGTGTTTACCTTTCCCTTTACCTTTAAACTTGTTTCCATATGGTTTGAAAGGTTTCTTGGAAAAGTTCTCTTTTGTATTCTTCCCCTTCATCTCTACATGAGTCACTTGAACACATACATCATAAAGGTTAGTCGGATTAAACATTAATATCATATGACGTAAATAACTATGAAATCCTCCTATATACTTGAGAAGAGTTTCTTGAGTGTAGAGAGTTATACGAAGTACCAATACTCGTTTCTTGAATTCTTGTGTGTATTCCTACACACTTTGTTCCTTACCTTGCCTCAAATTCTGCCAGTACATCATAGCTTGTTGCATGTACCGTAATGTATAAAACTGTTTTTTAATGCTGATGTGAAATCATACCAAGAGGAGACGATTTTACCTTTAGTGGAAAGATCCTCTTGAGATCTACTCTCCCACCAGATGAGAGCAGTCCCTCCAAGTCGGAGAGAATCCAATTGACCTTTAATATTATCTTCAGTAACTTTTGAATACTACAGTAAAATTCTATTTGACGAATCCAATTGTCTAATTTCTTATCATTAAGTTCCCCATCGTACATAAGTAATTAAAACTTAATATCCATATTTAATTGAGGCACATTAAAGCCAATTTTTTCATCAAGTTTCTTTTTCTTTTTAAACGGAGAATGTAAAGAACCATCAATATAAGATGTAGAATATGGTGGAGTTTTAGGAGGTTCGTCGCCACCTCCTTTTTTACCTTCAACATGAGATGGACCTCCTTTTTCACCTTTCTCCAATATTGATAAATCTCATCCACCATTGTTTGCATTCTCATGAAATATTTAATAAATTCCCCTTTAGATGGGATTGAAGAAGTTGCTTCTTCACCTTTTGGTGAATCCATTTTCCCTCTTCTTGAAACAATTTCTGGATCAAATTCTTCAAGTTCTCCTTCACCAAGATATATCCTAGATATTGTAAAAATTCACAAACTCACAATGCAATGGTTAAACTTCTATGATACCAAACTTGATAAATTTCAGGATCTTTTTTAACCATATAAATTGCATGCGAAACTTGTATGTTAAAAAATCTTAAAAAGGCTTAAAATATGAGATTTAAAATGCTTAAAAGATTCACATAAGCAAATAAACAATATGCAAACCATAAAATTGATAAACAACATATGATAACAAAGTTCACCCCTCCTGGGTTATGTCTCCGAGCCACTTCCAATGAGAAGGCCAATCTTATTAAATATTCAAAAGCTTACATACATGAGTTTTGGAAACACCTCTATTTTATGTCAGTCAAATTAAAAAATAGACTGCACCATTGTATTCATCTCGAATTTTGAAAAAAAACACTTGACCATATCTGGCTGAAAAATCCTATGGAATACAAAACAAGAGATCCCTCTTCTGCACCTGTAGGGATCCATACCTTCTATACCTTCCTATACTTTGTTTTCCTTAGGATTTGTGCATAGGATGGATGCTAGACACTGTCAATTTGTGGCTCCAAAAGGGGTTTATAAAGGATTTTTGGGTGCATTTTTGGAGGGTCACACACCCTTTCTAGGCCCTGATCTCCACCTCAAAGTTATAAACAAATTCCACTGAAAGACATATAACTAATGGGTTGTGTCCTAGTGTTAAGTTGTTGCATTATGGCGGCAGAGGTCCCAAGGTTAAACTCGCGGGCCTCCCCCTTTTAGCATTAACATTGTAATGTTGCATTGTTGATTGAATGCGGTGGAGTTTAGACTTGTGACTTGGCTTTGTTTGTTGGTCGTGTTGGCGGTATGGCATTGGTTTAACTCCATCGGTTTAGTTTGTGACTTGGCACTCCACATGCGTCCTTGGTGTTGGCTACACCCTCGATCTCGACCTTTTCTCCTACCATATCTCCTTTCAACTTCAAATACAAGTTGTGCACTATGCATTGTCAGCACTACTTATGGGACACATGGTTAGCTAGATTCTGTGAAGGCGTTGGTGGAGGTTGAGGTCGTGGGTTCGATCCCCACACCCTCCATAATTCTTTTGAGAGGTACAATTAGATGACCAAAGGGGATGCTACATGGTAGGCCCTGATTGGTCCAATTTAGAATTACCAAGTCACCTTCTTGACCACGTGGTGCCCTGCCATTAGTCCATTTTTTTTACCCATTTTTTTGGCTTTTTAAACCCTTCCGTTGAAATTTCAAATCCTGATAACTTTCATGTCCGGAGGTCGTTTCACGCGAAACGAACATTGCTGAAAATATCTTGACGATCTCTTCACATCTCTAAGCTTTAATTCAATTTTTGAATACTTTCATTCTGATCGAACTTTGAGATCCTCCTAGATCAATGTTTGAGTCATAAATATTTGCCACCTTATGTGTTAAGGTAATGTTATATTGTAGTTTGACTTTGACTTTGTATAAGTTAAACCATCTTAACCACTTAGGGATGTCATAAGGTTGTAGTGTGAGACATGGTGTGTTGGTAAATTGAGTGTAGATCGGGTGGTTGGGAAGAGATTTGTTATACTCCCCACTGAGTTCAAATCTCTATGACATGATATGTAACCGAGGATTCCTTTATTATTCCTGAATATCATAAATCTGTATACTTTAGGTGAGAGAAAAGTGAGACATGATGTGTATGTAAGAGATATATGGGTTTAAAATTCATAATAAAGTTTGTGTGGTATTTCTCATATGTGTATATGAATACTTTTACCTTAGTGTTTTACATGGTATCATAGCAATACCAAAGCCTTTAAGTTTGTGAATTTTAGAGGATTGAATGTCAATTTAAAGGCATGCATATATGAAAGGAATTCAATTTGGAACCAACCTTACACAACCAAGTCAATTTGGTGTAAAGTTATATAAAGGTTTCAATGTTATTCAGGACATAAATAATCCCCACGGGGGGTGTAGAGATGGCCCTAAGGAAATGAAATGATAGAGGAGTGGTCTCTTGACCCAAGGCACCACTTGGATGATCAACCAGTGAGCATGCATGAACATAGTACAGTTGTTGATCAACCCAATCAATAAAATGATCGGGGTTATTGTTTTCAAGCATGGGTTAAAGTGGACGATGGATGCTCACACCTGTGAGTTTGATAGCCTACAATACGTGAATATTCAAGTGTGTCGCTTTGCGCTTCAACCCATCCTTATGAGAACTGTGGCTATTTGAGGTCTATGTATCTTCCATTATGTGAGGTTGCGAAAGCAAAAGCACTGTAAGATGAAGGGAAAGGATGTGGTTCAGGGAAAAAAAAGTATTCTAAGGGGAAAGAGGTGAAAAAGGATCCTCCCCCCTCCAAAGAGATTTCCAAATCCATGGAAGATGTTTGTTTTTATTACAATCATGCTACAATGCCCATTAAACAGAAGATTGGTGAAACTGAAAAGAGCATTCAGGATGGGTATTCAGCCTAAGGAGAAGGAAAAGAGTTTGAGGTCCTGACAAAATGGATTGCTAATATGGGGGACACTAGATCTCCTATGGCATTATATCATCACTCACTTCACCTCTACTAGACTACCAAATCTCTATTTCCCATCTCGATGGATGATAGAGACAAGGAAATTGCAAAAATAAAAGGGAGTTGACAGTCCTGAAGCATATGAGGTTGGAATTGAAGTTTGTGGATACCAAGTTGGATATTGTTGCTAGAAGGCTCGGGATCAAATTGGATACCAATCACCCTCCAACAAGAAGCAAGCCGAATTTTCCCCATATCATAGATGAACGCGATGAAGAGGTTCCTCGTACCTACTTTTCCATGAAGCATATGTTGATTAATTTCATATCTATGTTTATGTTTTGGAAAAATTGCAAAAAATGTTGTAGAAAGTTGATTCTCAATAGTTATGGTATAGGCACTATAGGATTGAAAATTGTTAGAATATTTTTTATTTTGTTCTCCAAGACTCTAATTGAAGTTGTACTACTTTATGGGATCCTTGATAATTGTTTAGAATTTTTTTGGTTGTCATGCTTGGCTTGTTTTCCACTCCTGGAGGGCCAACATGTGCAACATTTTGTATTGGATGTTGTTTATCAGTTTATAGTAATATAAATAACCTCCTCCTTACTTAAAAAAAAGGCCAAAAATATTAGTGAGGAACTATAAATTTCCTTTTAAATTGCGATATTTTAAACGTTTTAGAAAGGAGTATAAAGACTAGATAGATTTCTTTTTAAATTGTGATGTTTTAAATGTTTTAGAAAGGAGTATAAAGACTATCAAAACTTTCTAGGATATAAAAAAAATTGCATATGAAAATCTCACAACAACACATGAACATAAATGTGAACATGAACTCAAATATTATGAACTTTGACATGGTCATATCATGTTCTTGATATTGATCGCTCATCCTATAAAAACTCATGAAGGAGGTAAATTTCAGACACTAGCATCAACACCTTATGGGACACATCCACTTTGTGCAAGATGTTATGACGTCATTTGATGGATAACTATTCATGTTGTTAGGTTCCTAGGACCACATTGTCAAGGTGTGGAACCTCACCAACTATAAGTTGTTATGAAGTCTAAAGGAATAATGTTACCATTTCTCCCAATGAGTCTTTGTGCACCACCAACAATAAGGATAGCATGGCCATGTTGTGGGATTTGGCTGAATAATATTCATTTAATGTGATTTATTCATAATGAATACTAGCTTTATGTTGTTACTCAGCAATGCATCTAGGTTAGGGACCTCCAAAGAAAATTTGTTGTTGATTAACTCGATCCAAGCTCAAACTTCATATAATATATGTTTGATATAAAATTCCCCATCCTATAACAATGATGATAAAATGCCCAACAACTAGATAAAAACTATTGTATTAGTTTGATTTCAAAAAATAGATGCCCTATCAAACACCTTGCAAATATGAGACTAGAACTAAATGTCATTGAAAATGTGGAATGCACTAGTTCCATAGACTTAGTAGGTTATAGACACTAGGCATATCAATAAGATGTGACAAGGTGTAGTTATAGACTAGAGGATTCAAAGCCTACTTTAAGTATTGTTCCTACCATAAAAATGGTGGCCATAGCTAGTCAACACAACAATGCCTAGGATCCTAGGATATATTTTGCAGAGTCTATTCTAAACAAAATATTTCAAATATATTCATTTTTGAAAATTCCTTTCTTAAAACAAAGATTTTAAAATTCTACCTAACCATAAAGAAAAATAAATGATGCATGTTGCATATATTAGTGATGCAAGAAATGCGTTGAGATGCATGTGTCATATATTAGTGATGCAAGAAATGCGTTGAGGGACCATTAAAATCTGATTGGTAGAAAAAAAGATCCCAAATTTTATAGGATATTTCTTGAAATCAAATCCTCATCATTCCATCATGAGTTTCTTCCTTCTTCATCTTAATTGATGAATTGACAATTCTTGAGGAGGATCTCATTCAATATTCAAGTGTGGAAAAAAAGAGTGTGATTTAATGTTGGTTTTATAACAATGTACAATCGTTTATAATTTATTGTGTCGAAAGGCGCTCTACAGCCCAGTATGGGGAGATCTTGTAACGTTATGTCAGCTATAAATAATATTGTTGATTATGAGGGAGATGTCGTAACGTTATGTCGGTTATAAATAATATTGTTGATTATGAGGGAGATGTTGTAACGTTACTTTTTACTTAGTGATTATGATGTAGATGTTGTAACATTATGTAACGTTATGTATCCTTACTTTTTACTTCTAAAAAGTAAAAAGTAATAAATATAAATTTAAAAAGTAATCCATTTGTTGGTTTTGTAACCATTTGCAAGGCCCTCCTAAACCATGTACAATAAAAACCATGTAGTGCAAGGTTTTAAATAAGGGTTTTTAAATTATGGAACTATGAAAATGAAAAGCAGACATTGCAGTAGTAGGTGAATCCCTCTAAATCCTCTAATTCCTACACAGACATTGAAGAAAACTAATTACACATTTCAATCTTGAAAATGAATGGTAGGTGAATCCTTCTAATTCCTAAGTCGATTTGATCCCTCTAATCCCTGAGTGGATTTGATCCCTCTAATGACAATGGATTATTATTTTAATTGATTATCATGTTATATACTTTAGAGATTGTGATTGCTAATTGTGTCGAGGTATTTAACATGTATTATTTCACTACAGAAACTAAAGATACCAAGCTTACATGGATATATTCCCATGGCACATGTAATATCAATGTAAAATTTGATGGCATGTAATTATCAACAAAAATATGTTTCCCTTGCACATGGTTTAGCCTCCTAAATAACCATGCAAGGCCTCCTAAACAAACCATGGTAAATTGCACTCAAGGAGGTTTGTTAAATTTATTTTTACCAAATTTTAATTAAAAATAAAGAAAAAAAATAAACTACTCCCAATTTTTTTTATAAAATTTCAAAAAATATATTATTTCAAACACTAATCAATTCCTTCATTTCCTAAGATTGTTTTTCCATGAGCATTGTACCATCCATCCATGAATCATAATGAAACAAAATTAAGATATGCTCAAATTCTGAATTCATTATTTTCAATTTAATTATAATTTTACCTAAAAAGGTTAGGTGTATATATTCTTTTTTAACTTACTTGGAGCTAGCGAGAGGCTAGCTTTACATGGTTTCACCAATATAATAGGTTATTCTGTCATATCTGGGTTGGCCATGGGAATGGAGCACATATGCGGCCAGGCATTTAGAGCAAAACAATGGTCTGTTCTGGGTCTCACACTCCAAAGAACAATTCTCATTATTCTCTATGCTACAATGTCCATTGGATTGTTCTGGTTTAATTTGAAACCAATTCTTCTACTCTGTGGTCAGGATGAAAGCATTATTAACCTAGAAAGCACATACATTGTTTTCTCCCTACCCGACTTGCTTACACAAGCCTTCCCACATCCACTCAGGATTTATCACGATGAACCGTATTTTCATTTATTTTATTTCATTAAGAATTGTATCTATGTTTTCAACTTAACCTATTCCTTTCAATGCTGATCAAACTCAAGTTTTGTGTCACCACCCACGACTGGAACCAGCCTAGATCCAAATCCTAGGCTCTATCAAGCATCGAGAGGGATCAAATATCTCGAGGTGCAAACCTCTCCTCGAATAGCTCCTTGCATCCAATACTTGAGAAGAGGTTTGCACCTCAGGAGATTTGATTCCTCTCGGCGCTTGATAGAGCCTAGGATTTGGATCTAGGCTGGTTTTAAAGTAGAAGTTTTATACTATCAAAGAAGGAAATTGTTTTGACTTGTATCTTATAAATACATGCTATCAAGTTTACTATGTTATGTGTTATATTTTTTTTATTTATCATAATAAATCAGTATATATCCATCTTAAACTCGGATCTATCAAGTATTGATAGGAATCGATATTCTTGAGGTGTAATTTTTTTAAAGTTTTATTTTTTTTATATGTCCAAACAAAATTAGACTTTGAGATTTATTTGATCCCTCTTGATGCTTGATAGATTTGAGTTCAAGATGGATCTATGTTGGTTTTAAATTTTTATTTTATGAGCCAACATGGTTAATTTTTTATTTTATGAGCGGACATGATTTTTTTATATAGAGAGAGGAATTATGCATTTATAAAGAGTTTATTTTTCTCTTGACGTTTTAGACCTTAATGCAGGTCCATCCTCGGGAGAACTAAAAGATCATGAATCTCCTCACTTATCTTAAGGATATTAATATGAAAAAATAAGCATCGCAACATGTAAAGCTGGCTTAAGTACTGTGTTGATAAGCTCTTTGAGGAGGCTGATTTGTTTTTATGTGATGCACGATAGGTTTCCAAGCTTCTTTCAGTTTAAGACCATCATCTCGATTGACATTGTTATCAAATCTTTCAATCTCCAAATCCTCCCTTATTTTTTGTTTGTAATAGTGCAAGATTTTTGCCAACACTTTTGAATCTTCCAAACATATCTCATGATTAGAGGTGTGTTCCGTGATGGAAGATTTTTTAATCCTTCCATGGTGTATATCTGCGATGTGTTCCTTTAACCTTGTTTTTATTGAGCGACCTGTTTCCCCAATGTATACTTTGCCATAAGAGCACGATATTGCATATACTCCTTGATGAAGTTTTGGTTCACTAGGATCCTTCGCAAAATCTAGCATATTTCTTATAAAATTTGGAGGGGAGAAACATACCTTTACGTTCTTTCTTCTTAATATTTTGGCAATTTTGTCAGTAGTACCCCGAATGTATGGAAGAATGGTTCCAAAAGTATCTTCTTCTTACCTCCTATCTCCATTTCTACCCCGTTGTGCCTTCATGATTGTTTCATCGATCATATTTTCTGTGTAGCCATTGTTTAAGAGAGCCTTCTTTAGATGGGTAATTTTTTGAGCTAGATGGTCTCTATCAGAAACTCTTATATCCCTAGTCGCTAGAGTGTTGACAATACCGATCTTTTGGGCAGGATGGTGATTTTTTTAATTACTTTTTAATTTTGGTAACATTACATAATGTTATGTTATGTTGGGTGATAACATCTTCCCCATACTCAGCTATAGAGCACCTAACTACCCTCGATGCATCCAACATAGATCCATTTTAAACCCAGATCTTTCAAGCACCAAGAGTGTTCAAAAAAGTGTGATTTGACCTATATATGTCAAGTGCACACTATCAAGCTTACTATGTTATGTGCTATGTTTTCTCATTTATCACGATAAACTAGCATAGATCCATCTTAAACCAGAATCTATAAAACACCAAGAAAGATCCAATTTCTTGAGGTGTAATTTGTTTTCCTAAACTTTTTGTGTCCACAAAATTTTACATTACAAAAAATTTGATTTTTAAAATGGTTTTTATTTTTAGTGATATTGCACAATGTTATATGACATGTAACATTTCTCCGATGGTTTTTATTTTTAGTGATATTGCACAATGTTATATGACATGTAACATTTCTCCTTACTAAATTGTATAGCACCTCTAAATATGCTTCTTAAAAACACAAAAATAAGATACTATTCAAAATTGTTTAATACACTAAATATAAAATATAAACAATAATAATAATACGTTATATGACATACTACATTTCCCGATACTAAATTGTAAAGCACCTCCAAATATGCCTCTAAAAAAAATTGAAATAAGATAACATAAACAATTTTAAAATTGTTGAATACACTAATAATAATAATCATTGAAAAAATATAAAAATAAAATAACATAAATAATTTTCAAATTATTTAATGCACTAATTACAAAACATAACCTATAATAATAATGTTACGCGATATCTTACTTAACATTTCTCAGTATTAGAGCACCTTCAAATATATTTCTAAGAACATATAAATAAGATAACATAAACAATTTTAGAATTGTTTAATACACTAATAATAAAACATAACCAATAATAATTATTGATCATTATGATTAAGAGAGAACGTAAAATAGAATGAGAAGACAACTAGCTAAATTTTGTTTGTCAAATATGTTGATAGAAAGGCCAATTATTTAAATAATAAAATTATTATGTGTAATTTTAGAAATTGATATTTTTTCCACATATTCAAGTCAGTTTAGTTACTTTTATACATATTGTAAAAGTTCGTTAACATGGCTTTTCAACACATGATCTTTCTTTATATAAATACTTTAATGAATATTAAAATATAGCAGAAGCTCTTTGTTGTCTTTATCTTTAAAAAAATACTTCGAGCTTTCTCATTCAGAAATTAAAAGAGTATTACAGTACATAAAAAGTGTTAGCTGCCTTGTAGGTGTGAAAAAAATGTAATTAATTAAGTGGTTATTAGACATCGATGTTTGCAATTTGTCGTGTACATAGGAAGTTGTTAGGAAAAATCAAATTTAATTTAATTTATTAAGCAGGCTGTCCACGTTCAGACACTTCAATCAAATCAGATAGATTAGCCGCTTAAAACAGTGACATTAAATGTTACGTCTCTCCTAAAAGTCAAGGTAAAATGTTAGACACATATGGTACGTGGATCTATTTGCTAAAAATGATTGACCCCACGTCCCCAGTAAATCGGCAGGAAATTTCGCGCGGCCATGTGTCGGTGTTAAAGTAGCGAAGCTTTTGGCGTTCGATCTCCCTCCCTTTATAGCCGCTGCCATGACCTGAGCTTCATACAATCAGTATCTTCGCTCTTCAACTGCCCACTGCCTCTAGATTTGATGAGCTTCAGCCAATTCTAACAATAGAAAATTTCGGGTCGGGTCGGTCTGATTCCTGAGTCTCAGATATGAAGAATCTTAAGCCGTCAGGCGGAATTCTGAGTAAGATGTTCAGTGTGATGAAGCTCTGTTTCATGGCTCTGTCCATAGTCTCTGTGCTCATGTTCGTGAAGCCTGTATTTGCTTGTTCCTATCATTTCGTTTTTTCTGTGTTTCCCCAAATTCGCGAGAAGTTCTCGGCATGGCTGACGCCTGCAGTTCTGTATCTGTTTACAAACTGTATCATTCTCGCCATACTTGCCAATTCAAGCTTTCAACACAGATTCAACATAAGGGGCTCGTCACACGATGAGCATAACCCGTCGGCTGCCGAACAAAAGCTACAGGAGCCGATTTATGTGGAAGAATTGACAGAAAGATCCGGCACAACGGAATTGGAAGAGCATAACCCGTCGGCTGCCGAACAAAAGCTACAGGAGCCGATTTACGTGGAAGAATTGACAGAAAGATCCACCACAACGGAATTGGAAGAGGAGCAGCCGGAGGTTAGCTCCGCAGCGAGATCTCAGAGGATTCGAACCCCGGACGTCGGTAAGGTTGAAAGGCCTTTGGCGACCTCGAGATTTAACGCGCAGTACAGGAAAGCTGCGAGTGTAAAGTCGTCTACGGAGGCGAAATCGCTGGGTATTTCGCGGTCGAAGAAGAAGGCGGAAACTCTGGAGAGCACATGGAAGGCCATCACCGAAGGCCGAGGCCCTCCCCTCACGCGGCAGCTTAGGAAATCTGAGACCTGGGAGACTGTTCACCGTGCCGATAATACAGACGCCACATCCCATGACTCGTCAGGCTCTTCTGTGTATCGAAAGTTCGAAACGTGGGGCACTACCAGGAATCGAACCGACAACGTCTCGCGGGGAACTGAACTTGCTGTGGCGTTGAGGAAAGAGCCCTCCCCGAGCCAAGACGAGCTGAATAGAAGAGTGGAGGCCTTCATCGCCAAGATGAATAATGATATGAAGCTTCAGAGAGAGCAGTCGCTCGCTCGTTACATGGAAATGGTGAATCGAGGAACGGGCGAATGAGAAAAGTTTTCCTCTACTGTATGTCAATTTATTGTAAATATTACTTACTGTACTTCTTTTATTGAACGTTCCGGGTGCTTAATGCATTCAGCCATCCGTCATTTGTATGACAGACTGTTTAATGTATTCAGACATCCGTCATTTGTATGACAGACTGTTTAATGTATTCAGACATCCGTCATTTGTATGATAGACTGTTGATTTGCCGCTGCGTTTCCTTCCAGGGATGACCAGTTTTAGTTTTATTATGTAAGAAGGCTGGCAGGCGGCCAGGCACAGAAAAGTCAATCAATCCGCTTGCAAATGGAAGAAATGCAAATACCGCATCATCAAATTAGATACATATTCTATGTATTACTCAAACATGCTGTTGGGCTCTGTATATATTTTTTTGGATCTTTAACTTTGGTATTTGTATGAATCACTCAACAGTGTTCTGCGTGTTTATGTTCTACTATTGCATTTTGTATTGTTCAGGCATCGGATATTGCATTATGTATTGTTCAGGCATCGGCTCTTCTATCCGATGGGAGACAATTCTTCATCCAATCAACCTTAAAAGCTGAGGCTTTTAACATCAGCCTTTAACGTCTTAATAAAAGCCTTAGCTTCAGAGACAATTTTCCATCCAATCAACCTTAATAAAAGCTGAGGACAATTCTCCATCCAATCAACCTTAATAAAAGCTGAGGCTAAGATTAAATAGTGGAAGACAATTCTTCAGCCAATGAAGCTTTTTATAGCTGAGGCCTAGATTCAATAGTGAAAGACAATTCTCCACCCAATCAAGCTTTTATAGCTTAGGCCTCGATTCAATAGTTAGAGACAATTCTCCACCCAATCAACCTTAGTAAAAGCTGAGACCCGATTCAAGTGAGACCTGAACTCTTATTTTTGTCAACCTCTCTTCCCCATTCAATGGTTAGACAATTTTCCACCCAATCAACCTCTCTTCCCCATTCAATGGTTAGAGACAATTTTCCACCCAATCATCCTTAGTAAAAGCTGAGATCTGAACTCTTTTTCTATCGACCTCTCTTTAACAGGCTCTTCTTCCTTTCTTATCTTCATATCTCAACAATTAATACTATGCCTCAACAATTGACACAATACCATATCTAAGTGAGTTTTGAACTATTTTTTCTAACAAACCTCTTTTTAACAGGCTTTTCCTTCTTCCTTACCTCTTTATCTCAACAATTAACCCTATGCCAGATCCAAGTGAAACCTCTATGCCTCAACAATTAACCCTATACCAGATCCAAGCGAGACTTGAACTATTTTTTCTATCAATCTTTCTTTAAGAGGCTCCTCCTTCTTTACCTCTATATCCCTGTATGTGCACACATAAACAACTAAACCAAACAACCCAGCAATAATAACCAGCAAAACTAAAGCTCCCTTAACTCCTTTTTCTATCAATCTTTCTTTAAGAGCCTCCTCTTTCTTTACCTCTATATCCTTCCATGTGCACACATAAACAACTAAACCAAACAGCCAAGCAATATCAACCAGCAAGACTAAAGCACCTTAGGCTTTACTTGAACAACAAGTTTGAATAGGTTGCGTAAGCATGCTCGACCATAAGAAAGCTCCCTTATTGTAAATTTGGACATTTTACTCAATTTCTTAATTTTTCATCGGGAACCTTTGGTTGCCAGAGAAAATCTAATCTAATGAATAAGATTTTCTGAATATTTCAATTTTCCGAAGTAAACCAAAAAAAATCCGATGAATCTTTTACTTCCTTAAACAAAAAAACTCGGATGAAGCTTTCAATTTTCTTTATTGACATTGATGAACAGTGATACTTGAATTTGTATTTTTACTTCCTTAAACCAGAAAATCGGATGAATCTTTTACTTCCTTAAACAAAAGAAATGGGATGAATTTGTAGTTCCTTAATCAAAAACAAAAGAACGGATGAATCTTTCCATTTTCCTTATGGACATTGATGAATAGTGATAGTTGAATTTGTAAATCCTTAAACAAAAAAACGGATGAATCTTTCAATTTTCTTTATTGACAGTGATGAATAGTGATAATTGAATTTGTAGTTCCTTAAACAAAAAATCAGATGAATCTTTCAATTTTCCTTATTGACGTTGATGAATAGTGATAATCGAAGGGCCAGCAGAACTAGCGAGTCAAATGTACATGCACTTACCTGCAGCTGCCGTGTTCTCCGTGAGGACTCCACGAGGATTGAACTTAGCACCTGCCTTGAAATTGAAAACCGATTTAGTCATAAGGTAATCATTTGCAACATGCCTTTCAGCTATTGGCTTTTAAATATACTACCATTTCTTTCTTAATTTCTTTTAAATTTATAAAATTCACAAGATAATAATTTGCAACATGCCTTTCATCTATTGGCTTTAGAAATATAGTACGATATCTTTCTTAATCTTTCTTCTATTTATAAAATAGAAAACATAGGTAATTCAATTAACTCATCTATTGGCTTTTAAAAATACATTACAAAATGTTTCTTAGTTTATCTTAAATTTATAAAATATATTACATATTTCAGTTAACTGAGGTAGTTGTGACGATGATTCATGATAAGGGTTATTTGGTTTGGTTTTCGACACACGTAAACCCAAATGTCTGGTCGAAACGATTCAAGGGTTCCGTAGTCGTTGCGTGTTGATGAAGAGTAATCAAATTTGGGTGGGTGGATCAGATGTTGCGCGTTGATGAACACTCGTTGAACTCGGTTTGGATAGATAAGACGTCTCACTCCTCGGAATGACCTTATTTTGGATGAGTTAAGCATGGATAAGGATGTATGATAAAATTTGTTGAAGTGGAATATTCATTATAAGGGTTTGGGTTGTAACTTAGGGCTTCGAGGTAATTCTCGATTTCGAAGAGGTTTTAGGACAAACCCCTCCTTATCCTTATATGGAAGATGCAATGAATAGGATATGGCAAGTATGTATGGTCAATCAATATTTGGTAGCTTTGATAACCAATTCGTGAATGGACAATGCAAGTTGTTTAAGTAGTGCATTAGCATAAACTAGAAGGACCAAGGGATGGCTTCCCAAGTGAGGGCAGACAATTGACGAGACCTAGAAGTCAAGACGGTGAAGGTCAATGATATTGGCAATGTGTTGGATGGTGTGTCATCCATACTAGGATGGGCACGTTGAGATTGGGATTGAGGGTATGCAAACATCTCACGTTAGGAGAGGCATGACCTTCAAGCATCATTAAGTGTTGGTCTAGATGGCTGTCAACATCACGTACATTGGGTGGTCAGTGGTTTGATTGTGCTAGCTCAAGGAAAAGCGTAACAAGTAACCTATGGTTGGGTGGCAATGGTGTAGCATCACCTATGGTGAAACAAGCATGTCCATATTCCACAAATATAATGTATGCCTATCTTGGGTTTGGTCAGGATGTGTCGATAAGGCATAGTTCACGTGATACAAGCCAGTTGTTGATCATGCCCAATTGGCAAGGTAACAATGGTGTCGAGTGGCAACTAGACTTCTTGAGATGTATGAGGCACTCAAGGAAAATGGTAAGTTGAGCCCCACTACAACTTGGTTCTTCCATACTTGAACAGTTGTGAAGATTTTAGAAATGACTCAAAACTTTGAAAAATCCTAAATCAACTTGGAACTATGTTATTTGTGGATTTATTAGATAAATTGTATACAATGTTTAAATCAATTACTTCTTTATTGTTTTCATGTTGATTGATATCAGAGTTGGAATTTGACAATAATTTCATACTTCAAACATTTTTTTTATGATGTTTTATATTTCTATACCACCCATCCTAAAACGTTTTGTTGACATGAGTACCCTTCAAGCTTTATTATAAATATTTCCTGGTTAAGTTACGAACATTTGAACAGAAAAATAACCTACTTTTGAATCACCATGAACATAGTACCAATCTTCCAATTTTAAAAAATATAAAGTCTTCCAATAACAAATTACAGCAGCATAGCCTGAACGGGTGTGGCTCATTGGTGTTCGATTGATATGATGTCACTTGTTGTAAATGGAGGTGACAAAATCAAATCCCACCCGGGTTTACATGTATCCCATGTCTTGCGGGCGGGTGTGGGGCACCTAGGGGTATAGTGGTAGCAGAAATGGATCCTTGGACTCTATGTCACGCGAGTACTAGCCCATCCCCAGTTGTTGATTCCCCTAGTTACAAAAAACAAAAACAAATTACAATAGCATTAACTTCTATGCTTTCCTTTGCCACTGTGAGCTTCTGCTACCCTCTTCCACGAAGTCTCCATTTCTATTTGAGAAAACAAGCATTTTGAATTTTAATAGACACGAGGTAGAGAGAGTGCCATCATTTTAAAATTTTACGATCATGAATATCATATCTTAAGGAGATTGGTAGGTTATGGTTTGAAAACAACAATTTTCAAATGGACAATTGGAATATTAATGAATTGTTTTTTATAAAATAAAGGTGTTCATTTTTTGCTTGGATCAGTGAAACAACATTCAAAATTAATAACATCGTTGGTCTACATGGAAATCCTTGGGTTAACAGCCACTCAAATGAAAACCTGGTATATGAAAATCTTTAGATAAATGGTTGCTCATATGAAGACCTTGAAATAATTATTGGTAAGTACATAAGGTGGGACCTTTGTCTCACAAACAAGGGGGCTATTATACACCAATTTGGTGTCTAGCTTGGATGTGACCTTAAAAATAAATTATTATTATTATTAGAAAACCCAATAATAAACAATGGTTATTGTTGATATTATAATTAATGATTATTGTATTAACTCCACTCAATCTTTTCTTATAATGAATATAGTTACTAACAAGAAGTTTTGAAAAAGAAATTAAACTTCAAAATTAGGTTTTTATCAAACAAATGAGGGTGTTACATAATATATACATGAAAATATCAACTTTAAAAAACAAGTTAAATGGTCCATGACAATCATTTTGCCTATCAAATTCAAATTCAAATTCTAACTTTGATATAGGTTTCTTTAAAAAATATGAAAAGTGTAGACAAAAGTTTAAACATATCATGTTTTAAATCTTTTTTAATTAATTGTTTTAATCATTTTAATTTAAAATTTAATTTAAAAAATAAAAAATTATATATAGGAAAATAAATAAATAAAGAAGCTGAACCACAGGGCCTGGGGGGCTGAAGTGAAAGCCCGTAGGGAGAACACACTGCCAAATTTTCAAGGAAACTCTGCACTGAAGAAAAATATGATTTGAGGTTTCCTCTTCCTTATTACAAAGAGCACACCGAGAGGGTCTTGCTATCCCTCTCTTCCTGAAATTCTCAGTCGTGAGAAGTTTATTATGCATCAGAATTCAAATGAAAGAGTTTACTTTTGGGATGTTGTCTGGATGCCAAACCTTCCTCCAAAGTCGATCATTTGCTGCCGGGTCCAAGGAGAGTCTCAAGTATCCCTCTTTGACCGTGTACTGCCTAGTTTTACCCCAACCAATGCGATCTCTTGCTGATTCTCGAGATGGAGACAAGCCATGGGGGGATGAGAGAAAGAGGGTCGTGGCTCCTTCCAAATGCGCTAGGGGGTGAATATCTTTCCAGCCAATCCATCACCCCGACGAATCCCACAACAAGAGATCATGGAGAGTATGAATGCCCTGGCTGCGAGCCCATTCAGCGAGAATAGTCAAACCTGGAAGTGAGGAACGGGGAGGTTGTCCTAGGATGTTGCAATTCCAGACTTTGATTTTTTTACCATTGCCTGGGATCCAATAGTAGTTAGACTGAATTATATTGAGAGAGGCTTTGCACAGCTGCTAGAAAGAGGTTCCCTTACCCGTCCATGTGCTATCTAAGATTTTTGATCTAGGTCTTTTGATGTATTTTTTCCTGATTATTTCTTTCCACCATTCTTTCTTGCATGTAGCCAACCTCCAGATCAGTTTTGCTCCCAGAGCTTTGTTCATTTGCTCCAGATCCTTGATGCTCAGTCCACCTTTATTTTCTGTCCTTTTGACTATATCCCATTTGACTAAGTGGAATTTCTTTGTCTGAACCTTTCCTCCTTGCCAAAGAAATTTTTTGATTTCCTTACATATATTGTTGATGACATTCTTGGGGGCTAGGATCATCGAGCTGGAGTAAATTGGATAGGAGGAAAGGATGGAATGTATGAGAGTCATTTTCCCTACAAGGTTTAACCACTTTGAGCCCAGAGAGTGGATTTTATTTTTGATCTTTTGGATGATCGGAGTCCACATAGCAGAGGCAAAGGTCTTTTTGGCTATGGGAATGCCTAGATAAGTGAAATGGGTCCAATTATGAGTGGCATTGATATGCAGAATATGTGATATACTGCGGAGAGTTGCCGCATTACAATTCCATCCATAGAGCTGACATTTGTTCAGATTGGCTGAGCTTCCTGAGGAACGGAGGAAAAGGTCTAGAGGTCTTAGGAAATTTCTGGCTATTTGGGGGGAGGCTATCCCTAGCAGAATTGTATCGTTTGCAAAAAAACATGATTGATAGGGAGGACTCCATTTTGGAAGGAAAGACCCAAAAGAGAGCCTCCATCTTGAAGTCTAGAGAGTCTTCTACTAAGGGAGTCTGCAACCAGGATATAAACAAAGGGGGAGAGGGGGCACCCTTGTCTTGTCCCTCGAGAGGCTTTAAAAAATTCAGAGGGTCTTCCATTGATTAAGGGAGCTATCCAAGGGGAATTTATGTAAGCTTGAACTTGGTTGATGAAGATGGGGGGGAAACCAAATTTCTTTAGAACCAAAAGAATGAAGGAATGCCTCAACCGATCAAAGGCATTAGCTAAGTCCAACTTAATGGCCATACTTGGTTCTCCCCTTTTTGTGCTGGAATGTATCGCCTCCTGAACCATAAGGATGTTATCACTGATTTGCTGGCCCGAGATGAAGCCTCCTTGATTTGGGGAGATCAGAGAATGAATAATAGGCTTTAGTCTCAGGGATAAGACTTTTGAAAAGATTTTGTAAGAGGCATTACAGAGGGAAATGGGTCTAAACCTCTTGATGGAGGAGGGATTTGCCTCTTTTGGGATTAGGGCTAGAAAGGTGGAATTTGTGGCTCATCCCATTTTTCCTTTTGCCATCCCGGAGATGAGACGCATGAGATCCTTTTTTATTAGGGACCAGAAATTTCTATATAAACAAATAGGGAAACCGTCAGGGCCTGGGGCTTTATCCGGATGGAGGGACCATATGGCCTTCTTAACCTCTTCCTCTGAAATGGGGGATTCAAGCTGTAGGCTTTCCTCGGGACTAATTAGAGCTGGAATGTCTCGAACCATTTCTTCCATACAATCTTGAGAGACATACTCTTCATCATTATACAAGTTCTCAAAAAAACTTCTTACCTTCGTGCTAATTGCTGCTTGCCCGATGATGACTGTGTCATCCTCGTTTTTGAGCTCCCGCATTATGTTCCACCTTTGTCTATCTCTGCATTGGTTTTGAAAGAATTTTGTGTTTTGATCTCAACCTTTAAGCCAGAGAATACGAGATCGAAGCCTCCATCCCTCTTCCTCTTGCCTTAATATTTTTTGCAAACTTGTCTCAAGTTCTATTTCTTTGACAAGATGCTCCTTGGTGATCTCATTTTCCTCCATTTCTGCTTGAAGGGCTTCCATATTCTTTATGATTTCTACTTTCTGTTGAGAAGGCTCTTGATAATGGTGCTTTTCCCAGGATTTGAGGGCTACTTTAACCCTTTTGATCTTCTGTTCCCATGAGAATGTTGGAGATGTTGGAATGAAACATCGCCAGGCATTTGTGATGATATCCTCAACTCCTTCAGATTCGAGCTAGAGGTGATTAAAACGAAAAAGAAAGAGGCCCCAAATTTTCCAAAGGCGGGAAAAATAGGCAGAATGGCTTGTGATCAGAGATGGCCAAGCACAGGAGTTTGGACTCCCAGTAATATCTGAGGAGATGGGTGCTAACCAAAAAATGGTCCAGTCTAGCAGCTATGTGACCAGGTCCAATTCGTTTATTACTCCAAGTGAAAGTGCCATTCTTTGGTTTGATGTCTGAGAGACCCCATAGCGAAATCAGTTCCTTCAGCCTTTCTCCAAAGGGATCCCTGACCTTAGTTCCACCTCTGCGTTCATCCGCGGAGATAGTAACATTGAAGTCCCCCGCTATGAAGCAAGGGAGAAGCGATTTACCTTCACATTGTTCTTCAAGGGAATTCCAAAAACTATCTTTCTGAGCATGGATAGTCGGGCCATAAATGTTCCCTATCCAGAACATTTCTTTCTTTTCTTTGTTTTCTAATTGGATGAATAGCCAATTTTTGTTCTTAATGGTAGAATGCATAGCAAAATTTTTAGCGTCCCACCAACAAAGAAGGCCTCCAGAGGCACTAGATGCGTTGGTGGCTAGTCCTTCACCTTTTGGCTAGAATCTTTTTAATGTTACAAGACTATATTCAGCCATTTTTTTTGTCTCCTGGATAAGAAGAATTGAAGTCGATTCCATTGTTTTAAATCTTTTGATAACTTCTATTTTCTAGGAACCTCGTAATCCTCTGCAATTCCAGGAGACCAATTTCATTATTTCTTGATTTGTCTAAGCGCCTTTTCCTTATCCTTTTTTTCCTCTTCTGCGCTGAGAAGGTATTTGCTTGCTTGTGAGGTTTTGACTAGAAAGTCTAAGTTAGATTGTTTCCCTGCTGCCTTTTCCCTTGCTGCTTCCTGTACCCGTATTGTCTTGTTGGACTTTCTTCCTTTCCTGGAGAGAGGTTCTTGTTCCTCAGTAGAGATGTCTATGGATTCTTTAGAGCATGCTTTTGCCCTAGATTGTGTGACCGATCCTTATGAATTGGCTGCAGCTTCCTTCCTTACCGTAGGCTGCACCATATCTTATTCCAAGTCATCTTTCTCCTTTTGAGGTGGTACTTCTGTTGGTGTTTCATCTTCCTGATGCAGGGCTTCTTCAACATTTTCCTCTGGGGTATCAATCTCTCGTGCCTCTGTTTGAAGAGTCTCAAACCTATTTTCGGAGGCGCTCTTTGACGGGATGTGGGGGTGCTTTGTGGTTGTGTTCTTTGCAGTCTTCTTCCTGCTTACTACGTTCCATCCCTCTTCTTGCAGGCCTTCTGTGTTGGATTTCTTTGGCTTTTTTGGACAAGATTTAGCAAAATGCCCATATTCATGACAATATTTGCATTTAAAAGGGATTTGCTCATAATCCACAACTTGCAAGTGATTCCATCCCTCAATGGAGAGATTAATGGATTCCGGCAGGCCTTTTTCAAGATCAACCTCAACGCAAATTCGGGCGCATGAGAACATTGGAGCTTTTGGCTCAAACTTGTCCACGTATTTCCCCAAGGTATTCCCTATTGCTCGAAAGTCTTCGTCATTCCAGCAGTGAAGAGGGAGATGGGGTAGCTTCACCCAAACTGGAACATCCTTAGGGATGTCCTTTTCTGGGTTGAAAGAGAGATCCATTTGTTCAAGTACATGCCTCTTGGACCCACGAAGTAAGGGCCATTCCTAAAAATAAGGTCTCGATCCTCTTTCTTTTCAAAGATGAAAGCGAAATAACCTTTCCCACAGAAGATTTGCTGAACCTCACCTTGGATTAGGGTTCTCCAGTTTTTGTTAAGCCAGACTTCAACTGAGCGAGGGGACAGCCAAAGCCCAGTGAACAGGCCAATGAGGCCTTTCTTAGAGAGGGTGACTTCTTTTCGTTTTGAGGTAGCAAAAGAGAGATTTACTTCTGGAATGTCGACGCGCTTGACGAAACGAGAAGAAGGGGGAGCTGCAGACGAAGGAGGAGGAAGGGAAGCAACGATGTTGTGAAACCGATCTTCAACTGAGTCAGGGTCCAGGGGATCCATGGGCACGAGGCCTGCGAACCTGCAGACCACAAACCCTAGAATGCGCAGAGAAGGAGTGTGTTTCCTAATCCAATAAGCGTTACTTCCATTGCTTTAACTATATCTCATAATTTTTTGTTCACCAATTACATTTGAATTTTCACATTTTATGTATCAAAATTAAGACCATTAAAGTTTCAAGAAATAGAAGTAGAGTACATTTGATTTTCCTTTGTTAACTTTAAAGAATCTAATAAATTTTTGAGACATTAATTGATTTAAATTGATATAGATTCATCTTAATCTTAAATTTATCAAGAATCAAGAGAAATCTATGTTATTTTTAATTTTTATTTTATGAAACTATAAAAAATTTAATTATTTTTTATTTTTGATAAGCTATGTTATATAAAGTGACAACATCTTCCTATACTGAATTATACAACACTCTAATATTCTTAATATAATAATTGTTAATACATTATTTTTATTATTTTTATTATTTTTAAAAATTAAACATTAATTTAAATTGTAAAAGTAAACTTTTTAAAATATTATAAAATTATTTGATTGTTAAAATAATTGATTGTTAAATTATTTTTTATTTTTTATAAGTTATGTTATATAAAGTGACAACATCTTCCTATACTGAATTGTATAACACTCTAATATTCTTGATATAATAATTGTTAATACATTATTTTTATTATTTTATATATTTTTAAAAATTAAACATTAATTTAAATTATAAAAGTAAACTTTTTAAAATATTATAAAATTATTTGATTGTTAAAATTGTGAAAGATTACATCTCATAATATTAGTTTTTCAATAACAATGTATATATTAAGGATTAGAGTGGAAACATGACAACGAGCAACGCTTCCATTTGCGTTTTAATCATGAAAAGGGTTAAAAATTCAATTCAGTTTGAATTCTAAACAAGAATCTTAGTTATTTGAGTTATTTTTTATTATGTATTTGAGAAAATATTTAAAGATATAATTTCATGTGTGTTAAATGTATATATTTTAAATTTTTAGGTAAATGATAATGAGCGAGACAGATTAGTTTTGCTGGAACTTTTTTCAGATGGAAAGATCCACGGGAAACCCAACAATACTTCCCCACATTAATGGATGGTAGAGGTGGTAAACCGCCGGCCATCCTCGCAGAAGGCCTAACCCCAAAGGACTCAAGGCTCGAACCCGTGACCTCTCCCCGAACCGAGAGAGTATGCGCACGTCTTACCAATTGAGCTAACCCTTGGGGCTATTCATAAAATAGAACTTGAACATACAAATGAGACATAATATGATATTATATATAATCGGTACACCATTACAATAGGATTCCTTATTATATAGGGTTTGTAGTTTTTTAATGAGATCTAAATCTTTATTGGTTGGAAACTGAAAGAATATTTTAAACATCTTTTAATAACTTTTATTATAATATTTTTTAAACTAATTTTTATAAAATGTAACTTTAGTATATAAATAAGCTTTATATTTTAACATTTCCTTTTAAGAATTATATTATTGAAAACAAATACACATTGTTTTAATAAAAATAACATACTTAAAAGTTTTTTTTTAAATAGTTCTTGGACCAAGTATAGCTTCATCAAGCTACTTTGTAACATTTGTAAAGGTTTCTCTCCTTGGTTGAATTCTCGATTTCTTGCATTCTAGCTCTCCAAGCTTTTGAATTATAAATATATCAAATTTGTTATATTTCATGAACCATAGATCTATAGGCTAAAATGAGAGCTATCTGAAAAGAAGAATGACGAGATCAATGTAAACTAAACAATGGATTCATGACATAAATTTCACACAAATCGGACAATAATTGATCAGATTATCATTATATTAATTGCTATTCATTAATCAATAATACAATGGTCATACAATAAGTAGAATTTGAACAATGTAGACAGGATTTGAATTAACCAACACAATTTGTATGGTTAGCTAACTCAGTGTGGAAATAATCGCAGTTGGAGCTCACTAGTTTAACTCTGGATAACCAAATCAATCTACAATCAGTTAATTGATTATGGTAGGCGAGGGTAGGTGAATAATGGTGCCCACACTCCCATGAATCATGCAAATTGGCGCTAATCTAACTCGATGTGATCTAACTGATGGCGACTGAAGCATAACTGAGCATGACTGACCACCTACCACAGACAAATGAAGGTGATTGCTGGTGGCACTCATAGAGGGTTACTATAATGTAGGGATTGGCACCAAAACTCAAAAGTGTAGATGACTCTTGGGAATGCCCCCCCTTGCTCTAGTAAAGTGAAAATACCTCCTAAGCTAGGAAAAATGATAAAATAGACTATGTGAGCAAAGGGAGGATTAATTAATCCTAACACCACACCTTAAATCATAACTTTGGACAACTTGGGCCATGGAAACTGGGCCAAAATTCTCCCATACAATCTAAATGAAATGAAATATTGCTTAATAAACAAGGAAAATGGGGAAAACCTTATGGGAACTCTCCCCCGCCCCCTCCTCAAAATAAGTAGAAAATCAAGAACAATGAATCAAGCCTTTACACCAATAAGAGATCGGAGGTAAATAAATATCTTTTCAGTGAAGGACTTGGTAAAAATATTTGCAATCTGCTCCTCTGTAGGGATGTAATGCAGTGTGATAGTCTTGCCATGCACTAGTTCCTGAATGCAATGCATGTGTACTTCAATATGCTTTGCCCGTTGCTTCTAAACTGGATCACTGGATATCTTTATGGTACTCTGGTTTTTACAATAGATGCCTATTGAAGGTGAAGTGTGAATCCCAAACTCTGTCAAGATGCCATGCATCCAAACTACCTGAATAGTTGCATTCACAACCCCCCTATACTCTGTTTCTATTAAAGTATTGTAACTTCGAAAGATATTCCAGATGTATTGATTGTATTCCTCCATCAGGAGATGAGTTTGGTCATGTAACAATCACTGGAATAATCAATGTAAACCTACGGATGTAATTCGGGTCAATAGTAACCAAGTGTCATTATAATAAGTATTATTTTTGATGTCTTGCTAGACAAGTCGGCCCTATTAGGTCCTAGTTCAAGTCAAGTGAAAAATATAAATAGGGATGCACTCCCCTTCATTTGTACACACTCACTCAAGCAAGTTTGCACGAGAGAGAAGAACAAGTGCGCCAGAAAGAAGAGAGAAGAAGTTGTCTGAGTTTTACCCTGCTCCAGTTGAGTTCTATATTGAGGAAGTTTTGTGGGGTTTTCTCCCTTGTGGTTCCCCGAGGAAAATATTTTTGTTATTTTTGTTACTGTGCTTGTTGTTCTTTCAATGATTCGACTAGTGAAAATTGTTTTAAGATATCATCTAAGAAATTAAGAAAAACTTAACATGGTATCAGAGCCATCTTGAAAGGAGACACTACACAACTAGGGTTTTTTACTCTGGAAAAATCCCTCGACAGATCAACCAGAAAAGAGGGCTCACTCAATGCGTGCCAAAAGGGCGCATATTTCTATGAAAACATAACTGAATTCCAAGAATTTTTAGCTTTGGACCAGACACTACTACCAAGAATAACTAGGGATTCAGTTTTCCTGAGACTCCATCATCAATCTCAGAAAAATCATGATACAGTCTAGCTCACCCTGGGAAGGTGCATCTTTTCCATCACTCAACCCTACCAGTGATCCCAACTGAAAATTAAGGGCTTTAAACATCAAACCCTAGGTCATCCTGAAGAAGGTAAGGTAGAAGTTGTATTCATCAAGTAAGTACTACTTCTTCTAATTCCATTTGAAGTTCTCATTATGTTAAAAGATGACAAAGAGTACCAAGCTAGATGAGAAGCTTGAGGGTGCCGAAAACTTCATAACATGGAAGTATTGGATCATGCTCATCCTAGAAGAAAATGATCTAGAAGGACTTATAAAGGAGGAACTGGTTGAACTAAAAGAAGCTGAAGCTAAGTCCAAATACAAGAAGGACATGATCAAGGCTAAGAGGATCATAGCTGACTCCATCAAAGTATCCTCAAGGAGGACACCAAAGGAAATGTTTGATGCTCTATCCGGCTTATTTGAAGGACAAAACATCAATATAAAGATGACCTCGAGGAATTACCTCAAAAGTGTAAAGGATCAAAATTCAGAAATCATGCAATCTTATTTCACAAGAGTAGCGCAAATCAAGGAGGAGTTGGAAGTTATTGGTGATATGGTTGGTGAAATTGATTCCTCAAGTATCCTCGAGGAGGACACCAAAGGAAATGTTTGATGCTCTATCTGACTTATTTGAAGGACAAAAGATCAATAGAAAGATGACCTCAAGGAATCACCTCAAAAGTGTAAAGGATCAAAATTCAGAAACCATGCAATCTTATTTCACAAGAGTAGCTCAAATCAAGGAGGAGTCAGAAGTTATTGGTGATATGGTTGAAGAAGCAGAAATTGTAATGGCCACCTTGGATGGTCTTCCAAGTGATTGGGAATACTTTATCCGAGAAATCTATTCAAGAAGAAGACTAACCAAGTTCCAACAATTATGGGAACAATGTGTTCAAGAAGAAGAAATAATAGAAACTAGAGAAGATAAGCTAAATGAAAATGAGGATCAAGCTTTGGTGATCCATACCAGAGGCAAGAATAAGAGAAAGAGTTATGACCATCCCCCTAGAAAGACCCAAGGGTTTAATAAGTCCAATAAAGACTTATAAAATCTTAATTGCTTCGCTTGTCATAAGATGGGACACATTGCTATAAATTGTCCCATGAAGGTAGAACGAGTCAAGAAGAAGAAAAGATTTCATGCCCATGTTGCTGAAGACAATGATCAAGAAGATGAGGAAAGAGCTAAGGAAAATGAATATTCATGTGAAGAATATGTCTTGATATTATTAAGTTTTTATGGTTATATTAGATCTTATAACATTTAGCATCATAACAGCATAACCATAAGCAAAAGATCATTGAAAGATAGACAAACAGAGCCACAAAAAGAACACATAGATGTATCCTAGGAAACCCTAATGGGGAAGAAAACCCAGAAAAAAACTTCCTCTGTATAAGATGTATAAAAAGTAAAAGACAAGACCCCAAATAGGTGCGCCTCCCTCCAGCAGATATGTCTATGTCTCTCTTATGCATTGTGCACAAGTGAGTGTGTGTGTAAATGAGGAACACGTCTCCTCTATTTATACTCTTTTCATCACTTGACTTTTGTACTGGAAAATTCGGCCCCAATAAACTTTATGGTCTGACTTCACTTACGAATACTCAAAAATAGTATATTATATTATTTATTAGGGTACTAAAGGCTCGAAACAAGTGGAGGCTTTACCTCATGACTCTATGATGACCAAATACAATAGTAACACCCTGTCGGAGGAATAATAACATCTCTCTTGGGTTACATCAGTAAAATACATTTAGAATATCCTTTGAAGTTATAATATTTAAACACTCCCCCTTAACGATAATGTTATTATACTGACAAGCATGGAATAAGTCCATAGCTTCTCAACAAGCATGGAATTTACCAAAAGAAAGTCCATATCTTTGACTTGTTCTCCCTTTCTGAAGAAAGTCCATATCTTCAACCTATTTGTCCTTTTCAAGAAGGGTCCGTATAATCATTGTTCCTCCTTGCGAAGAAAGTCTGTAGTATCATCATCATTGTTCCTCCTTGTGAGGAAAGCCTTTTCGAACTACACCAAGCTTGTCACAGAAGCTTGGTCACTACATCAACAACTTGCTCATCGGTACTCACATACTAGAGTTTTATGTCTCCCTTCAGTACCATATCCCACTAGATTCTTTGTCATATTTATGCAACTCTGGTTGTCACAAAGAAACACTGTGGCATCCAAATCCATGTCAAATAGTCCTGGCATCATCTTTCTGAAGCCATATGGCTTCCCAAATAGCGGAGCAAGTTGCAATGTACTATGCTTCAGCAACACTGGACTAAGCCATGAGATCATGGTGGATCCTAGACAATAACATCCACCTGAGGTGCTCTTTCTGTCTTCGACACTTCCTGCCCAATCTGAATCCGTATATCCATATAATATGTAGTCATGATCTCTACCATAGTAAAGTCCCAAGTCTATCGTACCTTTAAGGTACCTCATCATGCTTTGCAGCTATCAGGTGAACACATCTAGGGTTAACTAGATACTAACTCAAGGTGTTCACATCAAAGCATATATTTGACCTTGTGTTTGTCAGATACATCACCGACTCAATAATATGTCTGTGCTGAGTCATATCCACTAACTCTAATGTCTCATCAGACAACAACTTCATGTTGGTATCCATGGGTGTGGCCATGGATTTACAATACAACATATCAAATCTTCTTTAATATTTCCACAACATACTTTCCCTGGTTCGAAAATATTCCTTCTGAGCTCTTCCACACTTCCAACCGTAGGAAATAATGCATCAATACAATATAGTTCATCTTGAATTCTTCATCTAGCCTCTTCTTGCAATCTATGATCTGTTTCTCATTTCCAGTCATAATTAGTTCACCCACATACAACAATAGTATATCAGGTTCATCATCCATAATCTTAAGGTAAAGGCTAGGGTCAACTTTACTTTTGGTAAACTCCATGCTTGTCAAGAAGCTATCTATTCTTCCATACGAAGCTCTAGGAGCCCGCTTCAGTCCATATAGAGTCTTTTTCAACTTACATACATGATTCACTCTATTTTCGATTTCAAATCTTTGTGGCCATTCGATGTAAACCTCTTCCTCAATCACACCATTAAGGAAGGCTTGTATTTACATCCATTTGGTGTATATCCCACTTCATCATGGAAGCAAGTGCCATGATAGTTCTGATGGAAGTTTACCTTGCTTCCAGGAGCAAGTGTCTCTTCATAATCAATTTCCTCTCTCTGAGAGAATCCTCTAGCCACAAATCTTTCCTTACTTCCATCAGGAACATATTTTATCTTTCAAATCCATTTGGAAGATACCACACTCTTGCTTTATGGTTTGGGTACTATATCCCAAACATTATTCTGGTATTCTTCCATCATTGCATCTATCATGAGTTCATTCTATCAGGTCATCAACATATCCTAGTCTTCCGCATTCAACCTTGAAGGTTGGAACCCACTTTACTCTTGGTAAAGTCTCAGTCCATCAGGAAGCTATCCATCATGTCGTACCATGTCGAACTTGGAGATCTTTTGTAGTCACTCCCCCTAAAGCGAAGCACCATCTTCCCTCTGCAATATGTACTGGAGTGACAAGTAGCATCCTCTACTACTATGTATCCATCTCAGGTTATTGGATACCAAGATCCTTTTATCTTGAACTTTGTCGAAAAGTTCCTCTTGCACCCATCTGTGAGCTTGTTGTCTTCTATAGGTTTCCATCTTCAACCTTGTAGCAAAGGTCAAGATATTCATCACTCTAGGTGATCTGTCAAGCTCTTGGATGTGCTTATCTATGGGTGCCTTCTGAGCTTGTACAAAGCATATTCTGTACAGGTGGTTCTTTGCTCGATATATACTTCTACTGAAGAAGTGTGTCCGATCAATAGAGTATGGCGTGCCATAGTCTATTATTTCTGAGACAAACCACGAACCTTGCTTTGTATACTTGTTCTTGTATATCCATATGGAAGACACTATGGACTTCCCTTCAGGTCTTGGAACCATATCGTAGACATCATTCCCCATGATCAACTATTACTCTTTGATCTTAACTTCTTCCATAGCCGAAAGGGTTAGCATCAATGATGTCACCCAACTATGTTACAAAACTAGAGTGTGTCCGAGGCTTCTTACTTTGGTTTGGAAGTCCTACCATAATTTTCTTCATCTTGAGTTATCTCTCGTACCTAAGGTGGTATTCATCTCTTGAGGTGGATCTACCGCTCTCTGAAGCTCTTTCTTCTGTCACGATGTCTCTAACCCTGGGAGCTTCAGGTTCATGTTTATTGGTGTGAATCTTGGATTGTCATCACTTGTTCTTCAGAACAAGTATCATATTCCTTTTCTTGTAGGAGGTTGTACAGGGCCTTTCCTACAAGTCAAATGCACCAGTTGCATAGTTAGAACCATTTCATAGAACATATGCATAACGCCAAATTCTTATGCATCATGCAACTGTTTAGCCAATACAACATTCATCCATATCTCACAAAAACTTTCTAGATGCCTTCCATCTCTACCATGACATCACTGAGATTGTGCACTAATCCAATATGTCAGTAAAGAGGTTTCATTCTAGATAAGTAGCAATGGAGAGTTGTATAGCACCATGGGCTACTTACCCATCACATGCATATTAGTAGTATACTGTCATTAATGAAAACATTATATCATGCATAATACACAACATATACAGGAAATACAATTCAAATACTCATCTTTGTTTGCTTGTCGTCATCTCCTTCTGGATCAGTTGCTTCTTCTTTGACCATTGAGATTGCTTCAATATCATGCTTGCTTGAAAGCTTTTTTGGAATGCTGCTTCTAGTAGACCTAGGGTTTGACAGAGAAACCATAATTTTTCAATTGAGGTATCTTTCAGATATGATTGGATAGAAAGATGCACCTCCTCAAGGAGAGCTGATTAGTATACTCATTTTCCCAAAACTGTGATTAGAACTGCAAAATATCTTATGCCCTAGTTTTCTTCAGTTTCTTCTACAGAAATGTCTGATATTTTTTCTACGGTATCTCCAAAATTACTACTCCCCTATGTCTAAAACATCGCACTGAGGTAGTCTTGTCTGTCCTATTTCCAACAATGCAGGTAAGAGCAGAATTGGTTTCACCAATTGGGACTTATGCGCTTTTTCCCAGGGTGACTTATTTTAGGATTGTTCAGAAGAGCGAACTTGTACGGACTACCATGTGTCACTGTTTCACCTTCGTGGTCTGCAATTTTTACCACATAAATTAAAGTTCGTGCCCTATCTGGAATATCTTGAAAAATTCATTTGGACCTTCATAACCCGAGATATAGAAAATCTCCCTAGGTAACCTGTTTAAGGTTGAATCCTGGGAGAGGTTAGAACCCTAACTTGGAGGAATCATATCTCCCAGAATATTGCGAATCTGAGGCTAAAACTTTTACACAGAGTACATCAGGAATTTATCTTCAACCTATAAATGTTTCAGATCCCAAGCCTTCTCCAATCTCGAGATATAGTAAAGTACCAAAACTACTAGTTTTAGTATTTTAGGGTTTTCAAGCATGAAACCCTAATCTTCAATAGTTGTAGCCATAGCACTGTTTCAACTGCAAAAATACTTCTTTCAGGGTGGCTCTGATACCATGTTAAGTTTTTGTGGTTATATTAGATCTTATAACATTTAGCATCATAACATCATAACCATAAGAAAAATATCACCTAAAGATAGACAAGCATAGCCACAAAAAGAACACAAAGATTTATCTTGGGAAACCTTCATGGGGAAGAAAACCAAGAAAAAACTTCCTCTGTATAAGATGTATAAAAAGTAAAATACACGACCCAAAATAGGTGCGCCTCTCTCCAGCAGATATGTTTTTCTCTCTCTCTTATGCATTGTACACAAGTGAGTGTATGTGTAAATGAGGAACAATTCTCCTCTATTTATACTCTTTTAGTCACTTGAATTTTGTACTAGACAATTCGGCCCTAATAAACTGTCTGGGCCGAATTCACCTACGAATACTAAAAAATAGTACATTATATTATTTATTTGGGTACTAAGGATTATGATGACCAAATACAATAGTAACACCCAGTTGGAGGAATAATAACATCTCCCTTGGGTTACATCAGTAAAATACATTTAGAATATCCTTTGAAGTTACAATATTTCAACAGATCTATGCAATCAAAAGTTTAGTCTCACCAAGGAATGAGACCTGGCTAGTAGCTAGTGGTGCCTCCAAGCACATGACATGTTACAAGGACTCACTCTCATGTCTTGTACAAAAGGAATCTCCACACAAATTAATACTTGAAGATGTTTACCAATATCCCATCAAAAGAATGGGAGAAGCCTCCTATAAGCTGGAGTCTGGAAAGTCCATGAAAATGAAGGATTTCATGTATGTCCTAGGACTAAAGAAGAACCTTCTTTCTATCTCAGCCTTAGATAAGAAAGAGTTCAAAGTTTCTTTTGTGGATGGAGAAGTTCTTGTGTGGACTAAAGGAAAAACTATAGATGACGCAGTAGTGATTGGACTTGAAGAAAGAGGACTCTAGAGATTAAAGGGACATGTAGATTCAACATTGATGACTAGTACCATAAGCCCATGTGAGCTATCGCATCGAAGGCTTGCTCATATACATTATAAAGCATTGCCAATTGTGAGCAAGATTGTGACGGGTTTACCGAAGATTCAAATAGATCATGAAAGAGTGTGCAAAGTATGTGCACAAGTAAAGAATATTAAGAACCCTTATCCAAACAATGACAACAAAGAAAAAGGGATCTTAGATATTATTCATTCAGATATATGTGGGCCAATACAAACTACTTCATAAAGCGGGTATGTTTACTATGCTTCCTTTATTTATGACTACTCCCACAAAACTTGGAGCTATTTCTTGAAGAAGAAGGATGAAGTGTTTGAAAGGTTCAAAGAGTTTAAGGCTCTTGTAGAAAACCTCTCTAAAAATAGGATCAAGATATTAAGATCAGATAATGGAGGAGAATTCACATCAAGTGAATTCAATGAGTACAACAAGGAAGCTGGGATTAAGAGGGAGCTAACTATTCCCTATAATCCAAAACAAAATGGTGCAGCTTAAAGAAATAATAGATCTATCATTGAAGTTGTAAAATCCATGATCCATGATCAAGATCTATCTATGTACCTATGGGCAGAAGTAGCCAGAACATCAGTATATGTTCATAACAGAATTTCCCATAATACCCTTGGAAATAAGACTCCATAAGAGATGTTTACCAGAGAAAATCCTGAAGTTAGTCGCCCAAAGATATTTAGTTGTCCGGTATACATATACATTCCCACAGAGAAAATATCAAAGCTAGATCCTTCAGGAAAGAAGGGGTTGTTTGTAGGGTATAGTGAGCAATCAAAAGCTTATCAAATCTATATCCCATGATATCATCAAATTGAATTAATCAAAGATGTTTCCTTTGATGAAAATACAAATTTCAGAAAATAAAAGAAGGATAAGTAAGATGAAGATGAGCATGAAACTCCCAGAGCTGCAGAAGGTTCTAAACCAGTTAGGACCGAAGAAGAAGAACAGATGCCTGAGGATCATGACGTGATAGAACCTCAGAGACCTGAAGAATTTCCCAATGAAATGATCTCACGTAAGAGAAGACCTTCCTGGGCTCGTGAAGTAATTGAAGAAGCAAAAATACATGGTGTCCCAAGAGGAACCATCAAAGAAAGAAAGAAGCCAAAGACATACCCTAGTTATGTATCTTTGATGTTTGATCTTGTTCATAAAGAGCCAAAATGTTTTGAAGAAGCAACAAAGCAGAAGGAGTGGGTTGATGCAATGGTCGAGGAATACCAATCCATTATAAAGAATGATGTATGGGAACTAGTACCAAGACCAAAGGACAAGTCAGTGGTTTCCTCAAAAGGGATCTTCAAGATAAAACACTCGACAGATGCTAGTATATAGAAGTACACGACAAGATTCGTAGCTTGCATATTATCCCAGAAGGAAGGAATCAAATATGAGGAGACCTTTGCACCAGTAGCTAGGTACACCTCAATTATAACTATCCTTGCCTTGGCATCTAATATGAAGTGTAAATTACATCAGATGGATGTAAAGACAACATTTCTAAATGGATTGATATAAGAAGAAGTATATATTGAACAACCACAGGGTTTCAAGACTGATGATAAGGAAACTCATGTATGTAAACTCAAGAAGGCATTGCATGGGTTAAAGCAAGCACCCAGAGCATGGTTATGGCAATGGATTCCTGATGAGTTTGGGCTTTAGCAAGAGTAAAGAAGATCCCAACCTATACTATAAAGTTGAGGGTGACGGACTTATGATATTACTATTGTATGTAGATGATCTATACTTAACATGCGAAGATAATCCCATCAATTAATGTAAGAAGAAACTCCCTGCAGAATTTGAGATGAAAGACCTTGGAAGGATGCACTATTTTCTAGGTCTTTAAGTATGGCAGTATCCAGATGAGATTTTCCTAAACCAAGGAAAATATGCAGTAGAAATCCTAAAAATATTTGGGATGATAGATTGCAAGGCTATGACTACTTCGATGAGAACAAATTTGAAACTATTGAATGATGACACTTCGGAAGCAGTAGATGCCAACTTATATAGACAGATTATTGATTCTCTGATGTACTTAACCAATACAAGACTAGATATATGTTTTGTTGTAAACCCTCTGAGTCAATATATGGTGAATCCCAAACATATTCACCTAGTAGGAGCAAAACATGTGATGAGGTATTTAAAGGGGACTTTAGACTATGGTCTTAGATATGCATCAAAAGGCGAGATCAAATTACATGGATTTACAAATTCATATTGGGAAGGAAGTGGTGAATATAGAAAGAGCACTTCAGGATGTTGTTTTAGTTTGGGATCAGGCATGATATCATGGTTTAGTAGAAAGCAATCCAGTATTTCACTTAGCACAACAGAGGCTGAATACATTGTGGCATGTTCAACCTGTAGTGAAGTAGTATGGATTCACAAGATGTTGACATGATTATTTGATGTAGTGATAGATGTTACTGATATCCTTTGTGATAATCAGAGTTGTATTAAGTTGACAGAAAACTTGGTGTTTCATGACAAGTCAAAACATATTGAAGTTAGATATCATTACATTTGGGATATGTATAGAAGGGAGTTGTAAAGCTCAAGTATGTTCCTACAGAGGAACAAGTGGCATATGTGTTGACTAAGCCTCTATCTCGTGTAAAGTTTGAATACTTTCAAGACGATCTTGGCATAGTTCGAAAGAGGGAGTGAAGGAACATGGTAGAAGGATGCAGTGGTGGTATCTTAGCCTAGAGTAGGGTGAGTCTGGCTAGGCTTGTTGGCCTGAAAGGGTTAGTAAGCGAGACAAGGCCTGTTGTTCCTAGGGGAATTAGTAGGCATGGGTAGGCTTGTTTATCCCAAGAGGGTTAGTAAGACAAAACAAGGCTTTTTGGTCCCCATGAATATCCATCTTTTTTACTAGGCCTGTTGACTCGAAAGGGTTAGTAAGTTAGATAAAATGCCTGAATGGATCTTCCAGAGAACTCACCAAGATACTACTCCAAGATAGTTAGAGGGAAAGATGCAGTTTCTGTATTCCTATAGTGATTTTGCAAGTTCAATATTTTCATACTGATGTTGTTGAGATGATTTTTGAGATAGTTTTAGTATTCCTATACTGATATGGCAGGTTGAATATTTACATACTGATGATTGTTGAGATGATTGATGAGATGGTTTCAATATTTCTATATTGATGATGATGATGTTATTTCAACATTTTTATGTTGATGATGATGATGTTCCAGCGTGGTTCCATCACCTCTATGTTGGCGATGCAGATGATGATCTAGCATCTATAGATGATATTGTTTTAGCACTAACATGCTAATGATGTTGTTGTTGTTGTTTCAATATTTACATATTGATGTTGCAGATGGTGTTTCAATATTTACACACTGAGGTTGTAGATGATGTCTTAGTATTTACATATTGATGTTGCAAATTATGTTTCAATATTTACATACTGACGTTGCAGAAGATGATCCAGTATACACAGAAGATGATTTAGTATCCACATACTGATGTTGTAGAATATGATCCAGTATCCACATACTGATGTGACAGAAGATGATCCAATACCCATGGAAGATGATTCATTATTTACATATTGAGGTTTCATAAGATGATCCAGGTGAGATCGATGATGAAGATGTATGATGTTGTTCCAAAACTTCCTATAGAGACTCACCAGTTAGATGTACAGTTGTGGTAGTAGTTGCTACCTTGGTTGAATATTTTCCTAGTTAAGAGGGAGCGTTAAAGTATTGCAACTTTAGAAGATATTCCAGATGTATTGATTGCATTCCTCCACCAGGAGATGAGTTTGGTCATGTAAGAGCCATTGGAAGAATCAATGTAAACCTTTGGATGTAAGTCGGGTCAATAGTACCCAAGTGTCATTACAATAAATATTATTTTTGGTGTCTTGCTAGACAAGTCGGCCATGCCACTTAGACAAGTCAGCCATGTTAGGTCCTAGGTCAATTCAAGCGACAAATATAAATAGGGAGGATCCCTCCTTCATTTGTACACACTCACTCAAGCAATTTTGCAAGGGAGAGAAGAACAAGTGCACCAAAAAGAAAAGAGAAGCAGTTGTTTGGGTTTTACATTGCTCTAGTTGAGTTCTATATCGAGGAAGTTTTGCGGGGTTTTCTCCCTTATGGTTTCCCCGAGGAAAATATTTGTGTTATTTGTGTTACCGTGCTTCTTGTTCTTTTAGTGATCCTACTAGTGAAAATTGTTTTAAGATATCATCTAATAAATTAAGAAAAACTTAACAATTTCTGCTGAAGAGAGTGCAAGAGCTGCTTCCTTGTTACTGGACCAACAAATTGGCCTAGATCCCAACATAAACACAAAACTTGAAGTAGATTTCCTATCATTCCCATCTCCATCCCAGTCTGAATCAGCGTAGCCAATGAGATCTAACTGTGCATCAGCTAAATAATGGATCCCATAGCCTCTAGTACCATGCACATAGTGTAAGATGCTTGTTTCCTTCCAGTGCAGTTCATGTTGCTCCTGCAAGTATCTGGATGCAACACGCACATCATAGTATATATCTGGCCTTGAATGTGTGAGGTATAGAAGGTTCCCAATGAGATGTTTGAAAAGAATGCTATCAACGAATGGTGTATAACCACCTTCTTCTAAACTGGTGCTAGATAGGAAGGGAAAAGGGGTTGTTTTACAGTCTTCCATGTGGAATCTTTAAGCAAATATAATGAATATCTAGACTGTGAAATCATGATTCCCGAAGTTTTTTTACTTAATTTGAGACCAACGAACTATTTCAATAGTCCTAGATCTGTCATAGTGAATGATTTATTCAAAGATGATCCAGATTTATGTAGGAAAAAAATAAAATACACAAATAACAATAGAAACAAATATGCAGCGGAAATAACACTTCATTTCATTAATCAATAACTGAAATTGATTTACATATAGAATGGAAATAAACTAGCTAGAGTGTTGGTAGCTTATCTCTGAGAAGAGATGTCGTGGCTACATGCCTTTGAACTCTGTGTTACAATGAGGCTCGAAGGACTATATATTTTTGAGAAACAATAGAAACCCCACATCCAAAAACCTAAACCTAGGAGGTGAAACGCTAGAATGTGGGCCCCGTTGGGTAACTTGGTACATCAATTTCTCGGGGTCGTAACTTTAGCATACTACCTCCGTTTGACGCGCATGATATATCGTTAGAAAGATATGTTTAAGGACTACATCCATAGATAGAAAATATTGAGTTCAAAATGGACTCATATTTGCTTGACCATTCAATGCCGAAAAAATGTCGTTTAGGGCCTCAAAACGGCTCCGGAAATTTAGGACCTGAAAACTGCCAAAAATAGTAAATTGTGCTACAATTAAGGAAAATGGAAAACTTAAAGAAACAATGGTGGGGGTCCAAGTGGAATAGGTGGGTGGCCACCAATATCCTCCTAGATCAAAAGATGACTTGATGCTTCTCAATCTAGCAGTAGAGCTACTAGTAATGAGCATGTCATCCACATATAGGACAATCAATAGTAGTGAGCCCTCTTTTTGTTGTATGTAGACATTGCAGTCAAATCTGAATCTCTCAAATTTATGTGACATGAGAAAGACATCCATCTTGGAATACCATGCCCTTGGGGCTTGTTTAACCCCACAGAGAGATTTCCTTAGTTTGCAGACTAAGGATGAATATTCAATGTACCCCTCAGGTTGTTTCATGTAGCTCCTCTTTCAGGTCACCATAGAGGAATGAACTCTTCACATCCATGTGATGTACCTCCCACCTCTTTGAAGCTGCAACTGCTAAGACTAGTCTGATGGAGTCCATTATTGCTACTAGAGAAAATGTCTCATTGTAGTCCAGCCCATGGACTTATGATCATCCTTTTGCCACCAACTGAGCCTTGTACTTGGTTGTGGTTCCATCAAATGCTAGATTGGTCTTGTATGTTGAAATATTGTAACTTCAAAGGATATTCTAAATGTATTTTACTAATGTACCCCAAGGGAGATGTTATTATTCCTCCGTCGGGATGTTTATTGAGGATACATTTTGTCCATGATTTTGGTTCAAAATTAAACCAGCACGTAGGGGATGATGATACATTCATTCCATGACCATGGTTTGGTTTAAAATTAACTAGAAGCTAGAGGATGAGGATCAAAAGAGGGAATTGACATTTCACCCATCTTTGAACGAGTAAAGAGGAAGCTCCAAGCCTAATGGATTCCATTGGTCATTCATTTTAATACATTTTAATATAATGGGTAAAGATGCAACACAGAGTCAATGTAATCCATCCTCATGTAATTTATTTTCCCTGCACATTCGGCGTTGCTTAAATTTATTCAGCAATAGTGATGCAGGATAGAAATTCCTAAATGTCTTTATCTCTCTACGACATTGATAGCAAAGCTTGGAAGAATGTGTTGTGAGTCTACTGAAAGTGTGGAGGGAGAACACAATCAATGTTTCTTCTACATCGGATGAAAGCTAGATTCTAGACATCATCATGGTAGGAAGTTTATACCAGTGCTTGTGATTAAAAACATAGAGATTAAATCAACATTTGGACATTATCCATGAAGTCAACATTAAATTCTTCGCTAGGCGGATATCTAGACCGACGCTAGCAGAATCAATCTTGGGTCTCAGGCATCGTATTTTGAGAGGCGTACTGCCTATCGTGATGGCGAAATCATTTCGTTTGGCAAGCAGTTTGGCGATATCCAGGCAGGGGATAATGTGACTCTAACCGATGTACGGGAACATCACCACTTGAACTCTCTGGTGTTGTTGGTTGAATTCTCAGAGGGGAAGGGCGTGGGAGAATCTAGATTCGAAAACAAGTTTAGACATAAACCTTGTAAGAGTTATTCTAAATTTCAATGCAATTTCCACACGAAAAAAAGAAACACAAGATAGACTGCAATGCAACAAAAGTACATGTGTGTTAGATGAAAGCTCCGTTGATCTGAGAGTGAAACAAAAGTACCTCTTCATCTGATGAAAGTATTAGATGAAATCTGGGCTGATGGGCGTCTTTGCATCTCTGTCCAACAGTGTATAACAAGCCAAGGTTGTTGGATCCATTAAAACCTTCATTAAGAACTATCATTTCCGTCTTGTCGTGAAGGGTTTTCCATTCAAAGGATTTATCTTGTTGTGAAGGGTTTTTTATAACAGGATTTATTGCAGATTAGATGGGGAAGACAGAGTTTGTAGTTGTGGTATGGGGTCACTGTAGTGAGTGGTATAGCAGGCAGGAGTGGAGGACAAGAAAACAGAGCAAGATATGGTTTTTCATAAACAAGATTTATTGCAGATTAGATGGGGAAGACATAGTTTGTAGTCGGTGGTATGGTGGTAAGTGTAGTCAGTGGTATAGCAGGCGGGAGGGGAGGACAATAACACAGAGAAAACAATCAAACGATGTAACCAATAGACAAAAATAACGTGTAAAAACAACACTGGTTGGAGAGATAACCAAAGAAATACNGAGTGGAGGACAATAACACAGAGAAAACAATCAAACGATGTAACCAATAGACAAAAATAACGTGTAAAAACAACACTGGTTGGAGAGATAACCAAAGAAATACAACATTTTTCAAAATCCAACCGAGGAGAAAAACGCCTTTCGACATAATTATAGAAAACATATTCATCTTACTTACAATTTAACTACATATTTTTACACCTTTAAAAACAAGGAGAGAAATAAGCACCCCGTAGCGTAGCAATTAATGCTGCTGCTGTGAGGCACAACAACCGTTGGATCAGAAGCGCAGCAATTAATGTTGCTGCTGTGGGGCACAGCAATAACATTAATTGCTGCGCTACGAGGTGCTTATTGCTCTCCTAACAACAATGCACACTGTACCTGGTCACAAATTAGCAACCGACTTACAAAACATGGTACGGTTCAAATGGTGTGGGCCTCATCTAAAAGTTAGAGCGAAAGACCCGCTTCCCTAATGGTCCAACGTGGCCTTTGGGTGTCATATAAGTAAACATTTCATTGACTTTAGAGTATTACTCGGGTCGTTTTCAAAGCGATATTTCCGAGGGTGGTTTTGTCTATGCCGTTATTTCCGAGATTGTCACTTTTAATCCGTTATTTTTTATTTTTTCTTAACATGGTTTACTTTTCTCTCAAGTTACGTTGACTTTCTTAGATATGCATTATTATGATCACTTATACGTGTCAAATGGACAAATTTTTTTAATTATATATTACTTTAATATTAATAAATAATAATAAAAAATGAGATACCTTCCTTTTTGAATACTAGAAAGGCAAACTCTGTTTTCAACATTTTTGTCACCGACTGTTATTCCACCGCCAAACTTACATTTCTACAAGTAATTATTAGTCATTGCTTTGCTATGGGTTCTACGAAATCAATCCATTATGAACTTTTTCCAAACTATTTCTAAAGTTTTGTGAATAATTATATATTTTTAAATTAAAATTTTTGTTAAAATAATTTTATTTATTTTTTAAATAGCTTTACCTATTTAGATGAAACTTAATTGTTGATTGTGGATGAGCCTTAATTGTCTACGATGTATGATTTTTATTTCCACTATTTATTATATTTAAAAATTAATTTATCAAATACATAATGTTCAAATTGTCACATTTCAATTCATATTGATGGCTTGTGATTATCATTTAAATAACTGTGTGAGGAAAGGGAGGCCTTATCATGTAGATAAACAAGGGGTTTTATATATCAAATTAGCGTAGGGCTAATATATGCCACGTTGTTATTTTATTCATGTATTTTAAGATGATCAACTTTAAATATATTTTTTATTGTTTTTTATAATTATTATAATTTTATGTTTTAATTTTTATTCAATGGGATGATATTATGAATCATTTCGTAAAATAAAATGTTTTTGAATATGAGTATTTAACCATAATTCATGGGCTTATAGCCCACTAAACTCACTAACACAAATGTCTTTTTAACTTGAAAAATAAATACTCACCATGTAACATATGCAATGTGTTGAGGCCCCGAAATTCGCAGGCAACAACAGTAAGGGATTCTCCCCAGTCAACGTTCCCAATTAGCCTGTTGACTGTTTGGTATAGGGAATCCATTCGGTTTGCGGTCCGGCTAGGTCAAGTAACAAAAACAAAGGCTGTTACCAGTTGCGGCCCGGTCCACCGTATATTTTTTTATTTTTTGACTTAATGTATGAAATGCAAGTGCCTAACTAAATGCAGGGTGATAAAGATGCAAGGAACAGTCACAATGTGATGCGCAGGTTATTACCTCTCGTCTTAAGGCTCACGTGCATCTAAATCGCATACAATAAAAAAATAAACTAACTACCTAAACTATCCCTAGGGAGCAAGATTATCATTCATTGGTGAGTAATACATTTTGCACGTGCATTATGAAGAGTTACAGTTAGCTGACACTTCTTTCAAGACACACGAACCATTACAGATATTTAAACAACCAGATAGCCAATTGTTTAATGAACAATATTTATTACCCACAGTGGAAACATCACAAAATATACTGAAGAACACTTAAACAAGAACATAGGTTCAGATCGTTAAGACGCTCTCACAGTTAATGAAACACATCTGAAAACGAAATAGTTCCCCTTCAACATTGCTCATTTAATTGCATTTGATACATTCCACATTTCGCTTTCTCCAGCAGGCAAAAGTTGCAGTTTCTGATTGTAAAACGAAATAGTTCCTCTTACAAACAAATGGATTACAAGTTTTTTCCAGGGAAAAAGTCCTTTCTAAATTCTAACTTTCAAGTATTTAAACTACAGCCACAGACTGTTTGGGCTGCCCCCCAAACGAATGACCTTTCAGCTCCCCAACGCTTCATATTCCTTTATCTTTTCTACGCATGCCCATGATTGGCTAAGTAACTGTCGGACCTTTCAGAACTGCTCCTTTGTCACCATTCATTTTGTCTTTTCTTTGGTTTGTCCATCTTACGATTCTGCTGGTTTCGGCTCTACCTTCACCAAATGGTTTGCCTCCCTTGACTAATCTCCGGAAATACCTGCAATCAAACGACAAGCATCATTTGTGGGAAACGCATTAAACCACAGCAGCAAACCAAACTGACTGAACGGCTAATCCACAGGAAATGGTCAGGTGCACCACCTTCATTTTACAAAAGCCGACTATACTACCTCGTTCTTCTACAGGCTTGTGATAACAAAACCAACGACGGAAATCAAGAGGAAACCAACATCGGAAGCCAAATGGATTTCCCGGCCGCAACGGCGGAAGAGTCAATGCTACCTGCATGCGACGGGAGGGAGGGAAAAAATTTAAATCGGAAATCAGATGGTTTTTCCCTTCGGAAGCTCAATGACTTTGAGAGCTGCAACGACGGAAGGGAAGGCTAAAGACACGTGCGACCTGCGAGCGGGAAAAACTTTAAATCGGAAGTCGGAGCACTTTGCGCTTCGGAGGCTTAACCACTTTGGGAGCTGCAACGGAAAAAAAGAAATGACTACGGGCAAGCGATTAAAAGAACAATACACATTGGCAGTTGGAGCAATTCGACCTTCGGATGAAGAATCGATTTAGGAGCCACAACGGTGGAAAATAAGACTGACGCATCAGACAGCAGACTGCTTTAGGCTTCGGAAGCTTAGTTGCTTTGGAGTCGCAACGGCGGAAGCTAAAGAAGACTACAGCCCCCGATCAAAAATGAAAAACGCTAAGTGCCTGAATTCCATCAACGGAAAAGACTGCTTCTGAAACGGTGGCCCTTTGACAAGCAAATCAAACTTAAAATCTGTGATCCAATATAACTCAGAAACACAGGCAACCATTCGAGAACCAGGACGAGTGTTATTAGCCTTCCATAATCATTCAAATCAAAATGTGACCAACAACAGATCACGGAGCACACGATTAACGAAAAACGCTAAATCAAAAGGAGGGGCCCAAAATTTTAAGAAATTTAGGGAGAACGGTGCGGCGACAACAAATGGCGATTACCTTGTGAACCTAGATCTCTGGGTGAGTGTTCTTTGGGTGACAGACTGTTTAACAATAATGCATCTATTGAATTCTTCCAGCTTTCCGGATTTCTCAAATGACAGAAGTGCGTACCTTTAATCATTGATGATAGTCCAATAAGGGAGAGTGGAAACCAATATTTTCAAGTCCAGATAACTCTGTTGAGGCCAGAAGATGAGTTTCATTATTATCTTTGTCTTCAGGTAGCAGATAACTTGGACACCACAAGATTGTAGCATATGGAAAACAGAAATATTCGTTTGTTCCTCATTCCCATGCCACTTTAGCACTTTCTGTGCTTCTGGACTTTTGTCCCTTTTCATACGAGTCTTCCTGTATGCCTTTCTTACTGAATTTTAATTCAGGATCCTCTATCCCATAGTGTCCTTTTGTGTAAGTGATGTACTTCATGTTCAGCTCACGGACGGAGGGGATCTGTCGGCCACTTAGTACTTATGATTCAGCATTTGCTTTGACGTATGATGCTTTCATAGGAGTTTTCTTTTGATTCTTATTTTCCTTTTGGCATTCATTTATTGGCATGGGATCATTTATATTTAATATACTATTCACCTTGCTCCTTTCCATGGGTCTTCTGCTGTCGCTCCTTAGAACATTTTAAGTGTGACGTGGATGGAGCCTCAACATAGTATTCTAGACTCTTTGAATCCAGTTTATTTCACAGGGGTTAAGCAGGACTTCAATGCACATAGGGTTTATTCGAGAAAACTGCTAAATTGGAAGAAGTTCTTTTAGCAACATAAATAACAATGCACATAGTCTGATACCCAAATTTTTTTTATCAATCCCAAAAATTTTGGCTGTTCCCCATGCAACTGCAAGTTCATTCTCTTTATTGAAATCAATAAATCTTAGACTCAAACAAACTGAAAAAACATGACTCAAAAGACAGCCAAACAACTTATTTATATACAATACAGAAGAACTTCACAGAAAATTAGGAAAAATAAGGTTTGAGAACTAAACCATTTACTGGTAAGTTCTCTTCCCACCCTTGCAAATCTTGCAACTTATAAGTAGAAGGGCCAAGTTTTGCTGCAACCTGAAAAGGGCCTACCCACAACTGCTAGAATTTGGTGTGCTTTCCTTTCTCATCATGGGGGTGATCCCATTTGAGGACTAAGTCTCCTACTTCAAAGTCTTTTGTTCCAGCTTTATGCTTGTCGAACCATCTCTTAACTAACTCCTGCTGTTGCCTAAAGCGTTCTCTGGCTTTAGATCTAGCCTCTTCTGCTTTCAAGAGATTATATATTCTTATTTGCAAAACTTCATCATCCGACCCCCTAGACTCTTGAGCTAGTATGGAAGATGGTAGCATGATATTGGGAGGAAGGATGGCTTCTTTACCATAGACAAGGGTATATGGAGACACTCCAATCACAGACTTGGGGGTGACCCTATCGGCCCAAAGGGCATTTGGTAATGCTGAGTGCCAACTCCTCTGGTTTTCTACCACAGTCATCTTTAAAATTCTGGATAGTAATTAGCAGAATAATGCAATTTTATCCATTTATCATGAGCAAAAGCAATCAATTTAATTGATGAAAAGTACTTAGCATTATCAAAAACTAACGAAACTGGAACTCCAAACCTGGTCATGATGTGGTCTTGTAGGAAGCTGATGACCTCATCTTCATTTATCTTGCGCAGTGGGATGGCTTCGACCCAGCGAGTGAAATAATTAGTAGCGGTCAGAATGTACTTGTGCTGCAAAGAGGAATTCGGTTTTATTTCTCCAATAATATCCAGTCCCCATTGCTCAAATGGCTCCGTGATCATCACAGGCTTCAGAGGTGCTGCTGCTTTAGGCTGTCTCCCACTACACCTTTGGAAAATATCACACTTCCTGACATGTGCGTGTGCATCTCTAAAGAGCGTAGGCCAATAGTAACCTGCCCTGAGGATTTTGTGGGTTGTGGTATCCCCTGAATAATGTCCTCCAGCAGGACCGTCATGCAATTCTTCCATCACTTTCTTCGCATCTTCCTTTTCTAAGCATCTGAGAAGAACCCCGTCATAATTCTTTCTGAATAATACCCCCTCAATAAGTTGATATGCGGCTGATTTAAGACGCAGCGCTCTCCTTTTCTTGGAATTCCAATGTTCTGGTAACAGTCCTACTTCCAGGTAGTGCACAAGGTCTCTATACCAAGACTCGGGAGCTGTAAACAAAGGACATACCTCCATTACATGTAATTCATCTTCATCTTCCCAGGCGTGTTCTTCATTTTTTCCATTTTCAGTCATCTGTTTGCATAAACCTTGTCCTTTGACTATCGATGCTGGCTTGAATTCAAGGTCGTATTCTTGAAGAGCTATTACCCAGTTGCCTCTTCTTTCTCCTAACTCTTTTTGTATAAGAAGGGACCTTACAGCGGGGTAGGGGACGATTACCTTGGTTCTATTTTTTAAAATATAAGGTCTGAATTGTTTTACTGCCTTGAATACAGCGTAAGCTTGTTTATCAACAGCTGGGTAGTTCAATTTGGACCCCTATAGACCAGTACTCATAAAGGATATTGGGAATTCATCCCCCCCATCTTCCTTTTGGGTGAGCACAGCTGCTAGTGAATCATCGGATGCAAAGGTATACAAGATAAAATCTTTGTCAAAATTTGGGCTTTTCAAGGATGGTGCGTGTGCGATAGCAGTTTTGATTTTGTTGAATGCGCTCTTCTCAATTTCAGTCCACTTGAATAGTGCATTTTGCTTCACCATCTGCTGTAGTGGTTTGACAATCTAAGCAAAATCAGGCACAAACCTTTGCACGAAATTTATCGTTCCCATAAATGATTGCATCCCCTTTTTATTATGGGGCAAGGGAATTTGTTCAATAGCTTTAATTCTTTCTGGATCTATAGAGATTCCTTTCTTCGAAACTATGTGACCCAGCAACTTGCCCTCCGTGACAGCGAACACACACTTCTTAGGATTGAGTGAGATGCTGTATTTCCGGCAGCGTTCGAAAATTTTCCTTAAGTGAAATGCGTGCTCTTCTCTTCGCTTCGAGAATATTGTAATATCGTTAAGGTATACTACAGCACTTCGGCCAATCAATCCGCGGAAAGCTATGTCCATAGCTCTCTGAAAGGTTGCTCCAGCATTTATAAGCCCAAAGGGCATTCTCTTGTAGGCAAAGGTTCCCCATTTGGTCCTGAACGTTGTCTTTAATCTGTCTTCTTCGGCTACTAATACTTGATTGTAGCCAGAAAAACCATCTAATAATGAAAACAGTTCAGAACCTGAAATCATTTGTAGCAGTTGCTCCATTGGTGGAACATGATAGTTATCTTTGTCTGATGCACGGTTTAGGTTCCTGAAATCCACGCAGATTCTGATTTCTCCAGACTTTTTCCTTACTGGTACCAGATTTTATACCCACTCAGAGTGTCTGACTTTGAAAATGATTCTAGCATCCAATAATTTCTTCACTTCACTCTGAATCAGCAGTTCCAATTTTGGATGCATTTTTCTCAACGGTTGCTGATATGGCTTGACGCCTGCTTTAATGGGGACGATATGCTTGATGATGCTAGTGTCGTATGTTTTCAAATCTTCGTACGTCCATGCGAAAACATCTTTATATTGTTTAAACAAATTGACGAACTTGTCTCTTTCTGTCGGTGAACAACATTTGCTGAGATTCACAAATTTAGGATTCGTTTCAGTCCCTAAATTAATTAGCTCGTACTGCAGAGATGAGCTATGGGTCTTCACGTTGGCTGGTCTTCTGAACTTTTTGTTTAAATCGAACATTTTTTCTAACGTTCTGACACCTTTAGGAATGAAATTGTCATATTTCATTTCTTCCTGATGTTCCTCATCATCTATAATGGCTCCTTTAAAGACCTCGTCATTTGTCAAGCATTCTATTATTTGCTGATCATCATCGAACACTCACAAGTTGGTGATCATATCCGGTACTGAGGTCCTAAAAAGCAGTTCGACAGAACATCGATTATTAGTGGGTGCGACCCTAGCGGTTGATGTGGCCAACATGTCAGCTGTTGCGTTTTTAAGCCTTGGAATTGAAATAATATTGAATGCATTAAAACATTTAAGCAAATCCCATACCTCATTCTGGTAAGCCTTTAAGTGAGGGGAAACACAATGTATTTGATTCCGGATTTGTTTCACAATAATTTCAGAATCCCCAAAAACTTTTAGATTACTTACCTTTAATTCAATCACTTTCTTTAGTCCCTGCACCAGTGCTTCGTACTCAGCTGTATTATTAGTACAATCAAACTCTAATCTACATGAAAGAAAATGTTTATTCTTCTAGGGGTCGATCAGGACACAGCTAGCGCCTGACCCCTCTAATGTCTTAGATCCATAAAAAAACAAAGTCCAAAAATCACTAACTACTGAATGTGAATCTATTCCTACTGCTAAGTCTACTATTTTACAGTCAATCTCATCAGCCTGTGAGAATCGAAGGAGATCAGGCTGGGTGTCTGATGTGTTGCTGGCCTCTTCTGCTTGGTACATGCCAGGTTCCAACTGAATAAAATAGTTTTCCAATACCGAATCCACTGGTACGTTCTTCTCATCCAGTTGAGTAACATTGTACTTCATGTGAGGCTCTCTTAGAATCTTAATCTGGTTCAGACTCCCTTTGTATGGCAACCATAGATGTGACCAATCTAAGGTGAAATATCCATTTAATTTGGTCGACCAATCTCTGCTCAGGACAAGACCGTAAGCGTCTAGTATATCAGCGACCACGATGTTGATAACTTGGCATACTTTGTATTTGGATGCCAGACGTACTAGGACATCTTCCATCTCACCAATTACCTTTACATCTGTCCTATCCAACTGGACAACCCTCCACATGGATGGCTTAGGCTGCCCATTTATCCTTTTACAGACTGATATGGGCATGACATTAACTGACGCCCCTGAGTCTACCAGACAATTGTGCACGTTATGATTAAAAATTTCAAATGTGAGGAGGAAAGGCGGATGTTTGCTTTTAGACTTACCTCCAACACTGGTTTCTCCAATTTCTTCTTCCTCCTGAGGTTGATTATCCGTGGGCAGCTTCTCATCCAACGGTTCAAGTGCTTTCAACAGTCTTTCTTTTTGCTGCGGCACTTTACACATTTCGAATAGTGGAACATTCGCTTTTACCTTCTTTAAATCCTCCACGATGTCATAGTCCATCGGCTGCTCAATGTGATGAGGTTTATCAGCATTCATTTTTTCTTCACTTGGCTTGGCCCGCATGTCATTCTGCCTAGGATCTTGGCTGGTAATAGTGAATTCTGGAACTATATCAGCTGAGGGTCTGCTTTGAAATCTCTTAACATTTCACTGAAGCCTTTTGATCTTTGGCAGTATAAGACTGTTGTCTTTAATCCGCCCTTGGCTCCTCGTGGCTACGTTGATTTCCTCTTCAGCATCAAATAAGGAAACATAATTCCACAAAGCCATAGTTTCCTCTTCTTGCTCATTCGTTGCAGTGGTACTTTCTTTTCTTTCCTCATCTCCTTCTTTGGTTAATCTAGAATCCAACATTTGGTTCATGACCAACGTCATTGAATTTATCCATTGCGGACAATTCTTCTCAGAGTGGGGCTGTTGGTGGAAAGTGCAAAAATTTTCCATCCCTATCTCTGTCAAATTCATAGATGCTGTATTATGCGGAGGAGGTTGAGATTGATTATTGTCCTCTCTTTTCTTGTAATAGGGCCTGTAGAACTTTTGTGTTTCCTTCTCTTTCTCCAAGTATATGATTTTATTAGACAGCCTCTGCACCATTTTGGCCATATTTTCATAATCCGACGATTTCTCTTCCTTAGGCTTAGTAAACAATAAGGCTTTCCTACCTGCACCTTTCTCTCCTAACTGTTCTGGATAATCCTCAATACTTTCTCTTTCAGCTTCCACTACTTCTGCCTCTTCATAGGTTTCTGCCAAAGTAGGCTTGACCCTACCTTTGGAAAACATGGCCAAGTCAGGGCCTAAGGATGATGTATAATATTCAATCAGAACTTTCTCTGAAGGTTTATCTGTTTCCGAGAAATTATTGAGATATGCTGCAAACCTTTGTGCGAAACTGTGCAACTTTTCTTTTCTTTCTTTCTTCAACGTGCACAGCCCTTTCATGAGAGCTGCATGAGTTTTCTGAGTTGCATACTTACTTCTGAAAATTCTTTCGAAGGTATCCCAATCAGGGATAGAGTTAGCAGGCAATCCAAAGTACCATGACGCTGCAACTCCTTTAAGGGTATGCGGGAACAGTTTGCAGACTACATCTTCATATTCCCCGGCCCTTAATCCTTCAATTGCCAAGTAAAAACTTCGTAGATGATCATCTACTAGTATTTTCTCATTTGGGTTGAACTTGGGCAACATCTTGTCAAAGGCTTGAGGTAGGTCGTGTAATGGAGGTGTCAAGTTTAATGGTGATCTGGCTCTCCATGCAGGTGGTGGACTTGGTGGGTTAGGTGGTGGATTAGCATTTACTCCTGCCATGAGTCTAGGTGGAGAGTGAGGAGGTGAGCCAATAGGGGTGTGAGCAAGAGAACTGTGAGGGGTATCTGGGCCTTCTTGGTTTAAGGGTAGTACAAATTCCTGTAAGGCTGTTTCTACAAGTTCTTCCCAGTCTCCAACCAACACTGAGTCTTCCGCTACAGGACGATCTCTCTTTTTATACTCTCTTCTGGGCAATTCAGGGATGATTGGAAATCCTCTGATCTTCTTTACATATGCCCTGGTGTGTCTTCTTAGAAAATCAACAATTTCATTGCCAACAGAATATAGATGTTCTCTTTCTTCTGGAATTGGATTATGAAACCCATTGCTTTCAGAACTGTTACCGGTGGAGTAATCTCGGGAAAACGGGTTTCCTCGGCCAGCCATACACTGGCAGCCCTCCTTCTAGCGCCAAAACTGTTGAGGCCCTGAAATTCGCAAGCAACAACAGTAAGGGATTCTCCCTAGTCAACGTTCCCAATTATCCTGTTGACTGTTTGGTATAGGGAATCTGTCCAGTTTGCGGTCCGGCTACCGTAGGTCAAGTAACAAAAACAAAGGCTTTTACCGGTTGCGGCCCGGTCCACCGTATATTTTTGTATTTTTTGACTTAATGTATGAAATGAAAGTACCTAACTAAATGCAGGGTGATAAAGATGCAAGGAACAGTCACAATGTGATGCGCAGGTTCTTACCTCTCGTCTTAAGGCTCACGTGCATCCAAATCGCATACAACAGAAAAATAAACTAACTACCTAAACTATCCCTAGGGAGCAAGATTATCATTCATTGGTGAGTAATACATTTTGCACGTGCATTTTGAAGAGTTACAGTTAGCTGACACTTCTTTCAAGACACAAGAACCATTACAGATATTTAAACAACCAGATAGCCAATTGTTTAATGAACAATATTTATTACTTACAGTGGAAACATCACAAAATATACTGAAGAACACTTAAACAAGAACATAGGTTCAGATCGTTAAAACGCTCTCATAGTTAATGAAACACAGCTGAAAATGAAATAGTTCCCCTTTAACATTGCTCATTTAATTGCATTTGATACATTCCACATTCCACTTTCTCCAGCAGGCAAAAGTTGCAGTTTCTGATTGTAAAACGAAATAGTTCCTCTTACAAACAAATGGTTTACAAGTTTTTTCCAGGGAAAAAGTCCTTTCTAAATTCTAACTTTCAAGTATTTAAACTACAGCAGCAGACCGTTTGGGCTGCCCCCCAAATGAATGACCTTTCAGCTCCCCAATGCTTCATATTCCTTTATCTTTTCTAGGCATGCCCATGATTGGCTAAGTAACTGCCGGACCTTTCAGAACTGCTCCTTTGTCACCATTCATTTTGTCTTTTCTTTGGTTTGTCCATCTTACGATTCTGCTGGTTTCGGCTCTACCTTCACCAAACGGTCTGCCTCCCTTGACCAATCTTCGGAAAATACCCATAATCAAACGACAAGCATCATTTGTGGGAAAAGCATTAAACCACAGCAGTAAACCAAACTGACTGAATGGCTAATCCACAGGAAATGGTCACGTGCACCACCTTCATTTTACAAAAGCCGACTATACTACCTCGTTCTTCTATAGGCTTGTGATAACAAAACCAATGACGAAAATCAGGAGGAAACCAACATCGAAAGCCAAATGGCTTTCCCAGCCGCAACGGCGGAAGAGTCAATGCTACCGGCATGCGACGAGAGGGCGGGAAAAACTTTAAATCGGAAATTGGATGGTTTTCCCCTTCGGAAGCTCAATGACTTTGAGAGCTGCAACGGCGGAAGGGAAGGCTAAAGACATGTGTGACCTGCGAGCGGGAAAAAATTTAAATCAAAAGTCGGAGCACTTTACGCTTCGGAGGCTTAACCACTTTGGGAGCCGCAACGGCGGAAAAGAAATGACTACGGGCAAGCGATTAAAAGAACAATACACATTGGCAGTTGGAGCAATTCGACCTTCGGATGAAGAATCGATTTAGGAGCCGCAACGGCGGAAAATAAGACTGACGCATCAGACAGCGGACTGCTTTAGGCTTTGGAAGCTTAGTTGCTTTGGAGCCGCAATGGCAGAAGCTAAAGAAGACTACAGCCCCTGATCAAAAATGAAAAATGCTAAGTGCCTGAATTCCATCAATGGAAAAGACTGCTTCTGAAATGGTGGCCCTTTGACAAGCAAATCAAACTTAAAATCTGTGATCCAATACAACTCAGAAACATAGGCAACCATTCGAGAACCATGACTAGTGTTATTAGCCTTCCATAATCATTCAAATCAAAATGTGACCAACAACAGATCATGGAGCACACGATTAACGACAAATGCTAAATCAAAAGGAGGGGCCCAAAATTTTAAGAAATTTAGGGAGAACGATTGCGGCGACAACACAATGTTAACTTAGAAAACAATAGAAGCAAATCCACACTTCCTTGTAATTATAACAAAGATTTATTGCAAATTCATTCTCTGTCCATTCATGAGCTATGTATGATGTCAAACCTCTACCATTATTGGTTAGCCATTTACCCAAGAGCTCATTCTCTCTCCAAGAAAACTCAATGGTTAATTAATTCCAAAATCTCATTAAATGAGTCAATTCTCTATGAAAGTAGCAATTAAACAAACCATGCATAAAATGACAAATTCCCTCAAAGTTTGAGCCACCTCTAAAACAAGTTGGTGAATTAAAAAAGGAGTTGTCTAACTAGGTGACGATTTTGATTTTTCGGCTGATTTTTAGCCGGAATCCGGTGAATTTAACTTACAAAATCTTATAATTTTTGTTTTTTTGGACGATTTTAAGTGTAGAAATGAAATCATGTGACATGAAAACCCCAAGCATCCATACTCTATAAGATCTAGCAATGTTTTTGCAAGTCTTAAAAATTACGTGAAGATTCATAACCAAAAATAGGTAAAAACTAGTCGAAAACAAGGAGAAAATCGTCCCCTTGTTAGACAACTCGATTAAAAAAAACATGATTTAAATTATCATGTGAAGGGGGAAGGAGGGATGGTCGTATGACCTCCTTATGTCGCCAAATGGACCGTATAACCCCCCAATTCGCCCACCAAATTGCCAATTCACTCCATGGTTTTAGGGGGTTCACTCTATGAATCTATGAAATAACACGTGCAATCATAGGACATTAAAGAATGCCCCTAATTTCACTATATATTAGGAAATGCCTCCAAAAATCCTTTTGTTGAACCCCCCTCCCAATACACCTTTCTAATTAAAAAAAACTCTATTTTAATTAGATATCATATGTATCTATTTTTCCATTAAATTTTTAACCCCCCCTTTTTTACCCTTAGTATGGTGACATGGCATAAAACTTATAACCTCTAGATACCTTCTAAGGTGAAATTTGAAACCTTAATGAGAGAAAATATTTCAAGATGGGGAACAAACCTCTAAACACAAGCTCACTTCATACAATGTCGTCTAATCAACTCCACACCGCATTCACTCACAAATCATACTTATTCAAACACCACTCTAACTCCAAACACAATTGGATTGACACCACCATCACACATAGTTCATATTTATTTAAACACTAATCTAACTTCACACAAAGTCATATTTAAACCAACTTTAGACATAAAGTACCAATTCAAACTGCCCAATAACCATGTTCAAGCCCCTAGATACATAATTATAAACTCCCCCAAACACCTATGTGTTTTTAATATATTAAAAATACCCTTTGACCCTTATATACTAGGCGATATATTGTTTCATTTTTTAGAGTAGCGAACCTCCCCAATATGAACTCATGTGCTATAATATTTCCTACCTAGTGAACCGCCCATGTCTGTGGTTTAGTCAAGATAGTTCTGGAATGCCAATCCCTTCTAATCACAACTCATAAAATAAAACAATGAAGTCTTCTAACAACCAGAAAATGTTTTTCTCTCTCCACAATGAGAAAAACCAGTTAAGAACTCAATTTGGAACCTCCTATAGGATATGAATGGCTAGTTTAAGAGAGCTATTGATATCTCATTCACCCCAAACTATCAATGGTGAGATTTACAAAGTTGTTGGAGGCTTTTGGGAGTGAGGAAATTTATAAGGAGAGGAAAAAAACCATTTTTATAGCCATTACTTCTCATGGGCAATAGTTTCCAATTACCAAAGATATTTAGTCATTGATGGAAGCCATTGAAACTCAAACAAATCATTTGTAGAAACTCACAAACCAAATTCAGAAAATCAACATTAAGAAAAAGATCCAAATCATTCATAAGAAGACATTATTTACCTCAGAAACCCAAATGGGAAAAACAACATTCAATTGGCCTTAACCAAGATCTTTTATTTTGGAAATGTGTAGGTTACAAACTCTCTGGTGCTTCTGTATAACTTCTCATTAACATTTGGGCAAAATTTCTTTCACTCTCAGCCAAAGAACCCCTCTCTCACTATGGGGAATCGTTTTATACAAATAACTGAGCTTGCAGTAGTTGGAAATCCAAGCATCCTCAACCCCTCAAATTTTCAAAAGCTCGTTGAACTTACTTGTCTTTATTTTACATTTGAGAAATGAGATCACAGTCTCATCTTTTATTTTATTTTATTTCTAATACACACCTTATTTATTTATTTAGTTTATATGCATGGTGGAAACCCATTCATGTTGGCATGGGGCCCTTCACGTCAACATGTAGTCTCCAAAATCCTCTCATTGCCTAATGCCTAAAGTCAATCCTCATTGAACCCGCAAACCAATTATCTTATGTGGATCCGTTTAGATCACACCTCCCCATTGGTAGGATTTTGGTCCCCAAAAGCTTCCAAGGAAAGTTGAGGAAACTTGCTTGCAACATAAGAAATTACCAGCCCCGAAATGTATCCTAAATAAGAAATGGATTAAAAAATGTAATAAGATTTAATTAGCATCGCTAATCATGTAATTAGTCAAAGGCCTATTTTGCCGATTTTTTTTTTCGGTTGCACATGAACCAATGCGAAGTTTGTCACGTGGTTCGATGTTGGGTTAACTAAAAATTTTCAAATCTTTGAAAGCGACTAATAATGGAAAACTCCCTCCAATTTTCATATTTTTCGATTTTGCACAGAGGCTGCCCACGGAGTACCTTTGGTTGAGAGGGAAGTTCATGATCTACATGTTTACTGAATCTATCATAGAGGAATGAATTCGGTGAACCTGACAACAACCAGGTGTATGATCAAATCAAATCAACATGTAAGAATAATATTCACCTTTTTGTGCCCTAGGTTATATACTTTCATAAACGTATTTTGTTTCAGACTTGATTCTAACAAAGGAACCTTTTTTTTCCCCGTGTAAATAATAGAGAGTGAATCCTTGTATCAACTATTAGCACACAAAATTACATCGAGCACAACCAACGCTTTTGATGTGCAGAGGTGAATTGAAATTCCAGGCTGGATGCATGAGATTTTTTGTAGAATTTCTTTACGGCCTGCTTGGAGCGCGATAAATCTGTCCTTGCGTATGGTAAAATTCTAGGCCTCTAATAAGACTTGTTAAATTGTTTTTCTAATTTTTGTTGTGCATTTTTTGTTTATAAGCAGGCTATAAAGTTATATATTAGATATTGTATATGTATATGAAGAGTAATCAATTTTTTCCTTAATTTTTTGATGCATAAATCTGTTTGGACCATTTGGATGCAAATCTGAAACCTTGGTTGGAAGGAGAAAAGAAATCAAAGGTTCTCTTATTGAAAGGTTAGTATTTATGTCGTATTTACATTTTTTTTTACAAAAACGGATAGCATTTTTACATTATCAAATCATGAATAACACATGAACAACACATGAATCTATGTCGAAAAGGCCAACTTCAGCTCTGTGATTTTATTAAAAATAGGTCTCAAATTACATAAGGGTGTGTGCAAGAAGTTGAGGGACCTTTTAGATGCAATACTACTTTTAGGAAACACGCTAATGATACAAAAAAACACAATGTGCTCGCGTTATGTAATTCTTGGTTTGGTTAAGCTCGAGCTTGACATGTCATATGACACGTAGGTTAGGCTGGGCAAAACGTGCACACGTTTTATAGTTACAAAACGTGTACGCGTTATGGAGAAGAAAAACGCATACGTGTTATGGAGCAGCAAAACGCGCACGCGTTATGGAGCAGCAAAATGCGCACGCGTTTTGGAGAAGCAAAACATGCACGCGTTTTAGAGAAGAAAAATGCGCACGCGTTATGGAGAACCAAAAAAAATGGTTATACTGCATGGCTAGGGAAATGACTAAAAACAATAGTTTTCATCATCAAGACTTAGGACCTATAGTAATATTTTAACATTATCAAGAACAACATCTCAAACAACCATGCCTAACCTCCCAATAGTATAATTTTTCTTTGTGTTGTAATGTGGACACCTTTAGGAGGTTTTAAGAACTAAGTATGGGTCATAGTCCCTTGACCATGCTTGAGGGAGGAAACTCAAGACTTATGTCCTAAAGTTAGCTTTTAAGGCTTTAGGTCCATGAACAAGGCATCGAACCTGCACATAGGACCTTCGCATGTGATATTTTGCATCTAAGAGAGAATATGCAGTACATTAGAGTTCTCTTAGAACTAGAAACATATACATAGACATAGTTGATGGAGGAAACATTGTCCTTAGGCCCCAAAGAGATCCTATATAGATATAGGGCCAAGAAAAACACCCTAAACAAACACACATGGTCTCTTGAGGGTATCCTCAACCTTTAAGTTGGGATATAGCCATTATTAGGATTTTTTTAGCATTAGATATGGAGGATAAGGTGTTAATCATGGCTTGTACATAGAGCTTTAATTTTAGGTTGTAAACCAGATGTTAGGGCTCAAGGTCCATGAACGACACCTTGAATCACCATAGATGACCTTTGATGTTGATAGTTTTGTTTTGAATGGGGATATGGGAACCATTAGGGGTTTCTAATACTATGTATGTGTCTTAGGACCTTAGACATAATAAGGGAGGAAACCTAGGCCTTAGCCCCTAAAAGATGACTCTATCCATCTAGAGCCAAGAATGATGTGTTGAACAACCTCAATAGATCTTTCGATGGTTTCATTTACCTTGAAATGGGGATATTAGTGCCATTAGAACATTTTTAGCAATAAGTACAGATATTAGGCCCCTTCACATGGGTGGGGGGAACACTTTGTCCTTAGGCCTTAAACGACATTGTTAACCATTTAGGGCCAAAATTGATTCCTCCAACCACCACACATGACGTTGCAAGTGAATCATTTGAATCTTAATCGGGATATGCATGTCATCATCATTTTTTGAGCACTAGGTATGCATCTGAAGGCCATGGACATAGTCAGGGGAGGAAACTATGGCCTTAGACCCTAACTAAAGCTTCTATGCATCCATGGATAGGAAGGATGCTTTAAAAATCACAAATGCCATGTCATAGGTATATTTGGACTATGAATATGGATGTTAGTAGAATTAGGTGGTTTTGAGCAGCAGGTATGGGAGCTGTAAGACATGTTTGAGGGAATATGTTCATTCCTTAGGCCATAATGGAATTTTTGAGGCACCCATGTTAATGAAAAATTCCTTGAAGCACCACATATGACCTACTCAAGGTATGCTTGGTCTCCAAGAAAATATGCACATGCCTTTAAGAGATTTTGAGCATTATATATGGGTATTAAGTCCTCAACATTGTCAAGGGAGGAAATACAAGAATCAATCCCTAAATAATATTTCTAGCATCTATGGCTACACATGTGCCATACTCACTATCCCTATATTCCTTACTCACTTGCCCTCCCTAACTTTGTATTTCCATCTCTCTCTATCTCTATGTGTATGTGTGTGCATCTTTCCCCTTCTCTCTCTAACAACCTCCCTCTCTCTCTCTATCTCTATGTGTATGTGTGTGTCCCTCTCTCACCCCTCATCTCTCAAAACCTCTCTCCACCTTATTTATACCTCCCTCGCTATCCCTCCCTACATCACTCTCTCTTTATTGTTCCCCCCTTCCCCCTCTCTTGTTGTTTACCACACCTCCCCTCTCTCTCTCCCACACAATCTCTCTCTCTCTCTCTATATGTGTGTGTGTCCCTCCCTCACTTCCCATATCTCATAACCTCTCTCCACCTTCTTTATACCTCCCTCACTATCAGTCCCTCCCTCACTCTCTCTCTATCATTCACCCCTCCCACTTAGGCTCTTTGTTGCTCACCCCTCCCTATCTCTCTCTCCCACACAATCTCTCTCTCTCTCTCTCTCTCTCTCTCTCTCTCTCTCCCTCCCTCTCTCTCTCTCTCTCTGTCCCTCCCTCACTTCCCATATCTCATAATCTATCTCCACCTTCTATGTACCTCTCTCACTATCCTTTCCTCCATCACACTCTCTCTCTACTTCTCACCCCTTTCCCTCTCCCTTTATCGCTCACCCATCCTCTCTCCACATAATCTGTATGTGTGTGTGTCCCCTTCTCTCACAAACTCCCTCTGTCTCTCCCTCTCTCTCCACCTTCTATTTACCTCCCTCTATCAATATCTCCCTCCCTTCTCCCTTAATTACCAGCCCTCCCTGGAATTATTCATCTACCTATCCTCTCCCTCTCTCTCACTCTCAACTTGTATCCCTCCCTCCCTATCTCTTTTCACCCTCCCTCTCCATGTTTCTCTCTTTCACAGCCTCCCTCTCTCTCCATCCCCCAACCCTCCACCCTCTGTCTTGGACACCATCTCTCTCTCTCTCTCTCTCTCTATGTGTGTGTGTGTGTGTGAACCTACCCCCTTTCTGTCCTTGTGTCGATCCCCCGACCGCGCCTCACACACACACAACTTCTATTGCTCCCTCACTATCTCTTTCTTTCACTTTATCTCCATCCCTCCCTCATGCCCCCTTCTCCCTCTCTATATTATTCTCTCTCACACTGTCTCCACATCATTCTCTCTCTCTCTCTCTCTTTCTCTTATACTTCCTTCCTCTATTTTTTCAACTTATTCCTTATCCTCAACCCCCTACCTCATTATGACCCCTATTCTCTGATTTATCGCATCTCATTCCCATCTCTTCAATTCCCCCCTCTTTCGCCTCTCTCCTCCAACACATCCTATTCCTCCTCTAATACTCCATATCCACCTTTCCATTTACCAATCCTCTCTCTCATCAAAACATCACCCACTTCCTCCCCTCCACCTTATCCCCCTTTGTCACTCAAGTCTGGCGTACTACTTCTAACCCTATATTTCTTCAACACCTCTCTTCCTCCTAATAATCCTCTCAATCCCCACTCCCCTTCACCCTTGTAACCCATAATGTTCTCATTCCATTCATCTTTCTCCACTTGAATTTACAACATCCTCTTAGGACCTTGACCCTTCCCCGCCCCCTCTCAATTATTAACCATACTCACTCAAACTTACACCATCCTCCTAGGCCCTTGACCCTTCTCCACCCCCTCTCAACTATTAACCATCCCCACTTGAATTTCCAACATGTTCCTAGGCCCTTAACCCTTCCCCACCCCCTCTCAATTATTAACCATCCCTACCTGAGCTTCCAACATCCTCTTAGGCCATGAACCCTTCAACACCCCCTCTAAACTATTATCCATACATTTGATATATTGCATATAGTGCTAGATTTTTTGCTCTACAAAACGCGTGCGTGTTATAGAACTACATAACGCGTACGTGTTTTGTAGTTCTATAACGCGCACGCGTTTTCCAATTCTATAAGGGTGGGAAATGTAATTTGAATTTAAACATGCCAATTCACTTGCTCGCATGTCACCAATAGTCCTATGTATATGGTTTGGAATTCGCTTTGGTAATACCAAACCTGTGCTATGCTATATGATAAACCATAGCTAATTGGGCATTTCTTCCAGTTTCCGAAGAAGTCATTGTTTACGCACTCGTTACAGTATCCTACACACAATCATTTTTGATGAAATCTTAAACATAAATAGAATTTTTTATGCAGATTCTAAATATGTAATTTTTATTAAAAAATATTATATTTTCCTATTTTTTTTCAATTTCTATTATGTCCTAACTCCTTAAGTCAAAAAACATGCTGTTATTGTTTTTTCCATAACTTTTTCAATTCTTAATTGTTTTAAGAATAAATTATATGGTGCACTAGAAGACACCGACCTCTACATTCTATAAAAAACCCATTTCATGATTATTTCATTAAGACCTTCAAAGGCCGCACCCACAAAAGACGCACCATTTTTGAGGAATGATCACTTAGATAATTATAAAAAAAATTAAAAATTAAAAATTTTATTTTTGAAAAATAGCACTGCACTAGTGCTATATGTTCTCTACATGCCTACAAATTTTTGTATCCCGAAAGGATCATTTAGGCCCTCAAAGGCTGCACCCACAAAAACATATGCCTTATCATTTGCCTAAAAAATAAAAAGTGACTGTTAGAAAAAATGAAACTTGACATAGTTATAAAATTTTTCAATACATAAACCTTATATATTCAGAAACGTGATTCAATTTCCAACATTTAATATTTTTAACTCAAAGCAAGATATTTTGTATAAGTATCTCAAAAAATACAATTAAGTTGAGGGATGCCTGATTTTTCAGTTTTCTATTGCATCTAAGGTGCCGAAAGTGACCCTCATTAGCTTGCACTCACCCATAACTCAGTTCTCACGGGTTCCAACCCTTTTTTCATTGCATTCACTAGTTCTTATATAATTTCTCCATGAGTTGAAACAAAACAAACCGCTAAAAATAGGCATAACTCCCTTTTACATGTGTCATTCAATGCTTATCAACTACATAACTTCCTTCTGAGGCCTTTCTCTCTTGTTCTCTTTTCAGAGCCAGAATTTCTAGATTTTTCTTCTGGTTTTTCAATTGAACTAGCTCTAATCCTTTCAGACTAACTTGTGACATAGCCTAAACAATGGTTTGTTCACCAGACTTAGTAGAAGGAGGAATAATTCTACTTTCAAGTTCTTTCTCTTTCTCTTGCAGCTTCTTTTCTAATTCATCAAATTTAGCTTTGAGAGTCTTCTCACTCTCAACTACAAGAGATATATCTCTTTTCCATTGCTGTTCCTTTTCTATAAATTTCAGTAGTTTGGCTTTACAATATGTTAGCTCACAACTTTACATTTTGTAAATTTCAATAGTTCGGCTTTACATTTATTAAATCTAACAACTTCTAGGAAATAAACTAATTCCTAATATCTATTCTTCATCATATTGTCTCCATGATCTTCCATGTCTTCAGGTGTGTAACTATTAGAAACAGGACCGCAGAGCAATAACAGATATACAGTTAAATCATTAAACATGATGCAAAAAAAAACACATTTAACACATTACAGAGAGACTTAGATATAACGTGGTTCACCCAAGAGATGGGCTACGCCCACACAGAAATTGCTAGTTCTTTTATTAGTGTCCAGAAAGATGAAGGGATACAACATGCAACAACTTTGCTGCACTTCCTCTTCACACTCTCACAGTCTCTCTCACACAATCACAAATATTGTTGACAATACAATACAATACCATCAACATCCGTATTACAATGCTTTTCTTTTATGGGGGAAATACCATGGGAAAATACTACGGTTAACCCAATACCATGGGTCTGCAAAATTGTTGGCCAACAAACATCCCAAATTTTTTTCTCGAGGGCGAAGTACCCCAGGTTTACTGTACGCTCATTCCCCGAACCTCAAAGTTGGGAATGAGTGTACAGTAAACCTGGGGTACAAACACAACTGAATAACATCTTTGAATCTAGAAGATTAGGCTCTACAACCAACAATATCCCACTTGAAGAATGATCACAACTCTACCGCTACTGCACTTGCTGGACTCTGCTCTGGACCTTGGAATTAGCTAATTTCTTATTTTCACGTTCATACTTGAAGGCCAACAAAAACCGAGTAGGAACTCAATTTCTCTTTGGTTACTCTCTTTGTCAACATGTATGCAGGATTCTGGCTGGTATGTATATTTTCCAATTTTAACAGTTCTTCATCTACAACATATCTTATGAAGTGGTACTTGAGTTGTATATGTTTAGTCTTCGAATGAAAGGCTGAGTTCTTTGCAAGATGAATGGCACTCTGGCCGTCTGTCTATCGAATTCAACATATCCCGTATAGATTCATTACCTAAAGTTGACTAAATAGCACAGGTTTAAATTGTTCTAATTTAGATTAGTTCTTAACTTACCCATGACCTCCCTCATTCATGAATCAAAGGTTTTGGTTGAAGAGAAAAAATTACAATGAAAATAATGATCCTAATCAAAGGGACATAACATGCACAACACATACTCTTGCAACCTATGCCCGGACCAATTCTATTGACATTAATGGATTGGAACTAAGGCGTTAACACTTGTAGAAAATTGCCTCACATCTAGAGGTCAATTCAATTGACATTATTGGAACGACACTAAAGTAATGTCACTTGTAGAAAGCCTAAAAATGGCAAATGCCAGCGCATTTTTGTATTGAAACTAGAAGTGTTATCAAAGGTACATATAACTCAAATAGGATACTACCAACTCCCTATCAAATCGTATCTAACTATATTTGATAATCTTATAAAAAATAACATTAATAACCTAACATAAATTAAAACTTATAAGCTTCCGATAAAATTGAACTTGGTAATTCGATTTCCAAATTTTGTTCAAAGTGTGTTTGGAAATATATTGTTCGAGTTATAACATTCATTGCCTACAAATTAAGACGTCGATGAATTATTTCTTTGTCTAAAATCTTACTATGGTTAGTAGCAACACAATGTTACTAATAAACCTAGTAGATAGGCATATAGGGAAAAATAATGTAAAGACTAAAGTCAACTTGTCTTAGAGGCAAACTACATTTTCACAAATTTAAAATATAATGTAATCCCATAAGATAAATTATTGTTCAATGAGGTGATGCATGTCTACATTTTACAATGTTTACAAAAGAACTACAATGGTCCAAATCCCAAGTTAACAAGAAATCTAGTTTACCATATTGAGAAATCGGAATTCTAAATCCTGTAAGTGCGAACATGTGTTTTCAGTGCGTAATTCTTATTTAGAAGGCCACGAGGCTACGGGTGAGTGTTTTAGAATTCTAAGTAGACAAATGTAGATCTTTAGGTATCCTTATGTTAGATCAATAAATTTTTAGGTAGTTCTATGTTAGATCAGTAGATCTCTATGTATCCTTAAGAAATAATTGAGTCGAGAGGCTCTTTACAGTCCAGTATGGGGAGATCTTGTAACGTTATGTAACGTTACGTAACGTTATTTTTATTAATAAAAAAATAGATTTTTCAATTATAAAACAAAATAAATGTCGGCCAGAAAAACAACCTAATATGGGGGAGATGTTGTAATCTTCATACCTAACAAAACATTAAAAAAGTAAAAAATAACAAAACAATAAAAAAGTAAAAATTTAATTATCCCAAAAATAAATGTGGATCATAAAAAAACACAATATGGGGGAGATATTGTAATGTTCCTACCTAACAAAATAATAAAAAAATAAAAATTAAATTATTTGCAAAAAAATGTTGGCCTTTTAAACAACCCATGGTTTTATTGTATATGGTTTAGGAGGACTGGAACATGGTTTTAAAACCATGTGCAAGCCCTCCTAAAAAAACCCATGGTTTTATTCTACATGGTTTAGGAGGGCCTTGCAAATGGTTTTAAGACCGTGTGCAAGGACTCCTAAACAACCCATGGTTTTAGGAGGGCCTTGCATATGGTTTTAAAACCATTTATGGGGAGATGTTGTAATATTTGTTCCTAACAAAATAAAAAATAATATTAAATATTATATGTTGGGCATAAATAATATTAAATATTAATAATAAATATATTATATGTTGACCTTAAATAAAAAGATGTGTCAAAACAAATCAATGGTATATATAGGACACACCAAAGTTGATAGCTCATTGAGTGTAATACCTAAGAGGAGGTTTGCACCTAGAGAGATTTGATCCCTCTCGGTGCTTGATAAACCCTAGGATTTGGATCTACACTGGTAATTTTAACTTGTAGAATGTTTCTAGCATTTTTTGTCACTGAAAACAAATTGAATTGCTTATTAACATAAATAATCATTTTGTGTGAGTCACTCCATTGTGTTTAAGTGGAAGTGAGAGCGAAGGGTTTAGGTGGCTCCTCACATATTCTACATAGATTGTATAAAATAATTTGTGTTAGTTTTTGAGTTTTCAATGCTTTCAATAAGTAAGTTTGTTCCAATGTTCTTTACTTTTAACTCATTTTCCTCTTCAATCAAAATTATCAATCATTATATCTTTTATTTTATTTATTTTTTAGATCACTGTTTTTTAAGATATACAAATGTACTCATTCCTCAAGTAACTAGTTACTTTACATGGATATTATTTCATTGGTGAAATAATAGAGTTGTGATATATCTCTTCTACTTTTTTTCTATAATTAACTTTGGGCTGCAAAACAACTAGCTCATAATTTGTCATTTTTTAAGTAACTAGTAACTTTACATGGATATTATTTCATTAGTGAAATAATAGAGTCGTGATATATCTCTTCTACTTCTTTTGTATAATTAACTTCGGGCTCCAAAACAACTAGCTCGTAATTTGTCACTTGCTTGTGATGATCCGAAAGGATGATTAGGTGTAATAGTTACCATACTCTGCTTCCAATATAAAGAATATACAAATTATGGCTTTCAACTTAAAAGAAGTTTCAACGTTGAAATAATTATAGTTTGTTGTTAAGAAGAACTAGAGTTTATTTAGAAAAAATGCTTGTACTTATAAGGTGTAATTACAAATTGAGATGTTCCTTATACACTACCACATGTGCCATCGAAATTTTTCTTCATTTTTTATTACTTAATTATACATGGAGTTTATTGTCTTCTTCAAAGTATATGGATGTACACATAAGCTATATTCTATATTTTTAATATTTAAAACTGATTAGTACATTAACTATAGTTTATTGCAAACAATGTATTTATCCTCCCGTGGATGCAGGCCCTTATTCTAGGCTTTCATGTTTTAGTATTTTAGTGGGATGATGGGTTATTGATGATCTTCTCCATTTGTGTCTACCTATCTATACCAACTTGTATCATAAGCAAGTCATCAATATTGCAAATACTTTATATATAATTCAAAAGAAAATACAAATATTTATTAGGTTTAAACACATTAATTAGTTGTTAATAATTTTTATCAATTTAAATTGTGATGTATCTCTCCATATTTTTATTAAGTTTAAACACATTAATTAATTACTAATAATTTTTAACAATCTAAATTGTGATGTATATTTCTATCAATATTTATATAAACTTTAACAATAAATACAATGAGCTAATAAACCATATTTAACTTAAATTTTTCTATGGGTTTCTAAGTTTTTAGAAATTTCCCATAGCTTTTTCTTATAATGCTTTAGTGAATAAAAATAGGTATTTTTATCATCAAGGAAAAAAATCTTTCATAAAATTTATTTTATTACTATTTTTTAACTTTATCCCATTGATTTGCACCATAAACGTTTTAGGGCAATTGCTAATTTATTTTTTATCCATAAATATAATACACCGATAAAATGAGGTTCATGTCCTGTACTCAACGAGATTAACGTAGCGTGGGTTATTCTAGGTCGGTCGATTGGTATTACAAGAGCTGCTGATACCTCTGATCTGACTGTTAAAAGTATGAAATCGCAGGTGTAGAATTGCACAGTATGAATGGAATACGAGTGCCGAATCAGCATAGATAAAAACAGTGGAAAACAGAAACAGAAACAGAAAAGAAATAATAGATGTACTAGAAGAAAAAGGAGTTAGCTTTCGACCCAACCATTTGCACCAATCAGAAAACCTGGCTTGTCTGAGCTTTCACATCACTCATTGCTGGACATCCAATTGGTACAAATGGTCGGGTCGAAAGTTAACTCCGAAGAAAAATAATAGATGTACCAAAAAAAACATACAGATATTTTATAAGATGACAAAACACTAACGACAATCAATATTAAGCCTATTGCAACTTATTTAATCCACTGTAGGCTTGCTACTAGCAGTGGGATTTCAAGCTTTTCACATCCAAAAGGCCAGCAAGCCTGTTGCCACTCCATTAAATGACATGAAGCAAACTGAATATTAATCCCCAACATTAAGAGGCTTTCCAAGTCAAGGGTCACATGTTTGTAAATATTTTTATAAGATTATGAAGATAACTAGCTAAATACTTTAAATTCTTTTTAATATTTTTTTTTATTGATACTTTTGGATATATGTTGTGAGATGATTGGAGTTTGAGATTCAAAAGCCAACAAGCCACCTCATTAAATGTCTAGCAGCAAATTGAATATTAATCCTTAACTCTATGTAACTTTAAAATTCCTAAGAAATAATTCTAAGAGCTGTTATACTTCATAATCCTTTTTGAATGGTTTATTTAATAAACTGTAACTCATGTACCTATGTTTAAAGTTTATCATTAATATGCTCCATTTTTATGACTTTTTGTCGATATTATGTCAAACATTTTGGCACCATTTTGGTTGATACTATTTTATGGCAAACACTGCTTTTAAAACTCTATTAGTTGTAAATGTTGAAAAACTATTTTCATTCTTTTTGCTTTTGTCCTACTTATGAGCTGCAAAGGGAAAATGATCACAATCTTACATAGCCTTTAAGGATAACACATGAACCTTCATTTCACTTGTGCAGGTGGAAGGGATCACACCCTCAGTTTACTAAAGAGCCAACTCCTAGCTCCAAGGTAATTCAAAGCCTAAATATGGAGGGTGGGACACCAAGGTTTGTAGAACCAACTCTAAACAAACCTAAACCCAAAAATCACCCTACCATACTATAGACTATACTTATGTTCTAAAAAACTCGAGCTACAAGTTACAAGTTGAAAGGCACTATATAAAAGTGCAAAAATGCATTCGAAAGCAAAGCAAGCTGACCAGGAAAGGTTGACGTGACAGTTAGTAGAGGTACAAACTGCATATTGAATGCTCCTCAAGGAAATCCATGTGGGTGCCTTTACTTCCCAAGTTGGCGGTTAGGAGACTTGAGAAAAACCCAAAGGGTTTAATGTTTTTTCGAAAACCATGGATCTTGTCTGAGAATCCTTTTTCTATTGTGTTTTTCTCTGTGGAGCTCTACAGATTTCTTTGTTTGCTCTGCTATGTAGTTTTGAGGGCGCTTCCTGTGGTGGAGGAGTCGAGTGGCTCGGTCCTCAACGTTCCTTCTCCTTACCTGTACACTCGTGATTTATTTTGCTGGTGGTGTTGATTACATTTGTGGCAAGAAGAAACTTTCAAACAAGGTATAGTCTACTCCTACTCATGATGAACAATTTTCTTAAGTCGTAGTTCGTTTTCATCAATACATTGTTTAACCTCCAAAATTTGTATTTGCAGGAGGGTTCTAGATGCATGCTCTACGACTGTAAGTTCTTAGTTGGTTGCTGCGTTGACAAACCTTGTGGTTGGGTAAGACTTGTTCTTGCTCTCTTCATGGCTCTGTGGTTGAACCTCCACGACCTATTATGCGTTTGTTGAAAATGTTGGGGTTTCAATCTATACCCCTGTTCGTCTATGTGAGAGTGATAATGTTCCTTTGGTAGCCGCGAGGCTTTAGTTTACACAACGTAAAGATGGAAAGTCATTCGATAGTGAAGTTGATGGACTATGTTACTTTTGTTTTGATAACAAGAAGTAATGACAAGGTTTGGGGGGAATTCTTTTAGATAAAAAGATTCATAAAACAAAGTGCCTCCACCCTGTCATTCTTGTTTTAAAAAGAAAAAGGGTCGTAAGGCCACTGCCCACAATAATTTAATAAAGGCTTTGTAGTTTTGGAAAGACCCGTGAGGGTTTTCACATTTCAATCCTGACCTCATAATTCGTTATATTTTCTTAAACTATAAAATAGTTTAGTTTGAAAAGGAATAAAATGTTGGCCATGAGCCTGTACTTATCTTCTTACTTTCCTGATAGAAGCTGTAAGGGCATACTATGTTTTAAGTTATGAAACCATTATTAGGTTGATAAAAAGGGACGATATTTTTTTCTTAGTGGATCAGATTGATTTTAAAGTGAATGATATAAGCCCTAAGGATGCCATGTTTCAAATATGTAAGTAATAAACTACAGATGACAATACCAATCTGGCTTTTAGCCTGTACCAACGCTGCAGCCTGTCGATAAACTTGACTTGGTATTTTTAAGAAATTAATGTTTTAGTGAGATCTGAAACCTAACTCAGTTATTAACTTGATTTACAGTTTTGCTTAATTATTCTAGCTTGAAGTTTAAATAAGTTTATCTTGAGTATAACCATATATACTATTTGTATTTTTATTACAGGCTTAAATCCTGAGTACATCTAGCATAAGTACTATTTATTTAAAATAATGTTTTTTTTTAAATAAATAATAAATATTTATTTTTCAGTTTTGGGTATGTTACAAACACCCCCTCTTAAGCTCAACATCATCCTCGATGTCATTTAAGTTATTCCAAGTCTTCCTGGAACAGAGTCGGATATGCCACCTGCATATTGCTCTCCAATTCTCAGGTTACTTCATCTGGACTAACGTGTTTCCATTACACCTATTTTCCCTAAAATATGCTAACTAGACAATGGGATAGCAGTGTTTAGGCACCTCAACATTTAAAGACCATTTTTAGGGTTTTTGGATAACAATGTAAAATAAGAGAAGATAAAGACAATATACAGAGACACAATAATATGAAAACATCATAAGATATAAATGTAAAGACAATATTTCACAGGAATGAATGTCAGTATAGTTAAAGTACAGGAGATAGGTTGTCAAAGCATATAAATACAAGGATAAGACAGACAGTGCATTAGTGCATCAGATGTAAAAGTAATGGTGTCCAAAATAACATTTCAAACATCAACAAACATAAATATTTACTTGCAAACAAGAAAATCTACATAGAAAACTTCTACATTAATGAAAAAGTATACAAGGGTTCAAATTGAACCAGAAAATGTCACACAATATAGTTAAAAAACCTAGCTCCATATATATATATATTAAGTGCCATTCATAAAACAAAAGATGTGCTTACACAGATATGCATTGCATGACCGCACAATCTCCCAGCGAGTCGACTCCCATGTGTGTCCCTTTTCAAAATGTTACAATCATGCCTCATATAGGTGTTGAGGTTGAAATTATCCCTAGGAGGTCAAATTTCTAAAGATAACAGAAATTACATTAAATTTTGGAACTTTCTTCCATGAAAAATGGACCAGACTGTTGAAAACTAGGGCTGCAATTCTGATTTCGTATCTCCTAAATCATGACAGTTGTGTACAATATGGGAGAGTATTTTGTATATCAGTTTGTTATGAGAAAAAACCTCTCTGAGTTCCCTGATATTTGTTTCCATTTGCCCGATATCTGCATTCTAAAAACATGTGTCAAAACAGGAAAATTCTGAGATCCAAAAAATAGGACTCAATGATGGATTCGATTCTCCCAATATGTGACACCTATAGGAAAAATAAGAGAGGTTATTGTTCTTTGACATGTTAGGACAAAAGGCTTCTCCAGTTTTTCAAAATGATTTTCTAGCCGTTCCGAATTGTCATTTGAAAATGATGACTAAACATGCTGCATTTCTGTCTCCTTCAGGTTAAAAATGCAACACCATATTGGGGGGGACTTTTGACTTCCTTTCTGAGCTCCAAATGAAAATATGAAAGTACCATTGTAAACGTTAAGATTTCTAGTTGTCAATAGAGTATTTAAGCATGTAAAATGGCCTCTCTAAGCCTGAGAAAAATGAGTTTTCACAAGGTTACTAAAAAACACAGCATGTATTTTCCTCATTAATACATTCCAAAGAAATTTGTTGGATGGTGAGGCTCAATTAAGTACACAAGAAGACCTTCAAGTATCCCTAACCAAATTTTGTTTCTGAAAAACTGACCATCGAAATATCTCCCTTCGACCCAACATACTGTCAACCTCGTCAACAAATATCACACTTTGGGGAAAATTTTACTTGCTAATGACAATATAACTTTAACATATTTTTCACCTTCACCAAAGCACTTTGATGTAATGCTTGACATTGAAATGTTTATAAAATTTTGCACCAGCTTCTGTTGCAACTGCTTTGGCTAGCATTGTTTTTTGAGTTCCAAGAGGACCAAAAAGAAGGATACCCTGCACAAAAATTAACTTCGGCAAGTTGGCATCATGCATGCATTTGAATAAATGAAATGTGCTGTCAGCCTATGTTAAAACATAAACAATGCTTTATTAAAAGACTTTTAAATAATCTATAGGATCTTAGGTTAAAAAACTAAATATTTGTAAATGCATATAACATTCAAAAATGAAATTCAAAACAATCCAAACTTTTAGGAAAAAGGAAAAATAAAAACCAAGGATAAAAAGGTTTAAGGTGAATACTAGGCCTATGAAAACTAGGTGACAAACCTAGAACAAACATTGGCTCCAACTAGGGGATGGAATTTCCCTGTGATTTTCTAAGAACTGTAGACCAATTGCCTTATCCATTGGGCTATGGAGTCATTTACCATATCTCTGCAACTTTATCAAACTATGAACACATACCTCTGAAATGACAAAATACTACTGCAAGCCAACATACTGAAAAGAATCTACATTCTCGTATGGTGAGCTTATTCTCCTACTTACTCATATTTCTAATTAGTAGAAACAAACGAATCAAGTGTAATCACACTTCCAATTAATCCATGATAGCATCCAACTGATTGTAACAACTTCTTGTAGGTAAATAGAAATCAAAGAAGAATTTATTATCTGAAACATAAATTTAATTTGTAAAGCGTATTCTACTTTGATCTCAAATTCTAGAAACTTGAATTTTTTTTATAACCACGAGTGCATGTAAATGACCACTGGGTCCTCCCAATTGTGTTGTGTTTCCAGCTGATACAAAAAGTCACATTGTTTCTCTGCTCCACTTATAAAATGATATTTCATTTGTTGTGCTGAAAATAGAGCATGAAGATTTTCCAGGCATTGAAAATCAAAGGTATCAATTTATCTTGAATGTGCTCACAAGTTCCTTCAACATTATACACAACAATGTCATCCTGATAATTGACAAGATGATCTTCCTCTTCCATGCTGCCATTAGATGTATAGCTGTCATATAATGGCTCAGGTTGTTCATGGATAATGAACTGGATGTGTTCATGGATCTGCTGATTAGATTTTGCTACATCACACCTATCTGGATCTTGGATTTTTAAATCATCATCATATTCATAAAAAATTGGAGTATCTTGAGAAAATTCTAATGACAAAGATGAAGTTTTCTGAAAATTATCACCAACAATATGATCTTCAAACAAACTTATAAGAACTTATTTAGCATCATAATAAGAAACATTTGGATTGATTTCAAAAATATCATAATTTTGAAAATCCTCCTATAGATGATGTAAAAGAGAAGGATGCCTTTGTAAATTTTCTGCTCCATGGAAGATATCGTACTTCTTTTCTTGAAATGCTGCAAATGAAGAAGCAGAAAACAAAACATTGTTGCCCTTATCTTCAACTATAATAACCTCATTTTGTTTAGTGCCTCCTTCAATAGATAGAAGTTTACTAATTTCTGGAGACTGTTGTTCAACAACTGGTAAAGAATAAAACTGTGTAAGCTTCTCTTCTAACTCCTTTCCATCTCCTTCATTGAATTTCCAAGAATTAGATTCATATTCATCATACACCGGTTCGTTGTTGGAAACTTCCATATGTGATGATTTAGAAAACTGATACTCGAAATGATTTGGATACATATCATAAGGTTGACTTACATAACTGTCCAGATGATATTTGACAGAGTTGATTGGAAAAATATCCCCAATAGTTTCATAATTAGAAATATGATGAAAATTCTCTTGAATAATGTTCTCTTGAGATACATCTTCATCACTAAAACTTTCCCCATCATGGACTTCTAAATAAAACACTTCAATATTATCATCATACACAGGAGAAAGTTGATGTAATTCTAATCATAATGATGAAGCTTTATGTATATCAGTAGTATGATCTTCGACAAAAGTTTCTTTAATAAAAATATAATCTTCATAAGGATTTGTAATAACACGGTGCATCAGAAAAAGAGGCTCTTCATAAAGCTTTTGAGCAGCAAATTCATCTTGAAAATAATAAGAAGCTTTTTGAGATTGATGAGAATCAAATGATTCTTCAATGATGCCTTCATTACAAGGCTGACTTTCACTTTTCAAATAACCATCCTCATTATTAGCGTCATGTTTGCAAACATGAAATTCTTAAAAAAAATTATCTGGCGAATAAAAACCTCGACAAACATTAGGAGTCATAAAATTCTGAACATCACTACAAATAATTGAGGCTTGTTGACTTTGAGTATCCACTGTTAGACGCTTTGAATCAAAGGCCTTCTTTGAAACAAGATAATCCCTATCATTTGTGGCATAATCATTAGGACAATTGTCAACATAATCAATTTTATAAAAACTATTTTCAGAAGAAGAAAAATCTGATTGAGTGATCTTAGGGTCTAAAAAACAAGAGACATCAAAAGATAACATATGATCTCTTTGAAGCATATTCAAGCCAAATTTCTGTTGTTGGTTTTGGTCATGCTCTTCTGCATCCAAACCTGAACTTTTTTGTCCATAAGCTTCCTCTTTCAAGTCTTCATTACAAATATGATCTACATACTTTCCACAAGCTCATAGGTTATCTTCTATTTCTTGGACGTCATTGAACATCTGTTGCAAAGTCGTCGACTTTCTCTCCGTACGAAGAAGTGCTAGATCTAGATGAAAGGCCATTGCATAACTCAGTCTAGCAGCAACCTCAGAAGGTTGGATCTCATTAGGCATATTGTAATAAAAACCTGAAAATATCCTATTAAACATAGAAACAATTTCATCCTTTTGTCTTTTCATAGCACGAAACTATGAAAGATATTGATCCAATGATTTTCTCTCACCCCAAAAAATTAGAAATGCATACCTTAGTTCCTCCCATGAACTAATTGACTCAGGCTGCAAATGCCTAGTCCATTCCTTAGCATCCCCTAGCAATAATTGAGAAAAATATCTTATGTAAACATCATTACGCTCAATTTCAAACAAGTCCGTGAAATGTTCAAAGGCATGGATGTGTTTTTCAGCTGTAAGTATTTTTACATTGAACATAGGGAGATACTTGTAATGCTTTGGAGGAAAATCATGAAGAATAGAAGACAATTAAAGAGAGTTATATTTGTCTTGGATATTGCAAGATATAGGATTAAACGTAGGAGGTATGATATCATCCTTGGTCTCTTGAGGCTCACAGGATTGATCATATACAGTACATGACTTAGATGAAGGCTTTGGGTCAAGATCAGGTATACAAAGAGAAGGTATATTTACAGCTTTCAAGGAAGGATCTTCAAATGCAGATTTTAGGCCATCTTTTGAATACAGTAGGCAATAGAAATTTTTTCCTGATATGTTCTGGAAAGGACAAGAGGAAAAATATAATTACATCCGGGAAAAAACTTAAGGCTGAATAGTTGGTTTTCTCATAGTATCTTTTCATGTCTCCATCAATAGGATTCGTCCTCCAGTGGAGTCTTTGAACTTGATTAAAACTTGATTGGAGTCGTCAGTGGATCTTTCTTTCAGTGGAGTCACCATTGCTTTTTCTGGAATTCAATGAATGATTGTAGTCTACAAAGATTTCCCAACTTTGTTCACTGTCAAAATTAGAAGAAAAAATATAATACCCGGGGATAATTTTCAATTTCGTCCCTAGTATGGTCGCCAAAAGATGTTTTCCCTAAAGTTTGCTAACTAGACTACGGGATAGTAGTGTTCAGGCACCTCAACATTTAAAGACAGTTTTTAGGGTTTTTGGATAACAATGTAAAATCAGATAAGGTGAAGACAATATACATAGACACAATAATATGAAACCATCCGAAGATATAAATGTAAAGACAATATTTGGCAGGAATGAATGACAGTATAGTTAAAGTACAAGATACAGGTCGTCAAATCATATGAATACAAGGATGATATAGACAATTCATTAGTGCATCAGATGTAAAATTATTGGTGTCCAAAATAACATTTCAAACATCAATAAGCATAAATATTTACTTGCAAACAAGAAAATCTACATAGAAAACTTGTACATAAGTGAAAAAATAAACAAAGGTTCAAACTGAACCAAAAAATATCACACAATATAGTTTTAAAAACCTAGTTCCATATAGATATATTAAGTGCCATTCATAAAACAAAAGATGTGCTTACACAGATATGCATTGCATGACTGCACAATATCCAAGCAGGTCGACTCCCATGTGTTTCCTTTTTCAAAATGTTACAATCATGCCTCATATAGGTGTTGAGGTTGAAATTCTCCCTAGGAGGTCAAATTTATAAAGATAGCAGAAATTACATTAAATTTTGGAACTATCTGCCATGAAAAATGGACCAGACTATTGAAAACTAGGGCTGCAATTCTGATTTTGTATCTCCTAAATCATGACACTTGTGTACAATCTGGAATATTTTTTTGTATATCAGTTTGTTATGAGAAAAAACCTCTCTGAGTTCCCTGATATTTGTTTCCATTTGCCCTATATCTGCATTCTAAAAACATGTGTCAAAACAGGAAAATTATGAGATCCAAAAAATAAGACTCAATGATGGATTCTATTCTCCCAATATGTGACACCCGCAGGAAAACTAAGAGAGGTTATTGTTCTTTGATGTGTTAGGAACAAAATCCTCATCTAGTTTTTAAAAATGATTTTCCAGCCGTTCAGGATCGTCATTTGAAAAATGATGACTAAACATGTTGTATTTCTGTCTCCTTCAGGTAAAAAATGTAGCACCATCTTGGGGTGGGGGGGGCTTTTGACTGCCTTTCTGAGTTCCAAATGCAAATATGAAAGTACCATTGTAAATATTAACATGTCTACTTGTCAATAGAGTATTTAAGCATGTAAAATGGCCTCTCCAAGGATGATAAAAATGAGTTTTCACAAGGTTACTAAAAAACGCAGCTTGTATTCTCCTCATAAATACATTCCAAAGCTTTTTTTTCGATTGAGTAGCTACAGTTGAATGAAATCCTATGCCAAAATAAATTTTATGGATGGTGAGGCTCAATGAAGTACACAAGAAGACCTTTAAGTATCCCTAACCAAATTTTGTTTTGAAATGCTTACCATTGAAATATCTCCCTTCGACCCAACATATTGTCAACCTCATCAACAAATATCACACTTTGGGGAAACTTTTACTTGCTAATGACAATACAGCTTTAACATATTTTTCACCGTCACCAAACCACTTTGATGTAATGCTTGACATTGAAATGTTTATAAAATTTTGCACCAACTTTTGTTCCAACTGATTTGGCTAGCATTGTTTTCCTAGTTCCAGGAGGACCAAAAAGAAGGATACCTTGCACAAAACTTAACTTCGGCAAGCTGGCAGCATGCATGCATTTGAGTAAATGACATGTGTTGCCAGCCTATGTTAAAACATAAACAATGCTTTATTAAAATACTTTTAAATAATCTATAGGATCTTAGGTTAAAAAAATAAATATTTGTAAATGCATATAACATTAAAAAATGAAATTCAAAACAATCCAAACTTTTAGGAAAAATAAAAAATAAAAACCAAGGATAAAAAGGTTTAAGGTGAATACTAGCTGATAGACCTAGGAAAAACAACACCTTTACTTGTCCAATGGTGCAATTCCAGAGAAAAAATTCTCTTTTGTCGAGAATACAGTCCGGTTCCACCGAAAAATCTCCTTCTGGTTCTACCTGAATCACATTCCAGTCAATCACATGAGTAGCATCATATACATACTTTTTCAAAATAGAAATATGAAAGACATTATGTATTCTAAGATTAGGTGGCAAAGCTAACTGGTATGCCACTGACCCCACTTGTGCCAATATTTCAAATGTTCTGCAATACCTGGGTGCTAATTTAGCACAACTTTCTAGTTTAAAAGAGTTATTTCTAGTTTTTACCTTAACAAAAACATGCTCACCCACTTGGAATTTTTTAAGGTCAGCATGACTCTTTTTTTTTCTTTCTGTCTAGAGCAGTTTTCAAATTTCTTTGTACCTGTTTCAGTGTTAGTTTCAGTTCTTTTAACAAGTTAGTTCCTAACATCAATCTGTCAACTAGATTACTCCATGTAATAGGAGTGTTACATTTTCTACAATATAATATTTCAAAAGGACTAAGCTTTGTTGAAGCTTGATAATGGCCATTATATGCAAATTCAATTAAGTGCAAATAATCTTCCCACTTCTTGGTATAATCTCTAACACACATTCATAACATATTTTCTAGTACTTGATTGACTCTTTCTGTTTGTCCATCCATTTGCGGATGATAATCAGTACTGAAATTCAAATTAGTATCTAATCACCTTTAAATAAAGACTTCCAAAATTTTCCAGCAAATTTAGGATCTCTGTCAGAAATTATTACCTTTGGAATTCCATGCAAATGAAACATTTCTTTCATAAAGATATCAGCAATGTTAGTAGCCTTATGTGTTGTTTTAACAAGTATAAAAAGTGTTTCCTTAGTTTATCCACAACTACCATTATTGAATCATTTTGTTTTTGGTTTTTAGGTAAGCCGGTTATAAAATCAAAACTGATGACCTTCCATTTCCAATTTGGAATTGGTAATGGTTGTAAAAGACTTGTTGGGTGTTGATGTTCAACTTTAACTTGCTGACATTCTATACACCTAGCTAAAAATCCTGCAAATCCGTTTTTCATATTAGGCCAAAAATATTTTTTTCTCAACATTGTTATCATCTTTTGATATCCCAGATGTCTAGAATAAGGACTTTTGTGTACTTCATTCAATATCAATAGTTTAACTTCCGGTATATTTGGCACATAAAGTATGTTTTTGTATAGAATTAGACCTTTTTCATTAAAACTGTAATCTGTATTTATATTTTTAGATACATTCTGAGTTACCTTTTCTTTTAAACTTTGTTATTCTGTGTCCAGTTTTATTCCTTCTTCCAATTTATCCTCTAATTCAATTTTGTAGCTGTCATTACTACATTTTTGCTTAAGGCATCAACCACTTTATTTTATTTCCCTTTGATGTGTTTGATTTCAAAATCATACTCAATAAGGAAAGCTAACCATCTAGCTTTCCTTGTGTTTAGATTTTGTTGATCAAACATATATTTTAGGCTTATGTTATCAAACATTAGCAATTTTTTTTTACCTATTAGATGATGGCACCGCATTTTTAAAGCATGGATTATGGTAGCCAACTCTAAGTAATAAGTTGGTAATTTTTTTCATGAGTTTTTAACTTCCTTGATTCATACGCAATTACATGACCTTCTTGTATCAGTACTCCACCCAAATCTTCGTTGCATGCATCAATGCATAAGACGAAATATTTGTCTCGATCTACTATTTTTAGAATGGGTGCAATGGTTAATAATCCTTTTAATTTATTAAAACTTACTTCTCATTTTTTATCCCAGACAAATTTCTTTTCCTTTTTCTGTAATAATGTTATAAGATTTGCATTTTTCGAAAATCCTTCTATAAAATTTATGTAATAGCCTGATATTCCCATAAAGGATCGTACATTAGTTACGTCCTTGGGAACATGCCAATCAATTATTGTTTTTATTTTATTCAGGTCTATCTATATCCCTTCTTCGGATATTACGTGCCCTAGATATTGTATCGTATTTTTATAAAAATCATATTTACTAAACTTAGCATATATTTGATGTTCTCTTAAAACTTGGAGTATTATCTGCAAGTGTTTGTCGTGCTCTTCTTTAGTTTTAGAATAGATTAATATGTCATCTATAAAGATGACTATAAATTTGTGTAAGTATTTACTTAGGACACTGTTCATTAAGCACATGAAAGTTGTTGAACTGTTAGTTATCCCAAAGGGCATAACCACAAACTCATAGTGCTTGTTTCTAGTTCTGAAAGCAGTTTTAAAGATATCCTCGTCTTTAATTCTGACTTGATGATATCCAGATCTCAAGTCTATTTCTGAAAACATCGTCGCTTTGCATATTTGATCAAATAGATGATCGATGCGGGGTAGAGAATACCTATTTTTAATGGTCATTTTATTCAGTTGATGGTAGTCTATACATAGACGTAATGTCTCGTCTTTCTTCTTAACGAAAAGGACAGGTGCTCCCCTAGGGGATACGCTTGGTCTTACATAGTTTTTGTCTATTAATTATTGCAATTGTAATTTTAATTCGTTAAGTTGCAAAATGTTCATTTGATAAGGAGATTTTGGATTTGGTACAGCTTCGGGTACTAATTTGATTGTAAAATCCAGATCTCTCTTTGGAGGTAGTCTTGGAATTTCTTTCGGGAAAACATCCGAGAAATCCTGTAGGATTGAAATATCATCAAAATTTAACTTATCTTCTTTATTAATTTGTTCATTATTTACTATGTGTACAGAAAAAACTTTATATCCTTTTCTTCTAGCCTTTTTCATCTGCAAGGATGAGATTTGTCTAATAGAGACCTTCCTAGGCATTCCTTTGACTGAAATCATTTCTCCTTTATCATTCAAAGAAGTAAAAGATTTCTGAAAACAATTTAAAATCACTTGGTGTTTTTCCAGCCAATCCATACTTATTATGACATCATAAGACCCTAACGGTAACACATTTAACTTGACTTGAGTTTCAAACTGACTCGTAAGTAAATTACAGTTTTCAACATAATTGACCACTTTCCTTTTAGTTCCTGTAGCTAACTGGACCAGCCAGTATTTTTCAAACTTTTTCAAAGATAAACTGCACTTTTCCACTATGCTAGGATATATATAACTTAAGCTAGCACCTGGATCAATTAGGATGTGTTAGTGCCAGAAATTGTTCTTAGACTACTAGAAGAACAAGCCAACACAATCTCAAATAAAAATAAAATAAAATTTGTTTTAAGGGTTTTGGTTTTTAGTTTTGGTTGAAAACTTCATTAATCAAGGAAGAAATAAACAACAACAAGCTAATGTAGAACTGAATCATGCAATTTGGATAAACTGGGGATCAAACACATTCCAATAAACCATAAACATTACACATGAAACACTAGCTTCATCCACAGGCTATAAGCATTTACATGAATAAACCTTTAAACATGAAATGAAATTGTAGACTGAGAAATCTACCAGATCAGAAATGAAATAGCTGGTTTTCTCACAGTATCTTTTCATGTCTCTGTCAATAAGATTCGTCCTCCAGTGGAGTCTTTGAACTTGATTAAAACTTGATTGGATTCATCAGTGGATATTTATTTCAGTGGAGTCACCACTTCTTTTTCTAGAATTCAGTGAATGATTGTAGTCTACAAAGATTTCCCAACTTTGTTCACTGTCAAAATTAGAAGAAAAAATATAATACCCGAGGAAAATTTTCAATTTCATCCCTAGTATGGTCGCTAAAAGATGTTTTCCCTAAAGTTTGCTAACTAGACTCTGAGATAGCAGTGTTCAAGCACCTCAACATTTAAAGACAGTTTTTAGGGTTTTTGGATAACAATGTAAAATGAGATAAGGTGAAGACAATATACATAGACACACTAATTTGAAACCATCAGAAGATATAAATGTAAAGACAATATTTGGCAGGAATGAATGACAGTATAGTTAAAGTACAAGATATAGGTTGTCAAATCATATGAATACAAGGATAATATAGACAATTCATCAGTGCATCAGATGTAAAAGTATTGGTGTCCAAAATAACATTTCAAACATCAATAAGCATAAATATTTACTTGCAAACAAGAAAATATACATAGAAAACTTCTACATAAGTGAAAAAGTAAACAAGGGTTCAAACTGAACCAGAAAATATCACACAATATAGTTTAAAAAACCTAGCTCCATATAGATATATTAAGTGCCATTTATAAAACAAAAGATTTGCTTACATAGATATGCATTGCATGACTGCACAATATCCAAGCAGGTCGAATCCCATGTGTTTCCTTTTTCAAAATGTTACAATCATGCCTCATATAGGTGTTGAGGTTGAAATTCTCCCTAGGAGGTCAAATTTCTAAAGATAGCAGAAATTACATTAAATTTTGGAATTGTCTGCCATGAAAAATGGACTAGACTGTTGAAAACTAGGGCTGCAATTCTGATTTCGTATCTCCTAAATCATGACACTTGTGTACAATCTGGAATATTTTTTTGTATATCAGTTTGTTATGAGAAAAAACCTCTCTCAGTTCCCTGATATTTGTTTCCATTTGCCCGATATCTGCATTCTAAAAACATGTGTCAAAACAGGAAAATTCTGAGATCCGAAAAATAAGACTCAATGATGGATTCTATTCTCCCAATATGTGACACCTATACAAAAAATAAGAGAGGTTATTGTTCTTTGACGTGTTAGGAACAAAATCCTCATCCAGTTTTTCAAAATGATTTTCCAGCCGTTCAGAATCGTCATTTGAAAAATGATGACTAAACATGTTGTATTTCTGTCTCCTTCAGGTAAAAAATGTAGCACCATCTTGGGGTGGGGGGGGCTTTTGACTGCCTTTCTGAGTTCCAAATGCAAATATGAAAGTACCATTGTAAATATTAACATGTCTACTTGTCAATAGAGTATTTAAGCATGTAAAATGGCCTCTCCAAGGATGAGAAAAATGAGTTTTCACAAGGTTACTAAAAAACGCAGCTTGTATTTTCCTCATAAATACATTCCAAAGATTTTTTTTCGATTGAGCAGCTACAGTCGAATGAAATCCTATGCCAAAATAACTTTGATGGATGGTGAGGCTCAATGAAGTATGCAAGAAGACCTTCATGTATCCCTAACCAAATTTTGTTTTTGAAAAGCTGACCATTGAAATATCTCTCTTCGACCCAACATATTGTCAACCTCGTCAACAAATATCACACTTTGGGGAAAATTTTAGTTGCTAATGACAATACAGCTTTAACATATTTTTCACCTTCACCAAACCACTTTGATGTAATGCTTGACATTGAAATGTTTATAAAATTTTGCACGAACTTTTGTTGCAACTGATTTGGCTAGCATTGTTTTCCTAGTTCCAGGAGGACCAAAAAGAAGGATACCCTGCACAAAGCTTAACTTCGGCAAGCTGGCAGCATGCATGCATTTGAGTAAATGACATGTGTTGTCAGCCTATATTAAAACATAAACAATGCTTTATTAAAAGACTTTTATATAATCTATAGGAGCTTAGGTTAAAAAAAAAATATATTTGTAAATGCATATAACATTCAAAAATGAAATTCAAAACAATCCAAACTTTTAGGAAAAAGAAAAAATAAAAACCAAGGATTAAAAGGTTTAAGGTGAATACCAGGCCTAGTAAAACTAGTTGACAAACCTAGGACAAACAACACCTTTACTTGTCCAATGGTGCAATTCCAGAGAAAAAATTCCCTCTTGTCGAGAATACAGTCCGGTTCCACCTAAAAATCTCCTTCTAGTTCTACCTGAATCACATTCCAGTCAATCACATGAGTAGCATCATATACATATGTTTTCAAAATAGAAATATGAAAGACATTATGTATTCTAAGATTAGTTGGCAAAGCTAACTGGTATGCCACTGACCACACTCATGCCAATATTTCGAATGTTCTGCAATACCTGGGTGCTAATTTAGCACAACTCCCTAGTTTAAAAGAGTTATTTCTAGTTTTTACCTTAACAAAAACATGCTCACCCACTTGGAATTCTTTTAGGGTCGGCATGACTCTTTTTTTTTTCTGTCCAGAGTAGTTTTCAAATTGCTTTGTACCTGTTTCAGTGTTAGTTCCAGTTCTTTTAACAAGTCAGTTCCTAACATCAATCTGTCAACTGGATTACTCCATGTAATAGGAGTGTTACATTTTATACAATATAATATTTCAAAAGGACTAATCTTTGTTGAAGCTTGATAATGGCTATTATATGCAAATTCAATTAAGTGCAAATAATCTTCCCACTTCTTGGTATAATCTCTAACACACATTGATAACATATTTTCTAGTACTTGATTGACTCTTTTTGTTTGTCCATCCATTTGCGGATGATAATCAGTATTGAAATTCAAATTAGTATCTAGTCACCTTTAAATAAAGATTTCCAAAATTTTCCAGCAAATTTAGGATCTCCGTCAGAAATTATTACCTTTGGAATTCCATGCAAACGAAACATTTCTTTCATAAATATGTCAGCAATGTTAGCAGCCTTATGTGTTGTTTTAACAAGTATAAAATGTGTTTCCTTACTTAGTTTATCCACAACTACCTGTATTGAATCATTTTGTTTCTGGTTTTTAGGTAAGCTAGTTATAAAATCAAAACGGATGACCTTCCATTTCCAATTTGGAATTGGTAATGGTTGTAAAAGACCTGTTAGGTGTTGCTGTTCAACTTTAACTTGCTGACATTCTATACACCTAGCTAAAAATCCTGCAACTTCGTTTTTCATATTAGGCCAAAAATACTCTTTTCTCAACATTGTTATCATCTTTTGATATCCCAGATGTCCAGAATAAGGACTTTTGTGTACTTCATTCAATATCAATAGTTTAACTTCTGGTATATTTGGCACATAAAGCATGTTTTTGTACAGCATTAGACCTTTTTCATTAAAACTGTAATCTGTATTTATACTTTCAGATACATTATGAGTTACCTTTTCTTTTAAACTTTGTTATTCTATGTCCAGTTTTATTCCTTCTTCCAATTTATCCTCTAATTCAATTTTTTAGCTGTCATTACTGCATTTCTGCTTAAGGCATCAACCACTTTATTTTATTTTCCTTTAATGTGTTTGATTTCAAAATCATACTCAATAATGAAAGCTAACCATCTAGATTGCCTTGCGTTTAGATTTTGTTGATCAAATAGATATTTTAGGCTTATGTTATCAAACATTAGCAAATCTTTTTTACCTATTAGATGATGGTGCCACATTTTTAAAGCATGGATTATGGCAGCTAACTCTAAGTAACAAGTTGGTAATTTTTTTCATGAGTTTTTAACTTCCTTGATCCATACGCAATTACATGACCTTCTTGTATCAGTACTCCACCCAAATATTCGTTGCATGCATCAGTGCATACGATGAAATCTTTGTCTGGATCTACTATTTTTAGAATGGGTGCAGTGGTTAACAATCCTTTTAATTTATTAAAACTTTCTTCTCATTTTTTATCCCAGCCAAATTTCTTTCCCTTTTTCTGTAATGATGTTATAGGATTTGCATTTTTCGAAAATCCTTCTATAAAATTTATGTAATAGCCTGATATTTCCATAAAGGATCATACATTAGTTACATCCTTGGGAACATGCCAATCAATTATTGTTTTTATTTTATTTAGGTCTATCGATATCCTTTCTTAGGATATTATGTGCAATAGATATTGTATCGTATCTTTATAAAATTCACATTTACTAAAATAAGCATATATTTGTTGTTCTCTTAAAACTTGGAGTATTATCTGCAAGTGTTCGTCGTGCTCTTCTTTAGTTTTAGAATAGATTAATATGTCATCTATAAAGACGACTATAAATTTGTCTAAGTATTTACTTAGGACACTATTCATTAAGCACATGAAAGTTGTTGAACTGTTAGTTATCCCAAAGGGCATAACCACAAACTCATAGTGCCTGTATCTAGTTCTGAAAGTAGTCTTAAAGATATCCTCGTCTTTAATTCTGACTTAATGATATCCAGATCTCAAGTCTATTTTTGAAAACATCGTCGCTCTGTGTATTTGATCAAACAAATCATCGATGCGGGGCAGAGAATACCTATTTTTAATGGTCATTTTATTCAGTTGATGGTAGTCTATACATAGACATAATGTCCCATCTTTCTTTTTAACGAAAAGAACAGGTGCTCCCTAAGGGGATACACTTGGTCTTACATAGTTTCTGTCTATTAATTTTTGCAATTATAATTTTAATTCGTTAATTTGTAAAATGTTCATTCGATAAGGAGATTTTGGATTTGGTACAGTTTCGAGTACTAATTCGATTGTAAAATCCAGATCTCTCTTTAGAGGTAGTCCTGGGATTTCTTCCAGGAAAACATCCGAGAAATCCTGTAGGATTGAAATATCATCAAAATTTAACTTATCTTCTTTATTAATTTGTTCATTATTTACTATGTGTATAGAAAAAACTTTACAGCATTTTCTTCTAACCTTTTTTCATCTACAAGGATGAGATTTGTCTAACAGAGACCTTCCTAGGTATTCCTTTGACTGAAATCATTTCTCCTTTATCATTCAAAGAAGTAAAAGATTTCTGAAAACAATTTAAAATCACTTGGTGTTTTTCCAGCCAATCCATACCTATTATGACATCATAAGACCCTAAGGGTAACACATTTAACTTGACTTGAGTTTCAAACTGACTCATAAGCAAATTACAGTTTTCAACATAATTGACCACTTCCTTTTAGTTCCTGTAGCTAACTGGACCAGCCAGTATTTTTCAAACTTTTTCAAAGATAAACTGCACTTTTCCACTATGCTAGGAGATATATAACTTAAATTAGTACTTGGACCAATTAGGATGTGTTAGTGCCAGAAATTGTTCTCAGACTACTAGAATAACAAGCCAACACAATCTCAAATAAAAATAAAATAAAATTGGTTTTAAGGGTTTTGGTTTTTAGTTTTGGTTGAAAACTTCATCAATCAAGGAGGAAATAAACAACAACAAGCTAATATAGAACTAAATCATGCAAGTTGGATAAACTGGGGATCAAACACATTTCAATAAACCATAAACATTGCACATGAAACACTAACTTCATCCACAGGATATAAGCATTTACATGAATAAACCTTTAAACATGAAATGAAATTGTAGACTGAGCAATCAACCAGATCAGAAATGAAAAAGCATGATAGGTAAAAGGACTTATCAGTTTATATATAATCAATAATAGTCATCCACTTACATAAGAGTTATAAGTGTTAGCTTGAGAAATCAAAGCTCCAAAAGCCTCTCCTTGAGTGAAAAATCCCACTCCAAAACTGTATGTTTGTCTTCATTTTATCATTACAAAAGTAAAGTAGTTCCATAACTACCTTCTAGGTCTAAATTTGAAACATTTACATCAATTAGTTACATGATAACTCAAAATCTTTAAAGACAATTAACCCAAAAACAACAAATTGAATTTGGGAAAATTTGGCGAATTTCTGAAAATTTGGGTCTCAAATACGCCTTCATATCTCTCGATCCAAGACACCTATGGAAACATTGAGAGAGTTGTTTTTAAATGAGTATGTTATGAACAAAAAACTCTCTTGGTTTTCAAAATTCCCCTTCAATTGATCGGAATATGTGCTGCAAATTTGTGATTAAAACAAGAAATTATTAAATAATTCAAACCCTGAAAATAGGCCACAAAGATGAATTCGAATCTCTCAAACGATAATGACTGTTGAAAAACTGAGAGAGGTTTTTGTGAATGAGTCTGTTTTGGACAAAAACCTCGTTTTGTTTTCCTGAATTCGTTTCCATATCTTCGTAATATGCTCCTAATGACAATGACAAAAACAGGAAAAACAGAGCTGCTACAGGAATCTCCTCATGAAAATATTTGACAAAGGACTAAAAAATGAGAGTTAGATTATAAATCAAAACTTGGAATAAACTTTTATTATAAGTTTTTTAAAGCTTAAATATGTACATATTAACTAATAATCCCAAAAGACAAACCTTAAAACTAAATTAATGAAATAATTCAACCATTAAAAGCATTAAATTCAACAAAAAATACTGATTGTCAAAAGTTCTTAAAATCAACATAAAATGTAAAATTATTTTATACCAATGGTTGAAAATTAAGACAAAAAGAACAAATAAACTAAGAACAAGATCTAGTTATAACATCTGGTTCTTGCTGCAGGATGAAGTCCTCCTTGTGAGGTTTCAAGAACCTGTAGACCTTGTGCCTTATTCATTGGGTGATGGAGTCATTTACCAAATCTCTGTAACTTTCTCAAACTCTGAACACATACCTCTGAAATGACAAAATACTGCTACAAAGCAACATAATGAAAAGAATCTACATGCTCGTATAGTGAGCTTATTCTGCTATTTACTCCTACTTCTAATTGGAGGAAACAATTCAATAAATTGTAATCATACTTCCAGTGAAGCCAAGAAACCATTTGACTGAGAATCATAATTCCATGCATGCTACTGTTTGAGAAAACCCACAAAATATGTGATAAATGCATTAAAGAGTTTGTAGGCAGCTGATACTTATGATTGGAAATAGGAAGTATGCCAAAAGTTGGAGCATTAGAAACCTTTGAAAAATACAACTACATCCAAGAAGCCACAGGATCATGAAATTTCTGATTTAAAACTTCAATGTCTTCATTATATTCATCATAAAGTGAAGCATTCTCTTCCTCTCCATTATTGTTCTTTTTAAACTTTGGCTCAAGAATGGAAACCAAAGGCTCTTCAAACGGATTCTTAACCTTTAAATAAAACCCTTGAACAAATAAAATTCTGAAAGTGACCTTAAATCAATAATGGCAACTTATTTCTTATATCAATAGTAAGAGGTTGAAGAGCAACAACTTCTTCTTCATAACATGATAATCTCATAGCAGGAACTAGGAAATTTCTACTATAATCCACTGAAAGTATATTATCATCGAAAATGTTAGCAAACGGATATGAAGAATCAACACAAGCGTCATTTATATCCTTGTTCATATGAAAATCTGAAAATGATGAAGAAAACTGTCTTAAATATGAATGATACCTACGTTCTTCTTCCTGTTCATAAGCTTGTATATCTTCAACATGAGCTTGATCTCGAAGCATTTTTCAAGCTCGGATGTTCTCCTCCACTCCTTTTGCATCCTCAAATAATTGTCTTAAAGATGATGATTTCCTTTCTAACAGGAAAAAGACAAGATTTGAATGTTGAGCCATAACATAATATACCATAGCAAGTTTTTTCGAAGGTTTGATCTTTGGAGGCATACTGATATAAAAACTTTGAAACCTCCAATTAAATTTAGTAATTGGCTCATCATTCTCCCTTTTCAAACTATAAAATTTGGAAAGAAATTGATCATAAGATTTATTCTTACCCCAATACTTTAAAAATAAATCATGTAACTCTTCCCATGATCCAATTGAATCAACTTTTAAATTTCAGAACCAAAACCCAGCATCTTCAGCAAAGGATTTTGGAAATAACCTCATGACAACATTCTCATGCATGATTTCAAAATTATCAATGAAATTATGAAAAGATCCTAAACGCTTCTCTGCTGTAATATGGTCTTTTCCAGTAAAATGGGGAAGATATTCAAGAAAGTAGGAAGGGTAAGGATGTAAGAGAGATGGCAGCCTAAGAGTTTTAAACATCTTCAATCTGAGTCTAGACTGAAAATCTATGAGTTGAAAATGAGGTTCAATAAGTTGTTCGCAAATTTCAGCAATGATGGTAGAAGGTAACAGATTAGCTTTATTCTCTACAAGATGACTAGAATCAGGTTCAAGAGATATGGGTATATGTATATCATGTTGCACATGTATTTCAAATGAAGGAATAGGATCAACATCAATAAAACAAGAAGAATGCAGATTTTTTTCTTCCAAAGAGAGATATGTACTTGGAGGTTTATGATCATCGGAATAGACAAAACAAAAAATAATTCTTTTGACATGCAATGGAAAAGATAGGAAAGAACTGATGAATAAGAAAAAAACCTCACGGAGGAAAGTAACAAGCTGATACCCAGTCTTTCCATTTGGCTTCTTCATTTTTCTGTCAACAAAATTCTCCTTGCAGTGGAATCTTTAATCGTGGAGTCGTCGGTGAAAAACTGTAGTCTAAAAGATTTTCTGACTTTGTTCACTTTTCAAAATCAGATGAATAATGATATCCCAGGGAATATATACTTTAGCTTCATCCTCAGCAATGGCGCCAAAAATGTTAGTGCCAGAAATTGTTCTCAGACTACTAGAAGTGACAAGCCAACACAATCTCAAATAAAAATAAAATAAAATTGGTTTTAAGGGTTTTGGTTGAAAACTTCATCAATCAAGGAGGAAATTAACAACAACAAGCTAATACAGAACTGAATCATGCAAGTTGGATAAACTTGGAATCAAACACATTCCAATAAACCATAAACATTACACATGAAACACTAACTTCATCCATAGGCTATAAGCATTTACATGAATAAACCTTTAAACATGAAATGAAATTGTAGACTGAGCAATCAACCAGATCAGAAATGAAAAAGCATGATAGGTAAAATGGTTATCAATTTATATATAATCAATAACAGCCATCCACTTACACAAGAGTTATAAGTGCTAGCTTGAGAAATCAAAGCTCCAAAAGCCTCTCCTTGAGTGAAAAATCCCACTCCAAAACTGTATGTTTGTCTTCCTTTTATCATTACAAAAGTAAAGTAGTTCCATAACTACCTTCTAGGTCGAAATTTGAAACAGTTACATCAATTAGTTACATGATAACTCAAAATATTTAAAGACAATTAACCCAAAAATAACAAATCGGATTTGGGGAAATTTGGCAAATTTCTGAAAATTTGGGTCTCAAATACGCCTTCATATCTCTCGATCTGGGACACCTGTGCAAAAACTAAGAGATTTTTTTTTAAAATGAGTATGTTATGAACAAAAACCTCTCTTGGTTTTTCAAAATTCTCCTTCAATTGATTGAAATATGTGCTGAAAATTTGTGATTAAAACAAGAAATTATTAAATAATTCAAACCCTGAAAATAGGCCACAAAGATGAAATCGAATCTATCCAACGATAACAGTTGTTGCAAAACTGAGAGAGGTTTTTATGAATGAGTCTATTGTGGACAAAAAATTCTTTTGGTTTTCTTGAATCCATTTCCATCTCCTCGTAATATGCTCCCAATGACAATGACAAAAACAGGAAAAACATAGTTGCTACAAGAATCTTCTCATGAAAATATTTGACAAATGACTAAAAAATGAGAGTTAGATTATAAATCAAAACTTGGAATAAAATTTTATTATAAGTTTTTGAAAGCTTAAAGATGTACATATTAACTAATAAACTCAAAAGACAAACCATAAAACTAAATTATTGAAATAATTCAACCATTAAAAGCATTAAATCCAACAAAAATTACTGATTGTCAAAAGTTCTTAAAATCAACATAAAATGTAAAATCATTTTAAACCAACGGTTGAAAATTAGGACAAAAAGAACAAATAAACTAAGAACAAGATCTAGTTATAACAGGATGGAAACAGATTGGTTTTGTATCATACCTTGCACTTCCACCATGGAAGTCTGATGGTCCGCCTGTCGGTTCTCCAAAGATGCATTTATTCTGGGATGGTATGCACGTTGCTGAAATTCCCCTTTCTGTTCGAACAATACTTGGCATAATATGGTCCTTGACATTCCCAACACTTGATAGGTTCCTTATGTTCATTATTTTTAACATATTTGTCAGGAATATCCTTGCATTTTGGTGCTGTAGTATTCTGTGGTACTTTAGTTTTAAAATATGCTCTCTAATAGTTATTCTTAGAAAAATTATGAGATTTATTTCCAAAACTCTTATTTGACTTAAAGCCTCTTCTTTTTTGGTCAAAGTGATTTGTCATTTTATTCTCCCAGTTAGGTAAACCTTCTCTTTTCTTACTCTGTTCATAAAAGAAATCCTCTTTTCTCATAGCTTCCTCCAGAGTCTTTGAGCTATCAAACTCAATCCTATCTTTGAAGCTAGTGAGCAGACAACTTAAAAATATTTTTATTTTAGGATTTTCATCAATTATGTAAGGTACATATCTTAATAGACTTAGAAGTTTGCTACTTAACTTTTTCATTGACATTGAACCCAATTTTAATTCATATAATTCCTTAGCTATTTCCTCGTAGTACTGTTCAGATCAAAACTTTCTTTTAAAATATTTTTTTTAAAAACTCTCCAGGTTAAGTAATTCTCCTTAAGACTTTTAACCCTTTTTATGTCTTGCCACTAGATATCAGCTTTTCTGGTTAAATTGTAAATAGCCATTCGGGCTTTTAGTCTGTCAGAATAGTTATAAATAAGAAAATATTTCTTCATTCCTGGCAACCAAGACTTGCCTTCTTCACCTTTTTCTACTTCTCCATTAAAGATGGGAGGATTTATTTTTTTAAATTCCCCAGAAATTTCTTTGTAGGGTTTATACTTCCTTCTCCTAGGTTTACGGCCACTTTCACTACTGTCAGTTGTGTATTTATACATTCCCTTATGTGACCTTGCATTAACCTTTGAAGAAGATTTACTATTATAATATTTTGTTTTCTTTCCTTTATGTTTCTAAGACGTTATTTCATAATCAATTTCATAAGCATTTCTTTTATCTTTTCCTTTGTTATGCATTTTGTCTAATAACATCTGATTCATTTCCAAAATTCTTTCATTATCCATTTTTACAATTTGCAATTCATCTTTTAACTTCTTAACTATTTGTAGTAACTCTGAAGGTGGATTATTCAGTTTTACATACATGTTGTCTGGATTGTTGTGCTAAGACCCATTTTCAGCAGATGCTTCAACACCTTCCATTTTCCTGCAAAACATATTTTATATTTATGTAGATAGAAAAATGGAAATAAAATCAGTATATTTGTTTTCTTATTTACATGCAAGTGATCCAATCAGGCCTAGTGTTTGGAAACTCGCTCTGATACCACATGTAACATCCTTAAATTTCATATAAAAAAAATCCATTTACCATGTGTAACTTTAAAATTCCTAGGAAATAATTCCAAGAGCTGTTATACTTCATAATCCTTTTGTCGTAGTGATAATGGTTTATTTAATAAACTACAACTCATGTGCCTATGTTTAAAGCTTATCATTAGCATGCTCCATTTTTATGACCCTTTTGTTGATATTACAGCATACATTCTTGTTGATATTATTTTGTGGCAAACACTGCTTTTAGAACTCTATTAGTCATAAATGTAGAAAAACTATTTTCGTTCTTTTTTATTTTTTCCTACTTATGAGTTGCGAAGGGAAAAGGATCACAGTATTACTTAGCCTTTAAGACTAATGCATGAACCTTCATTTCGCTTATGCAGGTGGAAAGGATCACACACTTAGTTTACTAAAGAGCCAACTCCTATCTCCAAGGTAATTTGAAACCTAAACAGGAAGGGTGGGACACCAAGGTTTGTAAAACCAACTCTAAACAAACCTAAACCCAAAAATCACCCTACCATACTATAGACTATACTTATGTTCTAAAAAACTCGAGCTACAAGTTACAAGTTGAAAGGCAATATATAAAAGTGAAAAAGGCATTCGAAAGCAAAGCAAGCTGACTAGGAAAGGTTGGCATGATAGTTAGTAGAGGTACGAACTGCATATTGAATGCTCCTCAAGGCAAGCCATGTGTGTTCCTTTACTTCCCCAGCTGGCAGTCAGGATACTTGAGCAAAACCCTAAGGGTTTAATGTTTTTTTCGAAAACCGTGGAACTTGTCCGAGAAGCCTTGTTTTATTGTTTTTTTCTCTATGGATCTCTACGGGTTTCTTTGTTTTCTCTGCTATGTAGTTCAGGGATAATTTTAGGGGCAAAATTTAGCCCATGGGATATTGTTCCATGTTTTTCTATAAAAAAATTCGCCAGTTTGCAGCTTTTGAAGCCCTGTTTTGCCCAATTTTGATGGGGTAAAAAATTTTCACCCTAAAAATCTCCATATTATTATATAAACGATATAAAATCCTTGGAAATTGAAATGTGTTTTGAAAAGTATTTCCAAACATATTATAGTTGACGTTTTAAGAATTCGTAAAATTCGCTAAAATTTATACACTTTTAAATAAGCGTGGTTCCTTAAAATCATCCTTGATGTAGTTTTGAGGGCACTTCCTGTAGTGGAGGAGCCGAGTGGCTCAGTCCTCGACATTCCTTCTCCTTAGCTGTACACTCATCGGTTTATTTTGCTGGTGGTGTTGATTATGTCTGTGGCAAGAAGAAACTTTCAAAATAGGTATAGTCTACTCCTACTCGTGATGAATAGTTTTCTTAAGTCGTAGTTCGTTTTCATCAATATTAAACTTGCACAGTGATCTAGGGACTAAACACAGTTTCATCAATAGATTAATGACAATAATTCATGAAAATGGTGAAAAAGGGCTACAGAATGAGTAGCCGCACTGTGTATTCACACAAAGAATAAGTAATACAATAAAATGTCATGCTACAAGCATGAATGAGAAGCAATTTGAATTCCTAAGGAGGTCATTCGAATTGAATGCGTGAGTCTAGCTTAACTGAATGTAAGCCACAGTCAACACTCAAGTTAACCAATGATCAAAACCATAATTGACTCAACTGAGCCCTAATTGAAGTCGAAGTGCAATAAATGACTGAGTCTCAACTAAAAGAGATCAGACACATGTCACATCAAGCCAACCATCAAGTGGTAGCGCTTCAATGACTCCAATGAACCCTGATGAGGTTAACTGAAGTGTAACTGAACATTAGAAGTGGTTGGAGGTGCCCCTATTGGCTCTAGTTCATTGAATAATCATTAAATAATCAATTTAATGAAGGGAGGCACCTTCATTGCCCCGTTTAACTGATTGTATCCATCAGTTAGAAATTAGGTGCATTAATATCACTCAGATCACCCCCGGAGTGCTCCAGTTAGCCTCCCTGAATGTAGGAGAAGGCTAAGTTAGCCTCCTTGACTGAAGGCAGGCATGGATGTGATCTAGCTGATGACATTTAATGCTCTAGTGATGTTAATTAAGACAATAATACTTAGGATAGTGGTTTAACTAGGCCAAATTGACCAAAATGAGTGTGTAAGGTGGTAAATGTCTCCAACACCCCCCCTTAAGCTATACTCAGGAGGAGTTACAAAACATAAATGCATAAAAATGCTAGGGCCCCAGCAACTAAGGCCATAGGTCACCCTATACAATGCTGAAACTGAAAGAATGCTAAAAAACAAACTAAGTGAGGAAAAGAGGGAAAACCCAGTGGGAAAACCCCCCCTTCAAACTGAACACTGAAAGTAGTCTGAATCACCCTGATGAACTCACCCCCAAAAGTGAATGGAGGTAAGTGAACTTCTTTTCTGAAAATCTCTTGGTGAAGATGTCTGCAATCTGCTCATCAGTCGGGTAGTATTGCAAAATGATGGTCCTGTCATGCACTAGCTCCCTGATATAGTGCATGTGGATCTCTACATGTTTGGTTCTCTGCCTGATAACTAGATCTGTGGATATCTTAATAGCACTTTGATTGTCACAAAAGAGGACAATTGACAAAGTACTACCAAGATCAAACTCTGAAAGAATGCCTTGCAACCAAACTGCTTAGATGCAAGCATTCACCGCTCCTCGATACTCGGCCTCTGCTGAAGATAGTGCTATGGCAGCCTGCTTTTTGCTAGACCAGCAAATGGGGCCACCACCAAACATGAATACATATATGGAAGTAGGCTTCCAATCAATAGAATCACCCACCCAATTGGAATTTGTGTATCCAACTAGCTCTAGCTCGGAGTCTGCAGCATAGTGGATGCCGTAGGTCCTGGTTCCCTGAATATACTGGAGGATCCTCTTGGCTTCCTTCCAATGAAGATCATGAGGCTAATGTATGTATCTTGATACAACATTCATGGCATAATAGATATCAGGCCCAGAATGTGTCAAGTACAACAAGCTACCAATCAGCTGTCGATAGATAGTGCAGTCCATGGGAGGTGTGCTTTTTCCTTCTTCAAGGCTGATCCCTAAAAGGAAAGGGAATGGTGCAGGCCTACATTCAGCCATGTTAAACTTGACTAACAGGTCTGAGATGTATTTGGATTGAGTGACCATAATCCCATCATAATTTTGCTCAATTTCGAGCCCCAAAAATTGTTTTAGGAGCCCCAAATCACTCATTTCAAAGGCATTGTGGAGAGTAGTTTTGATGGCTGAAATGGAAGCAACTGTGCTACCTTTGGAAGTTTTGTGAGAGAAGGAAGGCATCCATCTTGGAATACCACTCTCTTGGGGCCTGTTTTAACCTGTATATTGACTTCTTTAGCTTGCAAACCAAAGATGGATCAGTGATGTAGCCCTCAGGCTGTTTCATGTATATCTCCTCATGAAGATATCCATGCAGAAAGGCTGACTTAACATCCATATGATGCACTTCCCAGTGCTTAGATGCTGAAATTGCCAAAACTAGGCGGATGGAGTCCATTTTTGCAACCGGTGCAAAGGTATCATGGTAGTCCACTCCTTGGACCTGAGAGAAACCTTTTGCCACTAGCCTTGCCTTATATTTGTAGGTGCTACCATTAGCAACAACCTTGGTCCAAAATACCCACTTGCATTGAACTAATTTCCTTCCTGGAGGAAGAGAAACTAGCTCCCAAGTAGTGTTTTTCTGAAGAGAATTCATCTCTTCATCCATGGCAACTTGCCATCTCAGATCCTTTCAAGCATGGTAGTAGGATTTTGGGTTTGAACTAATCATTAAATAGCAAGTTTCGGACAGAAAATTATCAAGACAAGAGAGCACAATACCTGCTCTTTGGAAATCAGACCGGGTTCTCCTTGGATCATCCGAATTTCCAATGTTATCTCTTGTGGAGGAGAGTGTCTGTCGGGCCCATGTGGGAAGATGATTTTGCACTTCAGGTTCTGATTCAGCATCTAATGATTGCTGCACATTGATATCAAAAATCAAAGGATCCAAATCAGGGTCATCACCCCCAATTTCATCATCCAAACATTCAGTAGAATAGGAAGAAAATTCAATAGTTTTCTCCTTCACTAGTTCCACCTCCTGAAGAGGCTCATCGAACTTGACACTTCTCTCGATGATGATTTGTTTTGTTTTGATATCCAGCAGCTTGAAACCTTTTGATTCATTAGGATACCCAATAAACATACATTATATGCTTTGTAGTTGCAAAGCCCTTCTTTTATCAAGTGGAATCCAGGCCCATGCAGTGGACCCAAACACCCGTAGGTTCGACACATCCGGCTTGTGTGTGAAGTATGCTTCGAAAGGGTTCTTCCCTTTCATGGATGAGTGTGGCACCCTGTTATGAATGTATGCTACAGCATGCATGGCTTCAGCCCATAAATATGCATAAACATTCTTTGATTCTAACATATAGGTGGCCATCTCCTTGAGAGACCGATTCTTCCTTTTTGCTACACCGTTCTGCTAGGGAGTGTAGGGAATTGAATGTTGGACCTGAATACCACTTTAGGAGCATATGTGCAGAAAATCATTACTAACATAATCCCCACCATTATCAGATCTCAATATTTTGATCTTAAGCCCAGAGGCATTCTCGATCAAGGCCTTAAGTTCAGAAATTTTTTCACATACTTCAGACTTCTTTTTGAGAAATAGGACCCATGTGTACCTTGAAAAATCATCAATAAAAGTCAGAAGATACCTTGAACCATTCATGGATGTGATAGGCATCAGACCACTGATATCAGAATGTATCAGCCCCAATATGCATGTAGCTCGGTTTGCCTTCCCCCGATCGAACTTGTGCTCAGGGTGTTTTCCAATCACATAGCCCTTGCAATTTTCGGTGGTTGCCTTGATGACCGAGAGGCCTTCAACCATGGATTTTTTCTATAATTGCTACAAATATTTGAAATTTAGATGACCAAACCTTTCATGCCACAACCTACTAACCTCATTTCCATGAGTCAGTAGAGCGGTGGGCTTTGCATCCGGCACAAAGTGGGAGAACTCATAGGCTCTTGCATGATGGTTTGCAAGACCTTTAGCAATGAGTTTCCCGGATGCAAGCTCCATTATCTCAAGATAATTTGGGTTGAAAGAAACTCTCTTAGGCACTCCAGTATGTGTCATCTGATAGACACTAAGGAAATTTGATGCCAGATACGGTACATACAAAACATTTGAAAAATAGCCATTCTCAAGATCAACAGTACCTTGTCCTTCTGAAATGATGGTGGAGTCATCTCCCATGTGGATGGGGATGGATTTGTCGGTCTCCAAGGATGAAAAGGAGTCTCTTTTAGCCATCATGTGGTTTGAAGCTCCAGAATCAATCAAGAGTGCTTTGGACTTCGAAGTGCTTGCCATGAGGGCATGACCTTTTTCATGCTGTGGTTCTCGATCTTGGTGATCTCTCCTCCGAAATGTTTCCGGGAGATTGGTGTGATTTCTCTCAAGGAGAGAGGTTGCTTCATCAAGCTTCTTCTTCATGCAGGCATGTTCAGGGTGGAATCCCTTCCCGCAGTATGAACACTTGATTTTTTCCTTTCCATGGTGCCCTTTTCCTTTGTTCTTCCTGAAGCCGAAAGACTCATCATGCTGCTGGTTTTCAATTCTAGGATTAGGAGCATCAAATTTAGTTTTTGGGTTCTTCTGCTGGTTTCCTTTACCCTTCAGATCTTTGGGCCCCCAGACATGGAAGGCTTGATCACGGGAGGATCTGATGATCCCCATATGGACAAGCTTATCATGTTTACTTGTGAGGGACTCAATGAAGGCATTGAGTGTAGGCATCTTCCATCCAGGGGTTGTGAGCTTCCTCACACGGAATGTAGAAACAAAAACTGAATAATCAGCTCCAAGTTTGGAGAGTATGGCGAGGATGAGCTGATCATTCGCCTTCTCTACTTTGCATTGCTTCAAGAGTAAGACAGTGTGCTTGAACTTAGTGAAAAAGTCATTCAAAGTCTTGAAATTGGAGGGATGGAGAGACGTTAATTCATTTTTGAGCTAGTAAACTCTCAAGTCATCTTGCTTTCCATATAGGGTTCCCAATTTGTCCCATATTTCCTTTGGAGTCTTCAACCCCGAAAGATGGAAAAGAAGATCCTAGGAAATAGAGAGGCATAAGAATCCGAAGGCTTCATCCTTCTTGTTCAAGAATCTTGATTTGTCTATAGCAGAACCAGGCTCAGGTTCAGTGTCCATGGTGACTCTATAGAGTCCTTTGGAGCGTAGCTGAATCTCCATGTCACCTTTCCATGAGTGGAAATTGTATGGAGTCAAAATATCTACCAAGGAGGCCATCTGGATCTGCTGGAGTGAATGCTTCACTTGTAGAAAACCTGAAAATCACAACAGAAAGGGCAATGTAAGGTCAGACAGCCTGCACATTTTAGGCTTTCATCACACCTAGCATAGTGAATCAAGTAAGCTTGATCAACGAGTTCTTTACTTGGGGTATCAAGTGTTAAGCCTTGGCTTCTGGTGCAGTGTTGGATTTTTGAGCTATTGCTCAATTTTCATGTAGAAATCTGTAAAAAAGCTTGTTTTTGAGAGATAGAGCTTCGTCCTGCCGTGAGCTCTGATACCATATTAAAATTGCACAGTGATCTAGGGACTAAACACAGTCTCATCGATAGCTTAATGACAATAATTCATGAAAATGGTGAAAAAGGGCTACAAAATGAGTAGCCGCACTGTATATTCACACAAAGAATAAGTAATACAATACAATGTCATGCTACAAGCATGAATGAGAAGCAATTGAAATTCCTAAGGAGGTCATTCAAATTGAATGAGTGAGTCCAGCTTAACTGAATATAAGCCATAATCAACACTCAAGTTAACCACTGATCAAAACCCTAATTGACTCAACTGAGCCCTAACTGAAGTCGGAGTGCAATAAATGAATGAGTCTCAACTGAAAGAGATTAGACACATGTGATATCAAGCCAACCATTAAGTGGTAGCACTTCAATGACTCCAATGAATTCCGATGAGGTTAACTGAACATTAGAAGTGGTTGCAAGCGCCCCTGTTGACTCCAGTTCATTAAATAATCATCATTAGAGGAAATTTGGGGTCTAAAATGGGCCTTATAAGAAAACACCAATTTTGTGAGTTGGAATTCAAGAACCAATAGAATTTCAATAAAATGAGTCAACCATAATGGTTGAATTGACATATTTGTCATAAAAGAAAACTACTTTTTTGTTTGTATTTTGGACATATCTCCCTGTGTTGTTACTCAAATTTAAAGTGGGAGAGCTCGTTGCATGCACAATTTAATTCCACATCCAACGAGTACCCACACTGCATACTTTTGACATACCCCGCTACCCCAAAAATAAGAAATACCTGAAAAAACGTGATGATAACATCATCATCATCATGTTTTTTCAAGTATTTCTTATTTTTGGGGTAGCGGGGTCCATCAAAAGTATGCAGTGTCATCATCATGTTTTTTTAGGTATTTCTTATTTTTGGGGTAGCGGGGTCCGTCAAAAGTATGCAGTGTGGGTACTCGTTGGATGTAGAATTAAATTCTGCATCCAATGAGCTCTCCTGCTTAGAATTTGAGTAAAAACACGTGGAGATATGTCGAAAATATGAACAAAAAAAGTATTTTTTTCTTTTTTCCTCCAAAATTAATAACTATTATTTTATTATTTTAACTGTTATGTTATTATTTTCCTTAGGAGGCCCATTTTAGACCTCAAATTTCCTCTAATGTAAATAATCAATTTAATGAAGGGAGACGCCTTCACTGCCCTGTTTAACTGATTGTAACCATCAGTTAGCAATTAGGTGCATTAATATCACTCAGATCACCCCTGGAGTGCTCCAGTTAGCCTCCTCGAATGTAGGAGAAGGCTAAGTTAGCTTCCTTGACTGAAGGCAGGAATGGATGTGATCTAGCTAATGACATTTAATGCTCCACTGATGTTAATTAAGCCAATAATACTTAGGATAGTGGTTTAACTAGGCCAAATTGACCAAAATGAGTGTGCAAGGTGGTAAATGTCTCCAACAATCAATACATTGTTTAAACTCTGAAATTTGTTTGTGCAGGAGGGTTCTAGATGCATGATTTGCAGCTATAAGTTCTCAGTTGGTTGTTACGTTGACAAAACTTACATTCGGGTAAGAATTGTTCCTGGTCTCTTCATGGCTCTGTGGTTGAACCTCCATGACCTCTTATGCTTTTCTTAAAAATGTTGGGGTTTCAATCTACGCGCCTATTCGTCTATGTGAGAGTGATAATGTTCCTTTAGTATCCATGAGGCTTTAGTTTACACAATGTAAAGATGGAAATCCATTCGATAGTGAAGTCGATGGACTGTGTTGATTTTGTTTTGATAACATAAATTATGACAGGGTTTGGGGAGAATTCTTATAGATAAAAGATTCATAAAATGAAGGGCCTCCACCCTGTCATTCTTGTTTTAAAAAGAAAAAGGGTCGTAAGGCCATTTTACACGACAATTTAGTAAATGATTTGTAGTTTTGGAAAGACCCATGAGGGTTTTCACATTTGAATCTTGACCTCACAGTTTGTTATGTGTTCTTAAACTATAAAAGAGTTTAGTTTGAAAAGGAATAAAATGTTGGCCATGATCCTGTACTTATCTTCTTAATTTTTTGATAGAAGTCGTAAGGCCATACTCTATTTTAAGTTATGAAACCATTATTAGGTTGATAAAAAAGGGACTATACTGGTTTCTTAGTGGATCGGACTGATTTTAAAGCAAACAATATAAGCCCTAAGGATTCCATGTTCAAATCAGTAAGTCAGAAACTAGAGATGACAATACCATTTGGCTTTCATCTTGTACTAGTGCTGCATACTATCGATAAACTCGATTTGGTATTTTAAGAAATTAATGTTTTAATGAGATCTGAAACCTAACTCAGTTATTAACTTGATTTATGGTTTTTCTTAATGATTCCATCTTGAAGTTTAAATAAGTTTATCCTAAGTATAACCATACATAATATGTGTATTTTTATTACAGGCTTAAATCCTGAGTACATCTAGCATAAGCACTGTTTTGTTTTCAAATAAGAATCCATGAAGTTAGCTTATGAATTCTATACAAGTTTACCCTTATTAGGATATATATATATATATATATATATATATATATATATATATAATTTACTTATATGTCTCTATAACTAGATGTATAATTTATAATAGGATCTATACAAGTTATGAATATTATACAAGCTTCTCATAAGGTGTTTTCAAGGTCTTCACTGAAATTAACTGTTATGTTCTTTAAACCCTAGACTAACAGAGGATTACCAAAGTAGGTTTAAGGAGAACTAAAATATAGGTATTTATAAATTATAATGCCAAGAATGGGAAATAGTATTGTTTTAAACTAAAATGAATTTAACAGAAATACTTAGACTAAATTCATATTTCTTATGTTTAGTAATAGTAAAGGCTAATTTCCAAAAGCTTTGTAACTGATAACAATTTTCAGATAGGAAGTACATATAAGAACAACAAACTATCAATATAAGAGTTGCAGATACTGAGCATACTTTCAAAATATAGACATAGAATTAAATCATCATTAAATAATAGCAATTAGAACCTGAATAATGTGCAGAAGGGGAAAAACAACCAAAAGAGACTGTTGCAACCAACCTTCTCCTGAAGTAGCCAAAGTTACTTGCTTAGGACCCCCAAGCCTGTTCACTGAACCACTAGGATGAAGATCTCTGGATATAGCACACACAACAAACTTGCTACAACTTAGCACTTAGTAGCAGACTTACCTCAACAATTCCACTTTACCTATCCCCTCATCAAATTCCTTGTGTGCTTGGATTTTCAATTTGCAGCAGTCACAGGGTTCATTCACTTAGAGATCAGAATGAGTAGTGAGCCTCCTGCTCAATTTGATGGTATATATAAGATTGCCTAGGTCTTTGGGTAAGTTTTGGAATTAAATGAGCCACTAGTTAAGTTGTCACCTCTCAGGGAACATGACCACAATTTTATGGATTATGCTTCCTGCAACAACTAGAAAATGAAATGCTAGTGTTGCCACTTGTCAACCAGCCTTCTGCAACTTCTCATTCCTCCTAGTGGGCTAGTGAACACTCATTTAACAGTCTCCCTTGGATAGGTGTCTCTTCTTTTTTAATAAATAAAATAAATAATTCTTCATTTACAGTCATCCTTGACGAACTTGGTCATAAAACTTTACAATAAATTTAAAATAATGTTTTTCAGACATAAATAATAAACATATATTTTTCAGTTATGGGTATGTTATACTAACACTAACAAGCCTGAGAAATCATGGGCTAAAGGTTTATAAATATTTTTATAAAATTATCAAGATAACTAGATGAAATACTTTAAATTCTTTTCAATATTTTTTATTACTACCTTTGTATATATGTTCCGAGATCCTCTTGCTAAAGCAAATATTAATATATGTTATGGGAGTCATGTTAAAGTCAAAGTAAAGCAAATATTTATTATTTTATCATTTTTTTAAATGTAAAATTTATTATAAGTTAGTTATCAAATTAGTAATGAAGAAAGTTATCTTTAATTATTATAAGCAAATAAAATTAACTCTGTATTATTATTTAAAAGAAAATTAAGCCACCTACAATAACTTATTTTATTTCTTTACTTTCCAAAAAAACAAACCAATCAAAAACAATTTTAAATCTTAATAAAATATTGAATATTCGTTACGAGGACTTCAATGAAATTGTGCCATATCTCAATGTTTAAAGATTTGCCATAATTTCACTAAATATCTATAGATGTGTACCAAAATCATTTTATTGAACCCTTCCAATATATTTTCAATTAACAAAATCTTATTTTATATTATGTCTTCTATATTATTTTCTACTTAAAAACTTTATACTTAAATATATTAATCTTATTCAACATAACTAATCTCCATTTTATTACTTATAAACTTGAAATTTTTTATCATTCATTTTATTTTAATTATTCACTTAAATCCTTCTCTTGCTAATAAGTTAACACAACGGAAGACTTATATTGCTGGTCTCTTTAAACGTAGTTATATATTGTATCACATTATTATTAGTCCCTGCCCTCGGCTAGCAGGGACTATATGAAACGGCTTGCCGTCGTTTCTATTAATTTGCATGAAAACTCGTGTATCTATTTCCCTAAGTATTTTGAATATCATTAAAACACCGTTCTCTCAACCAATAATCAAATTCTATTTTTTAAATCACATTTTTATCTTCCAATCATGGACTTTACCAGTTCGTACACGTTCCTACACCGTTTTGTTCTCGAATCATCAACTTCTACCTCTTATTTGGCCTCATATCGAGGCAAGAGGGCATTTCTCAGTGTCAAACTTATAATTTACTCATTTGAAACTTCAAATATTACTTGGTCATATCTCTTTGAAAGTAATGCTACCAATGATCTTGGTATTACTTCTTAACATTTAATGTTTAATTTTCAAACCGATGCCCTCTTCATACCACCGCCCACCACTTTCTCCACTGCCCACCGCCCACCGCCCTTCTCTGCCGCAAGGAAGAAAACCCGTGGCAATATGAAGCATGATCGTGGATGCATAGCAGGCTTTTGACAGACTTGATTTGCCACCGTAGTTCACCTGAGGTAGACATAACAAAGTACCGCATACTCAATAGCAATGAATGAATGAGTTATATTCAGTCATATTACTCCTATTACTTCTCTGAGCAAAGAGTGGAAGTAAGCATTACAGTAAGGGCAGAGGGTCTGAAATCTTAACAAAAGGTGTAAATGTTCTTACATGGATCTCAAGGTTCGTGGATGCGCTTTTGTTGGTGCTCTAAAGGTGAGTCTCATCTGTGCATCTTTTCCTGTACTTGTAATCATTCATCTGTGCATCTTTTTCTGTACTTGTAATCATTCATTTGCCGCTACAAAATCATTTTACTAATATGAAGAGCTTGTTTAAACAACTATTATGAAGCCAACAACATCACAGCTATTTGAAGAAGCAGCTAATCTCAAGCAGTCGCTCTCTTTTACTAAGATGGAGCTGAACAAGTAGTTAAAAGAATAAATAGAATAGACATTTATCAAAATATGTTATAAAAATCAATGTTCTATAGTGTTATCACATGAAAGATTTTGTTTTGATTAGTGATATATACTAAGTCTGATGTATAGCAACGCATTGCTTTAAATTCTAGCTAATTCTAAGGAGGAGCCCTAGAACAATCTAACCTATGGAAATATTACTTACCTGTGAATGCACTAGGATACAACTCTGCTGCCAGATTTCCTCTTACTTATCTAGATTGCTATTCTCTTTGCTGAGAGAGGTGCTATGCACTCTCTTTTTATCTGTTCCTGCATGGTGTATCCAATGACCTATTTTAGCCATTTCATCGACATTGATAAAATTTAAATTTAAATTTTGATTTCGATTTATATAGGAGGTCGTCTGGTGGCTTCAAGGGAACTAAACTGGTCATTAACCTAAATTGCACAGAAAAAAAAGAAGGTAAATCCAGAAACCAAAAAAAAACAACACTGATATTAGGAATTCATGGGAACATGTAATTGGAGAAGAAAAAGTAAGAAATACCCAAGTTTCAGATGTCTGAAGTTACTGAAAGATAAGAATTACTTCATGGTATTGCTTACCGTCTGCTGCAAAAAATACCCTCTTGTGGCTTCGTCTGGTTTGCTTACCGTCTGCTGCAAAAAATACCCTCTTGTGGCTTCGTCTGGTTTGCTTACCGTCTGCTACAAAAAATACCCTCTTGTGGCTTCGTCTGGTTTGTCATCAAGTCCTGGCTTGTTGGAAGGATTCTCTATCAAGTCCTGGATTGTTGGAAGGATTCTCTTTCGCTTAGCTGGCATGGAATCTACGCTATGAAGCTACAATGCTGAGTGGAGTTAAAGGCCAGTCCTTTCTTTCCTTCTATGGCAGTCCAAAGAGAATAGAGGAAATACACTCCACACTAATTATAATGTAGACATATAATTCTGGTAACTAGTCCTACCTAATGCAGATTCCTAAATTTTAAATAAAACCTTCTTTCCAAAATTATCACAGAATGATGTCAAGAAACTTCTTAAGCGTGAAATGGCCCTAATTGGCTTACGTAGAGGCCATTACCCCACAACTCAGAGATACCAATGTATGGATAGATATATATCGGAGTGGAAATCAAATAGTAATTCTCTTTCCAATTACGAACTTTAGGTTGAGTTGCTCTGTAGTCAACTAAAATAAAAAACTTACGTTGCGCAGCATGAGGAAAGTCTGAGGAGAACGCCAACGCTTCAATGCCCATTGCCTCTTAAATTAGTGTTTTCCACCCATGAAATGTGAATCCAAGTCTGTTCTATGAATTGAAACGACCGAGCAAGTTTTTGCGAAACAATGGAAGAGGGAGAATGAAGAAATTTTGGCGGAATGAAAAGGGCAATATGCCCGTCTTCTTGGCTGGTCAGGGGAGCCAGGATCACCACCATTGGCGCGCACCCTGCTGTATAAAACAAATAGCAACCAATCAATCCAATAGTTGCAGGATGAGCACTAGGGATTAACTCTGTTCCCATGTCTCTCCAGCAGGAGAAGGGAGAGAAGCATATGGGGTTGCTCTAGTGGATGCAACAAATCGCACTAACAAAAAAATGTAAACAAACCTTTTTACCTTAAGCCAAGCTTTGGCCATTACCCAAGCCTTGAAAACTGTAGTCGTGCCAAGCGTATATCCATTACCAGGTCCATGGAGCTACGTCTAGCTCAGAGTGGGATACGGCTCCAATATGCCTTTGCATTTCAAAAACAAAAATGGAAACCCTAGTTAGATAGCTTCCATGGCGGCGTTGCAGAGCCGAGCTCTTAGAAATCAGATGCAAGAAACGGGGAGTGTTTACCTGCATGCTTGTGTTCTTTGGTTGGTCTCTCGGGCTGAAACACGTGGCCATCATGCACACACCCGCATTCTTTTCTTCATGCAGGTATCATCTTCAATGCAAGTGTCATTTTTAAAAATAACATCGACATGAAATGTTAGGCTTATGTTGTAGTAATATTTTTTTAATCTTAAGTTTATTTTTTTAATATATATTTTATTTACGTCCTTCTTACCTTCTGTGATTGCAATAATTGTGAATGTCCTCACTGGGCGTTCTTCATCTCGGCCACGATAACAAGCTCGTCCCAAGATGCCCTCAAACAAAATCATAGAGCAGATACGTTCTGCATCCTCGAATTTTATTTGGAAAATTGAAATCTCCCCTCTCACATCTTTTGCTAATACGAGGAACCTCAATGGCTAATATTCTCTCAAGTCTTCTTCAAACATAGATATTTTACCGAGCAACTTTGCTCGTTATTTGCGTTCAATGCATGTTCCAGGAGGACTTGTCTGAGCTGCAGCATCAATGGTGAAGAAGGGTAGCTACATTGATCAGTTACAATCGTTGCACATATTTGTTGGGCAGAGAACGATTATACAGAGAACGATTATACAGGCAAGCTGCAGTAATGTCCAAAAATATCTAGGAAAAGTTGCAAAATGCACGCCAAGGGTAAGGGTATCTAGTCTCACCATTGGCTTATTTCTTTCAATTTCATGTATTCATTCATTTACAAGCATGATATACTAAGCTGTGACCTAGCTTGGCCCTTTCTAAATTCATTTCTGGCATTTCCGCTTCTGATATACTAAGCCCTGACCTAGCCTGGAATTTCTGCTTCTGCAATTTCTGGCATTTCCGCAACTTCTCCTCTTTCCATGACCATGGAAATTTGGATTGGCCGTCTTTTCATTTCGTTTATATTGATGTTTAGGGTTTTCTTTGGTTTCATGCTTTCTAAATGGATCGGATCAAGGTCTATGGGATGTGGAGTATGCAATGGTTTAATTGTTTAGTTTGATGCCCCATATTCCTATTAGAGATAGTAACATATTCAACAACAACACTTTCTGCTCTGCCATATGAGAGAAGATTTGATTGCTATGCTTTGTCATATGTAAATGCTATCAATTAATGCTTATGGTTTTCTTTAGTTTTTTTCTTTATAGATGGATCGGATCAATGGTTTTAGTGTTTCGATTGATGCCGCACATGCCCGTCAGATATAGAAACCTATGCATTCATTCAACAATAGCAGCATTGTCTACCCATCAGAGATAGAATCCTATGCATTCATTCAACATCAACAACACTGTGTTCTCTGCTCTGCCATATGAGAGAAGATCTGATTGCTCTGCTCTGCCATATGTAAATGCTATCAAGTAATGCAGTATTCTTAATTCATTTTTTTTAATATTTCCCTCAATTTCTATGGAAAACATAGTTAATATTTAGAATGGATAATTTTATGTGGATTTTTCTTTATATAGATATTGACTATCTAAATTCTTGAAATCTGCAGGTGAGACTACATTGATCAGTTACAATCATTGCACATAAATGGTTATACATGCAGGCTGTAGCAATGTCCAAAGCTGCAGGTTGTTTTGGAGGTCAGCTCAGCTGGATGATCATCAATTTATCAGAACTCTCCAGGGAAACATGCAAAATGCACACGCCAAGGGTAAGGTATCTAGTCTCACAATTGGATTATTTATTTAAATTTCATTATTCATTCATTTACAAGCCTGATATACTAAGCCTTGGTGTATCTGAATGAAGAGAGCAATATTCCCTTATTGGTTGTTGAAGACAAAACCCTTCGGGCTGCCTGGAAACCAGTTTGCTTAACGCCACCATGGAAATTCTCTTCCAGATGACGAAGGTCTACTGCCTAGCACAGCGCAATCAGATAAGTGGAAACCATACGCTCGAGAATCTCCACGGCCTCTCCAGTCTTCCCAGCAGAGATCAATCCCAAAGCTGCTAGGTGACACTTTGTCAAACAGAGACACACGCACCACATCTATTGACTCCCCTGCAAACTTTTAAGCGTAGCATCATATCCTACAATATCGTAAAGTGTGCTTAACGAACGTACATGACAATTGAGACAATTATTTTGCCACCAGAACTAGCGCTAATTTGAGGAGGAGATTCATTATCTCTTCAAAATCTTTAATTCTGGGTTTTCCAATGCTGCGATTCATGGGCTGTCCAAGGTCTTTAAATGTTTATTTTAATTGATTTTTTTTATGTCACAGTTGTTCTAGATCAGGCGAGAAGCCAGCTTCTCATGAGTCATAACCTACAGTCTAGAGAGCAAGTTATTAAGTCCACCGAATCGCAGAAGGAGATTGCTTAAAACTAATGCTGGTATAATAAGCCTTTCAAGCCAAGTCAACTTATAAAACTTCAAAACTTTAGGTAGGGACTTGCTGCGTTAGCAGCCCCACTTGTTTTTTCTATGAAAATTGTGTGAGAAGTGGAATGAGTGCATGATTGAGTGAGGAATAGGCCTCAACATTTGAGATTAAATTAATCATCATTAATGAAATTTGTTCAACGAACATTTTTCTAATCCTGAAATTAAGTGCTATAGTGTATAAGGACTTTGGTGATTATCTCATTATATATAATTTTCAAATTAACGAAATTTTTTCAAATCCTGAAATTAAGTGCTATAGTGTATAAGGACTTTATTGATTATCTCATTATATATAATTTTCAAAATAAAGTTTTTATAAGTAAATTTAGTAAAAAGGTTTTCATAACACGTATTCAAACTAAATTACCCACTAAAACAACCATATATTGTCTCTCCAACTCTTCACTTAAAAAACTCCCAAAGAATTATAGCAATGTGCCCGAAACTCTTAAAGAATAATTAGCAGCCACAAAACTTTTTCCCCTTCTTCCCTATTCACATTCAAAACTTCGCACTTAATATATATATATATATATATATATATATATATTGGTAACTTAGGGGATTTAATTTATATTTATCTTTGCATATATTTAATTAACATAATTAGTATTTAACTAGCACACCTAGAAAGAGGGAAATGAAAATCCAAATAAAACTTAATATGTTGCAAAATGAGAGAAAGTTGTATGTATGTACATAATTTAATATTATGTGTTGAAACCAAGTTTAGCTAATTTATGGTAAGCATAGTAGTCCATGAAATTGAAAATAAACTCTATTGCAAGTATCAATAAGCAATAAATAGAAACCCATGTAATCGATGGCAAGTCAAATTAAATCCACATTAATTTGCCATTAAATCCACATTAATTAATTAATTAAATCTACATTAATTTGGGATGTAATAGGCGGTTTTGGGGGTTAGGATCATATGCAACAAAAATGCGTATAGGTTTTTACTAATAATAACTTGCACTTGTTTTTATTGAAACAAATGTGCGCGCGTTTTTATTGACATAAATGGGCATGTGTTTTGCAACTATATTGTTTGGTTTGTAATGATACCATTTAAAGGTTTGGGGGAGGGGGGTGGTAAGGGGTTAGAGGTATACATGGAGAGGAAGTGTTAAGGGGTTAGAGGTAGATACCGATGGGGGTGTTAAGATATTGGGGGTAATTGGAGAAAGGGGGAAAGAGGGTGATACAATGTGTTAGTAGGTGGGGAGATAGAGAGGAGGAGGACGGGTGGCTAGA
>LPNX010156212.1:148530-227118 GCA_001517045.1 Pseudotsuga menziesii
TGTGGGAGAAAGAGAGGGAGGGTTGGAGAATAGATAGGGGGTGGGGGCTAAGAGTAGTTGGATGAGTTGGGGAGTGAGCGAGAGCGGAGAGAGAGGTTTTAGGTGTTAGGAGTGAGAGATAGGTGCTAGGGGGATGTTTATGTGTGTGTGTGTGTGAGGATGAGAGAGAGAGAGAGAGAGAGAGAGAGAGAGAGAGAGGAAGGGAGTTTTAGCAGTTTCGGGCAGGGTGCTAAGTGATTAGAGATAGAAAAATAGGGGGGTTGTAAGATTTATAGGTAGAGAGAAAGGGTTAGGGTTTTAGGGGTGGAGGGAGGGGAAATACAAGTGTTAGTGTTAAGGGGAGACATAGGTGTGTGTGTGTGTGTGTGTGTGTGTTTGAGAGAGAGAGGATGGGGGTTAAATGTAGGGAGAGGAAGAGGGGGGGTTAGAGGTAGGGAGAGGAGGGGGAGGGTGTTAGTAAGAGTTAGGGGGAAGAGGGGAGTGGGGGGGGACATAAACTAATAAAATTATTGGTATAATTGACAATGTGGTCAATTCTAAAGTTACATAACACGCACTTGTTGTAGTATTGAAAAACGTGCACTTGTTTTGCAGTGTTAAAACGTGCACTCATTTTGCAGTAATATAACACGCACTCGTTTTTCAATAATATAATGAGCGCATTTTTTGTTTTAATTCAAAATGCATTCCCACCAATGATAAGGTCGAGCCTCCACCCATGTTGGCATGGAATTCTTATGCCTATGTGTCTTCTTTGGACTTTACATTGGATTCAACATGTTTATTCCTTGAAGTATGATAAACCATGGCTAATTGAGCATTATATCCAAATTTTCAATATGCTCGCGTTTAGCTATTGGTTACAGTATGTTGCACACCTCCATTTTTTATGAAATTTTAGAAACATATATGTTTTTTTTTGCAAATTCCAAACATGTAATTTTTAACAAGAATATATATTTTTTTCTATTTTTTCTTTATTTATTTTGTGTCATCACTCCTCAACTCAAAAAGCACATTGTTAATGTTTCGTCCATAACTCTTTAGTTTCTCAACCATTTTGAAAACAAATTTTATGCTGCACTAATGAACACCGACCTCTACATGCTATTAAAAACCATTTCCAAATAATTGCATTAAGACATTCAAACGCTGCACCCACAGTTGACATAACGTTTTCAAGCTTTCATCACTTTGATAATTAAAAAAATATATATATTATTTTTATTATTGGAAAAGTAGTCATGTACTAATACTATATGTTCTCTATATGTCTACCATTTTTCGTAAGTTTATTCCATCATTTATTCACTCAAAGGTTGCACCCACAAAAACATATATCTTATAATTTGTCCCAAAAATAAAAAAGTGTCCATTAAAAAGATCTAACTTTAGATAGTTAAGAACATTTTCAATAGGAAAAAATTATATATTTGGAAACTTCATTCAATTTCCTACATTTCATCTTTTTTACTCATCGCAAGATTCATTGTGTAAGTGTCTCAAAATATCCATGTAAGTTGATGGGTGCCTGTTTTTTCAGTTTTCTATTGCATCTAATGTTTCAAAAGAGACCCTCATTAGCTTACGCACAACCTCTAAGAACATACTATGTTAAATCATTTCGTATTGTATTTCTTATTTTGATGTTTTATTGCAATTCTAATAGGATTTGTTTCTCTGCAGGTATCAAAGAAAAACTGCAATTTCTTCAGGTTAAGGTTTTAATCTTATTAAAGACCATGATTGTTATATTCATTAAAATGTCTTTTGTCATATGTGTTTGATCTGATTATTATCTATTTCTTTTGCAATTTCTCCAAGCAACTATGCACATATATCTGCAAGTCGGATGCATCAATTTCTCAAAGCATAGAATTCATAAACAAATTTACATTATGGAAAAGGGAAAGGGCCAGTTCCATTTCGGAGGACAAGGATACAATGTTCATGTGCTTGAACTCCCTATGATGACACAAAATGTTTGTAGCGCCATCTTTTTCTGCTGAATCCTACATGGGATTATTATTGTTCATTTTGTACTTTATTTCGTATCGAACACGTTTTTTCATTTTTATAGTTATTACGACATCGACTATAACAACACATTGGAGTCTTTTTTTAATGAGATTAGTTCCTGCCATACCATGCCAAACTATGATGTGATGTTCATTGTAAAGCCCATTTGGCATTTTATCTATTTTTGAAAAGAAACAAGACATGTCTAAAATATTCTATGCGTCTCATGCTAAACTGTAATGTGATGTTAATTGTAAATCTCAATTGGCACACCTCGTATGTGCTATGCTATCTCATACTTGTTATTTTGTAAAAGAGTTAAGTTCAATAAACTTGTTATTGCGTCAAAGAGGCACATTCTACAACCTAGTAGGGGAGAGGTGTAACTCCGTCTGTGTTTATCCGAGAGATGACACGTGTCCTTTATAAGAAAATAAAAAATATTATTGAAAATAACATGTGCCCTCAAATTAAATTTAAATTATTTAGAAATACATTGTTGGAGACATTTACCACCATACACACTCATTTTGGTCAATTTGGCCTAGTTAAACCACTATCCTAAGTTTTATTGACTTAATTGACATCACAGGAGCACTAGATGACATTAGCAAGATCACACCCATGCTTACCTTCAGTCAAGGAGGCTAACTTAGCCTTCTCCTACATTTGGCGAGGCTAACCAGAGCACTCTGGGGGTGATCTGAGTGTCATTAATGCCCCATATTGCTAACCGATGGTTACAATCAGTTAAACAGAGCAGTGAAGGCATCTTCCTTCATTAAATTGATTATTTAATGAACTGGAGTCAACAGGGGTGCCTCCAACCACTTCTGATGGTCAATTACACTTCAGTTAACCTCATCAGGGTTCATTGGAGTCGTTGATGCACTACAACTTGTTGGTTAGCTTGCAGTGACATGTGTCTTAGCTACTTTCAGTTAGACTCAATCATTTATTGCACTCCGACTTCAGTTAGGGCTCAGTTGAGTCAATTAGGGTTTTGATCAGTGGTTAACTTGACTGTTGACTGTGGCTTACATTTAGTTAAGCTAGACTCACTCATTCAATTCGAATGACCTCCTTGGGAATTCAAATTGCTTTGTCATTCATGCTTGTAGCATGATAATTGTATTGTATCATCATTATTTCATTTGATTATACAGAGCAGCTACTCATTTTGTAGCATTATTACACCATTTTCATGCCTTATTGTTATTAATCTCTTATGAGACTGTGCTTTAGTCCCTAGATTACTATGACAGATTAATATGGTATAAGAGCTCAAGGCGGGACGAAGCTCAGATCTCTCAAAAACAAGGTTTTTGACAGATCTTGCATGAAAATTGAGCAATAGCTCAAAAATCCAGCACTACACCAAAAGCCAAGGCTTACCACTTAATACCCCAAGTAAGGAACTTGTTGATCAAGCTTGCTTAATTGACTATGCTGGGTGTGATGAAAGCCTAAAATGTGCAGGCTTTCTGACCTTACATTTCCCTTTTTGTTGTGATTTTTAGGTTTTTAACAGGTGAAAGCATTCACTCCAGCAGATTTAGATGGCTTCTTCCGTAGATATTTTGACTCCATTCAATTTCCACTCATGGAAATGAGATATGGAGATCCAACTACGTGCTAGAGGAATCTATAGGGTCACTATGGACACTGAAGAAAAGCCTACTTCTATGACAGACGAAGCTAGATTCTTGAACAAGAAGGATGAAGCATTCGGATTCTTGTGCCTCTCTATTTCCCGGGATCTTCTTATCCACCTTTCGGGATTGAAGACTCCAAAGGAAATTTGGGACAAATTGGAAACCCTGTATGGAAAGCAGGATGATTTGAGAGTTTACCAGCTCGAAAATGAATTGATATCTCTCCATCCTTCCAATTTCGAGACCTTGAATGACTTTTTCACAAAGTTCAAGCACATTGTCTTACTGTTGAAGCAATGCAAAGTGGAGAAGGAGGATGATCAGCTCATCCTCACCATACTCTCCAAACTTGGAGCTGATTATTCAGTTTTTGTCTCTACATTTCGTGCGGGGAATCTCACAACCCCTGGATGGAAGATGCCTACACTCAATGCCTTCATTGAGTCCCTAACAAGTGAACATGATAAGCTTGTCCAAATGGGGATCCTCAGATCCTCCCGTGATCAAGCCCTCCATGTATCGGGGCCCAAATATATGAAGGGTAAAGGAAAGCAGCAGAAGAACTTAAAAACTAAATTCAAAGCTCTTAAGCCTAAAGTTGAAAACCAGCAGCATGATGAGTCTTTCGGCTCAAAGAAGAACAAAGGAAAAGGGAATCATGGAAAGGAAAAAGTCAAGTGTTCATACTACGGGAAGGGCTTCCACCCTGAACATGCCTCCATGAAGAAGAATCTTGATGAAGCGACCTCTCTCCTTGAGAGAAATCACATCAATCTTCTGGAAAGCTTTCAGAGGAGAGATCAGCAAGATCAGGAACCATAGAATGAAAGAGGTCATGCCCTCATGGCAATCACTTCTAAGTCCAAAGCACTCTTGATTGATTCTAGAGATTCGAACCACATGATGGCCGAAAGAGACTCCTTATCATCCTTGGAGACCAGAAAATCCATCCCCATCCACATGGGAGATGGATCCACCATCATTTCAGAAGGACAAGGTATGGTTGATCTTCAGAATGGCTATTTTTCAAATGTTTTGTATGTATCATCTCTGGAATCAAATCTCCTTAGTGTCTATCAGATGACACATACAGGAGTGCCTAAGAGAGTATATTTCAACCTGAATGATATTGAGATAATGAAACTTGCATCCAGGAAACTTGTTGCTAAAGGCCTTGCAAACCGTCATGCAAAAGCCTATGAGTTTTCCCATTTTGTGGCGGATGCAAATCCCACCGCACTGCTAACTCATGGAAATGAAGTTAGTAGGCTGTGGAATGAGAGGTTTGGCCATATCAATTTCAAATACTTACAGAAATTATAGAAAAACTCCATGGTTGAAGGCCTCCCGGTCATCAAGGAAACCACTAGAATTTGCAAGGGCTGTGTGGTTGGAAAGCACCCTGAGCACAAGTTCGATCGGGGGAAGGAAAACCGAGCTACATGCATCTTGGGGCTGATACATTCTGATATCAGCAGTCCAATGCCTATCACATCCATGAATGGATCAAGGTATCTTCTGACTTTTATTGATGATTTTTCAAGGTACACATGGGTCTTCTTCCTCAAAAAGAAGTCTGAAGTATGTGAAAAATTCACTGAACTGAAGGCCTTGATTGAGAATGCCTCTTGGCTTAAGATCAAGATCTTGAGATATGATAATGGTGAGGAGTATGTTAGTAATGAGTTTTTGCACATATTCTTCCAAAGTGGTATTCAGGTCCAACATTCAATTCCCTACACTCCCCAGTAGAACGGTGTAACGAAAAGGAAGAATCAGTCTCTCAAGGAGATGACCACCTGTATGTTGGAATTAAAGAAGTAGGATGAAAATTTGTGGGCTGAAGCCATGCATGTTGCAGCATAAATTCAGAATAGAGTGCCACATTCATCCATGAAAGGGAAGGCCCCTTTCGAAGCATACTTCGGACACAAGCCGGATGTGTCGAACCTACGAGTGTTTGGCTCGACTGCATGGGCCCAAATTCCACTTGATAAAAGAAGGGCTTTGCAACTGCAAAGCATAGAATGTCTGTTTATTGGGTATCCTAAAAAATAAAAAGGTTTCAAGCTGCTGGATATCAAAAGAAAACAAATCATCATCGAAAGGAGTGTCAAGTTCGATGAGCCTCTTCAGGAGGTGGAACTAGTGAAGGAGAAAACTGCTGAATTTCCTTCCTATTCTAGTGAATATTTGGATAATGAAATTGGGGGTGATGACCCTGATTTGGATCCTTTGATTTCTGATATCAGTGTACATCAAACATCAGATGTTGAATCAGAACATGAAGTACAAAATCATCTTCCCACATGGGCTCGACAGACACTCTCCTCTGCAGGAGATAACATTGGAAATCCGGATGATCCAAGGAGAACCCGGTCTGATTTCCAAAGAGCAGGTATTACGCTCTCTTGTCCTGATAATTTGCTGTCTAAAACTTGTTATTTGATGATTATTCCAAACCCAAAATCCTACTACCATTCTCGGAAGGATTCGAGATGGCAAGTTGCCATGGATGAAGAGATGAATTCTCTTCAAAAAAACACTACTTGGGAGCTAGTTTCTCTTCCTCCGGGAAGGAAATTGGTTCAATGCAAGTGGGTGTTTCGGACCAAGGTTGCTACTTATGGAAGAACCTATAAATATAAGGCAAGGCTGGTGGCAAAAGGTTTCTCTCAGGTCCAAGGTGTGGACTACCATGAGACTTTTGCATCGGTTGCAAAAGTGGACTCCATCCGCCTAGTTTTGGCAATTTCAGCATCTAAGCACTAGGAAGTGCATCATATGGATGTTAAGTCAGCCTTTCTGCATGGAGATATTCATGAGGAGATATACATGAATCATCCTGAGGGCTACATCTTTGATCCATCTTTGGTTTGCAAGCTAAAGAAGTCACTATACGGGTTAAAATAGGGCCCAAGAGAGTGGTATTCTAAGATGGATGCCTTCCTTCTCTCGCAAAACTTCCAAAGGTGTAGATCAGATCCAAATGTGTATATACATCAGTCTTATGGTCATTTGATTATTATTGTTTTATATGTTGATAACTTACTGATCATAGGTAGCACAATTGCTTCTATTTCAACCATCAAAATTACTCTCCACAATGCATTTGAAATGAGCGATTTGGGGCTCTTAAAACAATTTTTGGGGCTCGAAATTGAGCAAAATTCTGATGGGATAATGGTCACTTAGTACAAATACATATTAGACCTATTAGTTAATTTTAACATGGCTGAATGGCGTCCTGCACCATTCCCTTTCCTTTCAGGGATCAACCCTGAAGAAGGAAAAAGCACACCTCCCATGGACTGCACTATTTATCGACAGCTGATTGGTAGCTTGTTGTACTTGACACATTCTTGACATGATATTTGTTATGCCATGAATGATGTATCAAGATACATGCAGTATCCCCATGATCTTCATTGGAAGGAATCTAAGAGGATCCCCATGATATATTCAGGGAACCAGGACCTACGGCATTCACTATGCTGCAGAAGCCAAGCTAGAGCTGGTTGGATACACAGATTTTGATTGGGCGGGTGATTCTATTGATTGCAAGTATACTTCCGGATATGTATTCATGTTTGGTGGTGGCCCCATTTTCTGGTCTAGCAAAAAGCAGGCCGCCATAGCTTTATCTTCAGCAGAGGCCGAGTATCAAGGAGCTGTGAATGCTTGCATCCAAGTAGTTTGGTTGCAAGGCATTATTTCAAAGTTTGATCTTGGTAGTACTTTTTCCACTATCCTATTTTGTGACAATCAAAGTGCTATTAAGATATCCACAGATCTAGTTACCAGGCAAATGACCAAGCATGTAGAGATACACATGCACTATATCAGAGAGCTAGTGCATGATAGGACCATCATTCTGCAATACTGCCCGATTGATGAGCAGATTGCAGACATCTTCACCAAGAAATTTTTAGAAAAGAAGTTCACTTACCTCCGTTCACTATTGGGGGTGAGTCCATCAGGGTGATCAGACTACTTTCAGTGTTCAGCTTGAGGGGGGGTTTTTCCCACTGGGTTTTCCCTCTTTTCCTCACTTAGTTTGTTTTTGGGAATTGTTTGAGTTTCAATATTGTACAGGGTGACCTATGGCCTTAGTTGTCGGGGCCCTAGCATTTTTATGCATTTTATGTTTTCTACTCCTCCTGAGTATAGCTTAAGGGGGGGTGTTGGAGACATTTACCACCATACACACTCATTTTGGTCAATTTGGACTAGTTAAACCACTATCCTAAGTTTTATTGACTTAATTGACATCAGAGGATCATTAGATGACATCAGAAAGATCACACCCACGCCTACCTTCAGTCAAGGAGGCTAACTTAGCCTTCTCCTACATTCGAGGAGGCTAACCAAAGCACTACGGGGGTGATCTGACACAACATAATTTGAGGCCAAAATCCGATGGATACCATGTTTGAAATTTGACACTAACCTATCGAGTATTCGACACCCTCATTTTTTTTGTCGTCGGTGGCATAATGTCGGATAGTCGACAGCCAAGCCAAAGCTGTCGGATTTCCTACGGCACGGCCGTCGGATTTCCTACGGCACGACCGTCGGATTTCCTAGGGACAGGCCGTCGGATTTCCTATGACAAGGCCATTGGATTTCCTACGACAATCTATCGTCGGAGCCACAACAATTTTGTCGGATTGGACGAAATTGAACGTCGGATAACCGACGGGATACTATATATTAATAATAATAAAAATTGTATTCAATGGCAAGTTTACTTTGAGATATGCTATAGATATCATTGTCTTTTGATATATGTTGGTGGATGTGTTTAAGTTTTAATACATCATCAGGACCAAATATATGTAGGTCTCTTCATTTGAAAGAGGATTCAACATAGATGGAATCTAGGTAGCTATATGTAAATAATTTGATACTTATAGGTATCTATGATAAGCACATTGCATGATGTAAGAAGAAGTTGGCAAGTGGATATGACATGAAAGGCATTGGCCTCGTGTAGTATATTTCTAGGTCTATAGGTTTTTCATCTATAGATTTGGCACAAAGTGGAGATTCTAAAGAGAATTCACATGCTAGACCACAATCCTTGGCCACTCCTATGGTTCCAAATCTAATGTTTCTAATTTAGATTTGAATTTGGTAAACACATCTTTGAATAGGAATTGGAGTGGTTCACTTGTGTGCCTTGTGAATGTTAGGCATCATATTTCTTTTGCAACGAATACTTTTGGTGAATTCATGGTTGAACCTAGTCAAATTCATTAAAATGTTGTCAAACATGTGCACAAAAATTTAGATGGAAAAGTTCATTATGGCATGAGGTATGAGGGAGGTAGAGTCACTATTGCATGGAATTGCAAATTCAAATGCACAAGGGATGCAAGAAGAATCAAGAGTACTCCTAGTCATTGCCTCGAGTTGGGATCAAGGATGATATCTTGGTTCAATAACAGGCAGAGCGCAATTGCTCTCAGTTCAGCTGAAACTAGAAATATGCCAATTGCATTGACATGTTATAAGGTTGTTTAGATTTGAAAGCTCATTGGAAAGTTCACCAATCATAGGTTCATAATCAAGGAATTATATGTAAGAGTAACGAACTAACGGCTTGTAGTTAGTCGCACAATTTCAATTTGTAAGGGTTGCACTCACAAAAAAATTACACATTCCAAATCTGTGACCAAAACAATATGTACCAAGAAAAGGTCACGCTTGAAGTAGTTAAGAGACATGTGGCATTGTCAAGCTCGGTATCCAAAAAAACATTAAAGACTCAAAATTGAACTCACATGCATACAAGCTTACTTTGATCTATTTAAGCATGCGTGTTAATCACCTACAACTTTGTTGATTTTATTTGGCAATTAAAAACACAATCCTTCATGTTTTCTCATCTAAAATGGGATAATAGAAAAGGAACACACACGGCCATCATGAGAATGAGTTGCACAGGCTACATTGACTCCAACAAATCTTACAAACTCTTCTACAAAGACTCGCACTATCTTCCAAAAGCAGGCTCGTAGAAAATGAGGAACACACACAATAGATCATGAAAATGAGTTGCAAAGGACACAATGTCTCCAACAAATCCTGCAAAGGCTAACACTATCTTTCAAAGTTGGATTCTTCTACATAGCTCCTAAATCAACTCATGCTACATGCACATATTCCACGAAGGTCACAGTGCAAAAACACTTGTTCTAATACCATGTTAGAGTTAGGGCATTAAAATCATTAATATGATTAAACCCAATACATAATTAACATAAAGCAATAAACCCAAACACAAATACATGAGATATGTGCATCTACCAGACACCCAAAACTCCATAAATGCAATGTATATTATGCACTTGCTTGATACAACTTGTTGACATAATGAGGTTGATTGAGATATCCCTTAAATTGGTATTAAGGTAACTTAGATGCAGCCTCTAACCCTAGGTGGGGAACTACTACATCCTCCCACTAACAACCCATGTGACCATAGGCAGACCACTATGGCTTTACTAGCACAAACCAACGGTACCAAAAGGTCCCCCTTAATGGGTCATGTCAGCAAGACCATATTAAACACCATAACACTAACATATCTACCCAAGTATTTAAACTTCTAAGTCAAAACAGTGTAATTTCATTAAACATTCTTGCGAAACATTTCAATTTTTCCACTAAATTATACAAGTCCCATGATTTCAAATTGCTATATTCCCAGTCCATTCTGCTGCCATGAAACTTGTTACTAACAAGAAATCTCTAATGGACCATGATTATCAATTTAGTGCTCTCCAAACTTAAACGAGTTTCTGGGCCTTGATATATTGCTATCAGTTCAACTTCATTATCAACAACCTGCTCAGTTCCAATCAAGTAATATATTTGCATTCTCATTTTCAATTAGCGCTCCTCTACCTGCTCTTCTAGGTTTCCTTAGCTACCTCAAATTCATACAGATCTGCTCTAGCAGGATCTTGGACACAAGTTTAGGGCCTTGCTGAACTCATAACTCAAAGACCTCTTTACAGGGCTTGCAAAAACATAGTTGATGACATTTATATCAAGAGTTTCTGGATTAACAACATTATGTGATGTATTCTTGAATCTCAACATTTTGAACCTCTAGTTCCACGGTGCTTATAAAAACATAAATGATTATAGTTTAACTCATCTATTAGTTTTCCTATATAGGGCTTAAACAATGCTTTTCTAAATTTTTGCTCCAATAAAAACACCAATCCTTGTAATTCAAACAAGTGTTGGGTATAACTGTCTACAAGCAATAAAGCACTCTTTAATTCACAAAATTGATTAGGAGGATCTTTAAGTCTTGAAAACATTTTGTATTTGATGTGTCCATACATTTTTCTCATTCAAGCTTCTATGTAAGAAATGCATGACTTAGGTATTACAATTGTAAATTGCGTGAGTAATACATTTGGTAAGGATTAATGTAAGAAATGGATTCTAGCCATAGGAAGATACTTCGAATATATTAGTTCAAGACTTAATGATCATGATGAAGAATTTCAAAGAACCCTTCTAAAAATACCCAAGAAGATAGAACCATGACTTATCTGGACAGCTTATCAAATGTCAAACATCTTTTTAAGGCACACAAAACAAACAAATAACATGATTTTAAGACTTGAAAGGGATATATGAACAAAGTTACAAGTTCAGATGAATCGCAAGAAACAGAGATATATTGGTGATCAATGATAAAGATAGGAATCTCTGCATACAAATCCAGCAAGTAGTGCCAAGAGAAATGTCTTTTACTATCAATTTTTTACTTCAGAGATTCATAATAACTCGAGCATCATTGATTCATTGTTGATTGTACATTTAATGTTATCATAGTACTGTATTAAGAAGCATCTAATAGTGTTTTTCCCCTTGCCTAATTATACAAGCCAAGAAATAATAAAAATAGGACAACCAAATACAATCTGATTCCATAGCTACAAATCTGCTTCAGAATTTTGGAAACACAGTGTAAGGTTTTAATTTCTCAACGTTTTAGGCTCACTAGCTCAGCCCATCATTAGGTTCCAGATTTGGTTCCATGACTACAAATATGGCTAACATAAGTTTTCTATAAAATTATGAGATAGGCATCAAGACTTAAAAATCCAAGACAAAGACAAAGGGACAAGATGTAATACCTAAATCATTGATTGAGGCAGTAGACTCAAGTGCACCAAAAACAATAGTTGCAATAAGGGCAATGTGGAAAACCTGGGGCAAATTTCATGACAGATGAATGTTAATTTTCAATGGGAAAACCTGTGTCAATTTATCCTCCATAGGCTGCCTGACAAGTGATGCAAATACAATAGGGAGACCCACCATACTTAAGAAGGAAAAAGTCACTCATTTTACATTATTTTATATGGCTTAGTACTTCACCATATTCAAGTCTTAATAGATTAGCTCTATTTTTCCTCTTCAATAGTAAGGAACAACAAGGAAGCTTATCCCCACCTTGGAATCAATCCCAACAATAGTTTTTTTATATTTATCTGCCCTGCACAAAGACGCCAAAAACAAGGAAGCTTATCTCCACCTCAGAATCAATCCCATCAATGGCTTTTAATATTTCTCTACCCTACACAAAGAAGCCTCTATTACCAAGGGTCAAGAATGCGTGATATATTCCCCATAATTGGAGCATGGGAGAATCCTTTTCTATGGCTTAGCAGATTCACCATATTCAAGAGTCTCAATGGATTAGCTATGTATTCTCTATAGAGCAAGGGAAAAAATGAAGCTTACCTCTGCCTTGGAATCAATCTTCCCTCAATGTTTTCCATATTTCTGACCTACACAGAGATGCCTCTATTATTGGGGTTCAATAGTATATGATGTATCCCCAATTCTGAGAGCATGGATGGAGAAGAAATACCATGAAAAATCATACCAGTATATGGTATATACTCATGTCTATGTACTAGTATATACCTCTATACTCATGATGTATCCCCTGTATACCAGTATACAGGTTGGTAACTCCCCAAATTACTTTTCATTACTAACTTTATTAAAATTCCATTGCCTCACTGTCAATTTGAGTTCTTCAACCCTTAATTTTGCAATTACTTCTATCTTTACTACTTACATTATTGTTTGTATAGTCACCCAGTAAATTGGGAAAAACAAGGATATATCATAGGTGAAGGTTGCAAAAGGCAAGCTTATAAACAAAAGGAATGGTAACTCAAACGGCAATATGGAACAGTTATAACTAAATTTAATTTAGATATAGAGAATGGCGAAGTGAAAAAAATATTTCAAGCTAAGAGTCATATTTATATTTGAAGCTATCAGAACCAACCAATTCGGACCAGTTTGGGTGTTTTCCAGTCATAGCTGGTTGTTTTAAATGTTTTAAAACTTGGACTTCGACTCCAACTCAACTCTAACTCAGCTCTAATTCAAATAGGGCCCGTAATGAAGCTCTAGGCTTAGAGGTTTCTTTAACTGCCGAAACAAGCCACCAAGCTATGAGAGCAAGTCACCAAACAGTAGCAGGTAGTTCTCAAGAAATTTACTGGATATGGAATTAGGAATGATGCAGCCATTACAGACAAGGCAAAACTTCAGCGTCACCAACAACTTGAAAGGCTTTTTATCTAGCTGGAAACCACTACTGTGATTCTACTCATGATGTCTTCACAAGCGCATGTGATACAGGTTAAATTTTTTATCTAATAACATAAAGGGGCAAAGAAAAGAACCATAAAGGTTCAAACACAATTCTAAAGAGATTCAAAGTTGATTTTATTGCCCATTATTGAGAAATATTACATTTTTGAAAGAAGTTGTAATCACACAAAATATCTAGTGGGGATTTCAAAATTGTACTCATTTAAAGGAAGAACCCTGTTCCTGCTTGAAGGAAAATCAATTGTAATCTTTGGGGTGCAAGCTCAGTGGTACCCAACGCCCCCATCATTGTTGTGGAATATGGGTGCATGATCGGTTGTACCCGACACCCTTTTGTTGTGTTTATTATTGAAAAGCAAGCATGATTCAATCAACACTTCTAAATGGGTAAAGGAGGCAAACGACTACAAAATGTTTACCATGAAATTGAACTTCTTCAGCAAGATCTTGAAGATGCTTTTCATGAAATTGACAAGCTACATAAACTAGACAATTCAATAGGGGGAAATTTTTTTAAAGAAATTGTTGATTGCACTAGAAAATGCATTAGTGAACTAACAGAAAAGTTGGAATAAGTGGAGGAATGGGTAAATAATATCCTAAATATTCAAGATAAGAAAGATCAAATGATAGAATCATTGTACCAAGAGTTACTGGCAAAGGAAAATGTGTTGTTAGCAGTGAAACGTGAAGTAAAAAATTTTAACCAAGAAAAAGTAATGTGTGATGCACATGATTATGCAATTTGTGATACAAGTAATGCCTATGACAAATTTAAGCAATTTCTTTCAAACTTCTTGTAGTCCAGTGTAGTAGGAAAAAATAATTTCATCCAATAAAATCAAGCACCTATTACACCTGTAAACAGTTGGAAGACATAGTGATTATAGACATTAGAATTTGAGTAACACCATGTGCCAAAGGGATCATTAGAGCCATTTAAGAGAATGATATATCTTGGTTAGAATCGATATCTTAGAAGGAGATCCACATGGCTAGCTGACATGGAAGAGACTAAGGCTTCTTGGGCTTTGAGTTTTGACAACTTAAGCACTAATAAAAGAGAAATGTTCATTTGTTCTCCAAACCATATGAAGGCATGGAAAAGATACAAAATGCACCTGAGATGGATTAAGAATGATTTCAAAACTAACTTGTCATTTCTTGTGAGACCAGTTCTTGTGGAGTTGTTTCTCGATTCCTGGATGCAGTCTATGACTACTTTCGTGCTAAGATTACAAAAGGAATGTCATCATGTATAAAATCTACGTTTGACAAGATTTGCTTGAATCATTGAAGTGTCTGTTCAAATTGATAAGAACTTGATATAGCGAATAAAATCTAGGTCTGACAAGATTTGCTTGAACTGTTAGTTCAAATTGATAGGAACTTGATCTAGTGTTTGTGCTACTAAAATCCCATCAGAATATCTACACAGATGGATAATCATTTACAGATATGCCTCCACTAAGTGTATCAGAAAAGATAAATGAATAAATACTTGAATATGTTCTGCCAATATATTGAACAAAATCCTGATATTTATATTTTCAAAGAATATTAAATTTCTTCAAAGTCTGACAGATTACCTTGAGAACTCCATTCTGTACAGTGAGTTTTCCAGCTGTAGATGTATCCCCTCCAGCTAAGAATCTAGAATGTTGGAATGTACCCCTCAATTTTTGTATACACAACAACAAACTGACCATGTTAAAAAACAACCTGCAGGAAAACCTAGATCCTTCTAGGTCCGCTTCAAAAGCATAGACTACATTTGTAACTTCCATTAAAAAATCTAAAGAGGACCCTATGCTGGAAATTAAAATGCCATTAAAGAATTGTTGATTAATCCAGTTGATGATGAAATGCCTTTCCTTTATTAATCATGTTTGTTCAAATTAAAAAATGACACCTCATCCTCCACAAGGAGTTTTTTTTTTTCCAAACAAAATATTATGGGGAAACACAAGGGATGCTTCCTCAAAATTGTGGATGGCATCCCTAGTAAGCCTATCTTGGTAGAGAAATTCAAGTAACCTAACTAAATTCAAACCAAGCACCCACTAGCATTGAAATAGTTAAAAGCTTAGCTACATTGGCCACAACCATTTGAGCTAACCCCTTGGGCTCTCCACAAAGAAGACTCAGTAAAAAACATTCACTTGATTGGTTGGCTTCTTCATTTTCAAAATATTTCATCAAAATAATACATGAAGCATGTTTCGCTCAGAGGTTGTTAGATTGTAATCAATATCATTAATCACAAATAATGCAAGTTCCATCAAGATAAAAAAAAACTTGTCACAACTACATCCATAACATCAACATCTACAAAATATTGTCAATAGAAGAATAGGAGCCTTAAAACACAGCTGGCATTACACCAAATAACGACCTTGTATCATTGTCCATAATGTTACCTATTCTAAATTTCTAATCCATATCCAAACACAAGTTTAAAATTGATATTAAATATTTCATTCATTGGTTAGTGGATGGGGTCTCTTCAATAAGCCAATCCAATTAGTTGAAGAAATCAATTTGGAGAGCAAAGGTGATATTTCTTCACTCCACCACCATTACTCCTCTTTTTGTCTTTTTTGGCCATTCTTCCTTAACCATGAACCATTTTTGCATCAACTTCAGAATTTCAACTAGGATCTAAAGTGTTTCCTCCTCAGTATCCTCGCATGAACTGGTGGCCCATCACCAGCCCAACAATTACTCTCAAAGATCATGCATGGGACAATTTTACATCAGCCAGAAATATATCAGATTACGAATTAGAGAAAATAATCAACAAAAGCCTTAATAGTATGCTATAATATCAGTCAACTTCTACTCATAGATGCTCAATCAAATCTACTCTGTAGACTTACTCAAACCAACTCAATCTCAGCTCATAAACTTAAGTAACATATGTTCAAAACTCAATCTAAGACACACAATCAATCTACTTTACAAACTTTGACAAATATGCACTTTGGGGTCAGTCCAGTTCAATCAACACACTGCTGAACAATCAACCCTTATGCACAGTCAAATTCTGCTAAAGGATCAGTCAAATACATCCATAAACACTCCTCAAACCCAATCATAAATTATCCTTAGTTAGCTCTAAATTTGTCTTAGACTGTCTCTTTACAAGCCAATGATGCCAACACGAATAGACTCTAAGGCTGACTTCATAAATTCGGTTGAGATAGTAAGAGATTTAGAGCATCCGAATTGACCACAGTTCACTGCTACAAATTGGAGCATCTATATTTGACCTAGAGTTAAGTGTGCATTTCTGGGCTTTAGAAAGGGCATGCCAAAAGTAGACATCATTTTCTATTTCTTACACTGTACTAATATTAGTTTAGCTGACCTCTCTATTCCTTTCTCTTTTCTTTTATTATTTTATAAATATATGCAGCTCAAATACATTTCTCTTGACTGAAACAATGATAACTCCCTGATTGGTTGTACCTTACATGTTCATTTGTATTTTAGTCCCATCAACTTCTTTTGGTCACTTTAAGATACTAATAAAATATAGATTTAATTTCAATTCAATCATGAAATTAATTACAAATTTAATGTAAGACTATTTGTTATAGAAATTGACATCTTGTACTCTATAGTTCACAGTATGGTCACTTATTGGTCTTCATCTACTTTCTATATGCATGCTCTCTCCACTATGATAGAACAAAGTAGAAAACTTTTGTACTATTGACAACAACTTGCTACTTCATATCTTGAACTTGATTCTTAGATGAAATATAAGGAAAAAGAGATTATGTCTATCATGAACATGCTAGATTCGTTTGACTATGTCAAGATCAAGGGATTCTTAAATAACATGTCTTGTGACTCGTCTCATCTCTTACAGGGTTGAACTGTGAAATGACCAACATTATTAGAGTCATGAATGAAAGAAATATACCAAAAAAGTTACAAAGGTGCACTTAACTAGATTGAAGGAAAATAATCATTGAATAATTTTCAACAGAATTTTCTTTTAGAGTGTTTGTGCACATATCTTCAAATACATTTCATAAAATCAGGTACCACAACCTCTCAAGAAGACATCCCCTGGGTTATTTCAAGCCACCACGACCGTTGAGAAAAGCCAACATGAGAGCCATCAATAGGATCAAGGTTTTTTTTCATTTTTGACATGGGTTATAATGTCTCATGGCTATTGTGTCTCAATGATTATAACAAATCTTGAAATTTTGAGTGTAGAACTACTGTTGTTTTCCTTGATTAAGCATTGGCTTGGTACTGGTGAGTAGCCATTGCCATGAATTGTTATTAAGGAAAATCCTTATTTCCACTACAAGTTCCTTAGGCATATTATAAATCTCCCTCGCCAACAAAGGATAATCCCTATATGCTTCATCTTTTAAGCATGTTGTATGAATACATATTTGTCCTCTACAAACATGCCAACAAAGCCATTGGCATGATCTATCAACTCTGAATCCACCATGTCTAGCATACCACTGTCATGGTTGTGACTCTCAAACAATGTAGTGGAAGGGTACATGTGTCTAGGGCACATTCCTATCTCCTTGGTAATGGTAAGTTCATCTTCTCTAACCAGCCTTAAAACTATTTCTACTTAAAATTCTAATGCACGATGGATAGTTTCAGCTATGTCATTATGAGGAGAGTACAAAAGTGGAAAGAGGCCTAATATATACCAATCACCTCCAAGGCCTTCTTGATCACTCTCTGAAACTGCTTACCATGAAACTACAAGAGACCACGAGCCTCTCTCCATGAATATGTTTACAAGTTCATGCAATCTAAACACTAGAATATGTTTTGTTGATCCTTTAATACCATGGTGCATTTTTCCATTTGTGGTTAATTCACAACAATGCAATTTTGGGGGGAAGGGGAATTTCTCTTATAAATTACATGCAAGAGAAAGTAAAATGTAGAAAAGATAAATACCCGTTTTCTTATTTTTTTCCAAGGATTTGTATGATGTCCACACTATTTGATCTAGCTCTAGATGCTCCTTATGGAAACCTACATACAATAAGACAAAAAAGAATTTTTTTCAAAATTATTTGAGCTAGAGGAGAAGGATGAGGAGGAGTATGATATTCCATGATACTTGCACACAACACTACCGAAGAAATTTTTTCCTTCCAACAACTGTAAAACTTTCTCAAAGAGAAACCAACATAAACCCTCTTACAGTTTGGGTGAATAAAAAGTTTTCAAATGAGAAATAAAATAACATACCTCTATATGGTGTACCCACTACAGGCGTTGTCTCTAGGGAGTGCTGAGACGGGGGGGAAATTCCAATGCTGATCCAGTGTGTAAATTCCCTAATCTTGAACCTTGAGTCTTAGCCTTTAAGTATCTGCAAACATCAAAATCATCGGTTCTTGTGTTGAAATAATAAATCGTTCATGACAGATGCCACAGTGCATAAATATTGTTGAAATCAGGGATGCATGATAGTTTATGTGTCAATCTCATGGAAATTGAGGGCGAATGCCATAACATACATAAATCTCATGGAAATTGGGGGGCGAATGCCACATTTTCCCCAAATTTCATGGAAATCAAGGGGTGAATTAGAGATTCCTGAGCAAAAATCGAGGACGAATGCCATTTCTTTGCAGAACTACTAAAGGGTGAAACGGATGAGAAACATGATTTTGTCAATAAATATGGGGCTATCCCTGCTCCTCTGCGTAAACTCACTTGACCTCCGATAGCACCTCCGGCGACCTCCTCTGCATGACCTTCGACAAGCCTTCTCTGTGTGACCTCTAGAAAACCTCCTCTGCGTGACCTCCGGATGTGGAGGTATATTGTATCGGCTCTGTCGTGAAATTATTGATTGGGTTCTTTGTTTTGCAAAGAAATATTGTGTCCGGACGGTTGTGGTTTTATTATTATTATTATTATTTTTGCCCAAGTGTCGGAAATCCGACGACATAGCCCTAGTGTCGGAATAGCCATAGCGTCGAAAATCCTATGCCCTAGTGTCAGAAATCCTACGCTCAAGTGTAGGATATCCTACGCCCAAGTGTCGAAAATCCTACGCCCTAGTGTCAGAATAACCCTAGTGTAGGAATATCCCTAGTATCGAAAATCCTATGCTCTAGTGTCAGAAATCCTACGCCCTACTGTCGAAAATTCGACGGCGCTAAAATAATTTAAAAGGCTTAGTACTTTTCATCATTACTATTCGACACATCTGTGCGATACGTCGGATGTCGTCGGATTTCAGGTTCAAATCCTGTTGTGTGAGTGTCATTAATGCCCCATATTTCTAACTGATGGTTACAATCAGTTAAACAGAGTAGTGAAGGCGCCTTCCTTCATTAAATTGATTATTTAATGAACTGGAGTCAACAAGGACACCTCTAACCACTTCTGATGGTCAGTTACATTTCATTTAACCTCATCGGGGGTTCATTGGAGTCATTGATGTGCTACCACTTGTTGGTTAGCTTGTAGTGACATGTGTCTGAGCTACTTTAAGTTAGAATCAGTCATTTATTGCACTCCGATTTCAGTTAGGGCTCAGTTGAGTCAATTAGGGTTTTGATCAGTGGTTAACTTGAGTGTTGACTGTGGATTACATTGAGTTAAGCTAGACTCACTCATTCAATTCGAATGACCTCCTAGGGAATTTGAATTGCTTTGTCATTCATGCTTGCAGCATGATCATTGTATTGTGTCATCATTCTTTCATTTGATTATACAGAGCGGCTACTCATTTTGTAGCACTATTACACCATTTTCACACCTTATTGTTAATAATATCTTATGAGACTGTGCTTTAGTTCCTAGATTACTGTGATAGATTAATATACATATATACATAAAACTACACATATTATATAAATTAAAACCATAAACATTGCATTATGCACTTTTTCAACATTTCCATTTCCACTTTAAAAAGGGGCTTGCACTTACACATTTCCATTTCCACTTTCAAAGGGGCTTACACCTTCACAGATTTGATACCCCTGTGGGTGCTTAGTAGATCCATTTTAGATGGATATACTAGTATAGATCCATTTTAGATGGATCTATACTAGTATATTGCGATTTGGACTATTCTCTGTCTTTGGAGAGAAATTGATGTGTTCCATTTTGTTGTGGTATTAATTGCATTGTTTCATTTTTCGATATATTGTTATTTGAATGAAATAGTTATCAAAGTTTTTTTTTTTTTCCTGTAATATTTATATAGAAATCTTATTGTTAAATTTTTTTTTACATCCCCATATAAATAATAAAAGACATTACCTACACACCAGGAACACTACATTCTTTCAATCATTGATGCATGCAATATAAAATTTAAAAAGATCATATCATTTATAAACATTTATATATACTATATCAATTAAAATTTTCATTTTATGCCTTCTTTAACTTTGTACCAACCACCTTATCTACCTATTATTGCACTTTCTTGAAGCAATTACTGGTTTTAGAAATACACAATGTAAAACCATTATATGGTTTTCTTCACTTATTAAATAAGACTATAGCTATAGCTATCCTTCTTCTGAATACACTGGACATAGAAATCCACGTGGACCAATGTACCAACTAAGTCCAAAGTTTTGAAATATCTTATTTTCCCGATGCCTTATTCCTCTCTCAAAGTCTTTAAATAGGAATATAAACAGCTCAATTTAAATGGCAACTATGTGGGAAAATATGACGAAAAATATTTTACATGTAGTGTGGCATTTAATGCCATCGCTGTACTGTGTGTCGTTATATCTTAAATAGGTTTAGATCCAACGATGCATAGTGTGACGGCTGTCGCATTAAATGCCACACTGCATGTAAAATATTGTTCGCCAAAAAATATAATAATTTTTTTATAAAAAATTATAATATGAAAATAAATGGTTATAAAATAATATAATTTATACTGGTAAATGAAAAATATATATTTTATTTTAATTGAAATTTATAACTACAAACACATATATTTTAAAAATAAGATCTCATTTTCTTTTCATTTTCAAAAATTAATATATAGTTTTTAAAAATAAAATCTTTTCCATTTAACTATATTTAAAAAATAAAATCTCATTTTCTTTTCATTTTCAAAAATTAATATATAGTTAATTTAAGCCTTTTAAAGAGTAAAAATATGTAATATTAATTTTCTTGTTTAGAGGAACCCTCTATAAATATTGTTCATGAAAATTGTAATTTCTGTCCCTATGCAATTCTAGCAATCACCTTGGATTTTTCTAAACTAAATGCCCACTTTTAAAACCGACCCAAATCTTAAAATTACAATTTAAGCAATGAAAACTAAAATTTCAATCATTTTCAACTATTTATTCTCTACCTGAATCTGGCGGTTAGGGGGCGATTTGGTTTGCTACTGTTCCGTTCCGTTTTATACAGCTCGAATGAAGAACAAACAAAAAGAGAAAGTCCACACGTTCATTCCTGAATCCTTATTTTCAGAAATGGTGTTTCTCTAATTATTTATAAATGTAATGACTTCAAGGTTTGAACGATTTTTGAATTGTTCAAAAGTCTACAAGAGCTTTTCTCGAGAAGTCAAGTAAACAAAATGAGTCTTGAAAAAGTAAAATACTTTAATTTCAAAGTCAATATATTGAGTTTGCTTGGAGTTCTATATAGAGGCAGCGATGTGCAGGAAACTTTGAAGTATATTTATGAAGACTTTACATACAAATCCAGTCCAATATTCCATTGAATATATCTAACAAACCCCCCAATGACCCACTCAAAGTCACCCTTCAAACGCTGTATACGCGTTTTCTCTGATATGTCCGCGTAACTATTTGTTATATATATTTGCATGCAATACAGTACGCATATTATAATTCATCTCCTTTTGATATTGATATTGATAGTAGTGCAATATTCAATTACTTATTCTGTGACCGTGAAGAGAAGTGTTATTTTGTACGAAGAGATATGGAAATGAGAATAGCAGCAGTAATATTGATTGCCATGCTTATGGCGGCGGCGGTTAGTGATAGTTCAGCTTGCAGGCTGATCAAATTGAAATTCATATTTGAGGGAGATGAAGTGGAAAATGATACTAATATCAACATCCAGAGTTGCTGGTTCGAATCCCTTAGGGGTCCCGTACCTCCGTCAGGGCCGTCTAAATGTCAAAACTACAGGTCTCCTCCCAGTGGGGGAGGTTCGTTGTGTCCAGTTAACGAGATTAATGCAGCACAGAGCAAGCCGGCTTTATCTAAATGTTCTTCAATCGAAATTTCATTTTCTTAAACCAGCATAGATCGATGGGAGACGTTCTTAAGGCACCATATCTTAAGATGGAGCTGAAAAAGATCTGACTTTGTCACACTTTCAAGAAAATATTACATAAAGGTGATGTGGAATTGCCTTGTGGCCTTGATACCGAATCAATATTGAATGAGGCATTACAATATTATTACTATTATTGAATATTTGTACAATGATGGTGTGGAATATTATTGAATATTTGTACAATGATGGTGTGGAATGTTAGATATCATTGTTGAATATTTGTAAAATTACAGTGATGGTGTTGTTAGAGATAATGTTTATCTTATGTGTTGAGTTGTTGATAGATGAGAGATTCTATGTTAGTTTGGTATGTGTTTGAGATATTATCCCAATCTATCTTAACTATATTTAGAAACGGTATATTGAAGATATTATCTCAACCTATCTTAACTATATTTAAAAACGGTATATTGAAGATATTATCTCAACCTATCTGAGCTATATTTAGAATTAGAAAATGTATAGCTAAGAGCTCTCTGATCTCTATATATTGGAGATATCATTTGTACATAAGACTGAGCATGACTCCCTCAAGGGAGCACTCAAGATTATGAGAGAGGAGCATTGTGGTGTTTGTTTTCTGAGTGAGGATCTGCCCATGACTGAAGACCGTGCCATCTGAAAGAAAGGAAACCTGTGATATTGCTGCCGTTGGGGTGAAGGAAGAGCCACGACTGCTTCCCAAGAAATCACTGAGGTATTCAACCTATGCATAAAGTATAATATCCCTGCAATCTGAGGGAGTACGGGTTTGTACAAGTGGAATTTGGGATAGCCAACAACTAAACCAAGTAGATACATATCCAAGCGTAGTGAGAAGAAGAGCTTGTTCTAGATCGTTGCTGGAAATCTAGATTTATCATGAAAAGAGTCGCCTGATTACGGAATATACACCATCGTTTGGGGAGCGCTGCAGAGAATAGAAGTCATCTTGTGATTCATTGGACAATTTAAATGTGTTTGGTCTGGTTTTTTTTTTAGACTTCAATTAATATTCTAATCAGGCATGGGGGCGTCCTGTCCCTTCTCTTTCGTTCCATGGTTCTATGGTTTGGTTCCATTTGTTTCTAGTTCTGGGTTCGAGTCCATTGTTTCTTGATCCATCGAGGCTTTGGTGCTTTTATTTTAATATGATGGCTTCATCCGAGGTCGAATACCGTTGCTTCGTCACTGGTCTCGCTTGGGCCACCGATGATAGAACCTTGCAGGACACTTTTAGTCCCTTTGGGAAAATTTTGGAGTCGAAGATTATAAGAGACCGTGAAAGGGAGGCTAATATCTAGTCTTTACTAGGTGAGTTTCCTTACCTAAAAGTGACGATATTGAGGATTGTTGTTCTCAAAGATACATGATCCATATAAGAATTGGGGATCTATTTCCAGGATCATGTAAAGGAGAAGACATAGTTGTAACCTTTAACTCATGTGTCAGTTTTTTGTTTGGTTGGATTCTTGCATGGTGTAATTGTGTGGAATTTCCTTAGTGTTCTAAAATAGTTACGTGTCTTGGTCAAATTCATAAATAATTAGCTATTTAGAAAAGCATTTAAAAATGCTTGTTGTTCCTTAAATATCATTATGTAATGCAGGGGGTGCATGTTCGATTGTTCCCGACACCCCATAAGAGTTTTTGGTCCAAGTTGTAAAGCTTATCCATTGACAAGTTGGTTTCCTTGGTTTGTTGTAAGACCTGTTCTAGATGTTCTAGTATACATGTTGTGCTGTGGAATCGCACGGTGTTATCTCTCTTATACATAGAGTGGATGTGGATCAAGCTCTAGCTTGATGTGATTAAAGGAAAAGTTGAGATAAAACATTCTCAGCGTATGAAGGACCAAGTTCTATTTAATATTGATGAACCATGTAGCTGAAAAGGGCTCCTAGAGAACTGTCAGTTACAACGACTGAAGACCCATGTATTATAGTAGATGGTTTTTTTTTTATATGGACATCAATAATCTATTTTATGTAGGATATTTAAGGTACAAGAGAAGTTCAAAGTGGTGAAAGCCTCATGAAGACCAAGCCTACTATAAAAGTAAATCCGAGGTAAACATTAAGGGAGGATGTTAAAAATAATGTTTATTTTGTATGTTCAGTTGTTGATAGATGAGAGATTCTCTACTAGATTGGTATGTGGTTGAGATATTATGGGACAGTGCAAGATAATGAGGGTCACTTTTGACACGTTAGATACAATAGAAAACTGAAAAATCAAGCATCCCTCAAGTTAATTGTTTTTCTAGATACTTACACAAATTATCCTTCTTTGAGTACAAAATATTAAATGTAGGAAATTGAATCACGTTTCGAAATACTATAAGGTTTATGTCTTGAAAATTTTTATAACTATGTCAAATTTCATTTTTTCGAACAGTCACTTTTTTTAGGCAAATGATAAGGTATATGTTTTTGTGGGTGTATCCTTTTAGGGCCTAAATGATGCTTTTGGGATACAAAAATTTGTAGGCATGTACAGAACATATAACAATAGTGCAACGCTATTTTTGGAAATAAAATTAGTAATTTTTAATTTTTTTATAATTATCTAAGTGATCATTCCTCGAAAATCATACGTCTTTTGTGGGTCCATCCTTTGAAGGCCTTAATGAAATAATCATGAAATGAGATTTTATAGAATGTAGAGGCTAGCGTCTTCTAGTGCACTATATTATTTTTTTTAAACGATTACGAATTGAAAAAGTTATCGGAAAAACACTAACAACATTTATTTTGAGTTAAGAAGTTAGGACACAATAGAAATTGAAAACAAATAGGAAAATATAATATTTTTTAATAAAAATTACATATTTAGAATCTACAGAAAAATGTTATTTATGTTTAAAATTTCGTAAAAAATGGTTGTGTGTAGCATACTGTAACGAGTGTGTAAAGAACGACTTCTTCAGAAAATGGGGGAAATGGCCAATTAACTATGGTTTATCATATACCATAGCACAGGTTTGGTATTACAGAAGAAAATTCCAAACAATACACATAGGACTATTGGTGACATGCGAGCAAGTGAATTAGCATGTTTAAATTCAAATGACATTTCCTGCCTTGTAGAATTAATAAACACGTGCGCGTTATATAACTAAAAAATGTGTGCGCATTTTATAACTCCAAAACGCGAGCGCGTTATACAACTACAAAACACGAGCGCGTTATATAACTATAACACGTGAATGTGTGTTGTAGAGCTAAAAATCTAGCACTATATGTAATATATCAAATGTATGGATAATAGTTTATAGGGGACGGGGAAGGGTCAAGGGCCTAGGAAGATGTTGGAAGTTCAAGTGGGGATGGTTGATAGTTGAGAGGGGGTTGGGAATGGTCAAGGTCCTAAGAGGATGTTGTAAATTCGAGTGGAGAAAGATGAATGGAATGGGAACATTATGGGTTACAAGGGTGAAGGGGAGTGGGGATTGAGAGAATTATTAGGAGGAGAAGAGGTGTTGAAGACGTATAGGGTTAGATGCAGTACACAAGACTTGAGTGACGAAGGAGGATAAAGTGGAGGGGAAGAAGTGGGTGATGGTTTGATGAGAGAGAGGATTGGTGAATGGAAAAGTGGATATGGAGTATTAGAGGAGGAATAGGATGTGTTGGAGGAGAGAGATGAAGGAGGGGGAAATTGAAGAGATGGGAATGAGATACAATAAAACCGATAATAGGGATGATAATGAGGTTGGGGGTTGAGGAGAAGGGATGAGTTGAAAACATAGAAGAAGAGAGAGAGAGGGTGAGAGAGAGATAGATGGTGTCAAATATAGAGGTTGGAGAGAGAGAGGGAGGTTGTGAGAGAGAGAAACATGAAGGGGGAGGTTGGAAAGAGATAGGGAGGGAGTGGGAGGGATACAAGTTGAGACATACAGAGAGAGAGGGAGGGAGGAATAATGGCTCAAAGGGCTGGTAATTAAGGGATAAGGGAGGGAGATATTGATAGAGGGAGGTATATAGAAGGTGGAGAGAGAGGGAGAGACTGAGGGAGTTTGTGAGAGAAGGGGGGAAACACACACACACAAATATTATGTGGGAGGAGGGGGATGGGTGAGCGATAGAGGGAGAGGGGGAGGGGTGGGAAATAGAGAGAGAGAGATGGAGGGAAGGATAGTGAGGGAGGTATATAGAAGGTGGAGAGAGATTATGAGATATGGGAAGTGAGGGAGGGACACACACACACACTGTGTGTGTGAGAGAGAGATATTGTGAGCGAGAGAGGGAGGGATGGGTGAGCGACAAAGAGGGAGGGGGGTGAATGATATAGAGAGTGATATGGAGGGAGGGATAGTGAGGAAGGTATATAGAAGGTGGAGATAGACTATGAGAGAGGGGGGGTGAGGGAGTGACACACACACATAGATATATAAAGAGAGAAGGGGGGGACACACACACACAAAGAGAGAGAGAGGGAGAGGGGGGAGGGGTGTGAGCGAAAGAGAGAGAGGGGGGGGAGGAGTGAGTGATAGAGAGAGAGAGAGAGAGTAGTGGAAGGAGGTATAGTGAAGGTGGAGAGAGGTTATGAGAGAGGGGGAATGAGGGATCGACACACACACACACACACACACACACACACACACACACACACATTGATATATATATATAGAGAGATAGATTGTGTGGGAGATACAGGAGGGGAGGTGTGAGAAACAACAAGAGAGAGAGAGAGGGGTGGAGGAGTGAGTGATAGAGAGAGAGAGAGTAATGGAAGGAGGTATAGTGAAGGTGGAGAGAGGTTATGAGAAAGGGGGGGGAGGAGTGAGTGATAAAGAGAGAGAGAGTAGTGGAAGGAGGTATAGTGAAGGTGGAGAGAGGTTATGAGAGAGGGGGAATGAGGGATGGACACACACACACAAACACACACACACACACACACACACATTGATATATATATATAGAGAGAGAGAGATTGTGTGGGAGATATAGGAGGGGAGATGTGAGAAACAACAAGAGAGGGGGGTGGGAGAAGAAATAGAGAGAGAGAGATGTAGGGAGGGATAGCAAGGGAGGTATAAATAACATGGAGAGAGGTTTTGAGAGTCAAGGAGTGAGGGAGGGACACACACACACACACATACACACACACATATAGAGGGAGGTTGTGAGAGAGAGAAGAGGGAAAGACACACACACATACACATAGATATAGTGAGATATGGAAATACAAAGGCACGGAGGGCCAGTGAATAAAGCATAGAGGGATAGTGAGTAAGGCACATGTGTATCCATAGATGCCAAAAATATTATTTAGGGATTGAGTCTTGGATTTTCTCCCTTGACCACGTTGAGGCCTTAATACCCATATGTAATTATCAAAACCTCTTAAAGGCATATGCATATTTTCTCGGAGACCAAGCATACCTTGAGTAGGTCATCAATGGTGCTTCAAGTCATATTCTCTCAATCATGTCTCTGAGGTCCCATACCTGCTGCTCAAAACCACCAAATTCAACTAACATCCATATTCATAGTCCAAATATATCTATGAGATGCCATGTGTGATTTTTTAAGGCATCCTTCCTGTCCCTAGATTCCTAGAAGCTTTAGTTAGGGCCTAAGGCCATCGTTTCTTCCCCTGACCATGTTTATGGCCTTGAGATGCATACCTAGTGCTCAACAAATTATGATGGTAGGCATATCCCAATTAAGATTCAAATGATTCACTTTCAATGTCATGTGTGGTGGTTGGGGGCATCAATTTTGGCCCTAAATGGTTAACAACTTCCTTTAAGGCCTAAGGACCAAGTGTTTCACCCTACCCATGTGAAGGGGCCTAATATCTGTACTTAGTGATAAAAATGTTATAATGGAACTAGTATCCTCATTTCAAGGTAAATGAAACCATCGAAGGATCTATTGAGTTTGTTCAACACATCATTCTTGGCTCTATATGGATAGAACCATCTTCTAGGGGCTAAGGCCTAGGTTTCCTCCCTTATTATGTCTAAGGTCCCAAGACACATACATATTACTTAGAAACTCCTAATGGTTCCCATATCCCCATTCAAAACAAAAATATCAACATGAGAGGTCATCTATGGTGATTCAAGGTGTCGTTCTTGGACCTTGAGCCCTAAAAGCTTGTTTACAACCTAAACTTAAAGCTATATGTACCAACCATGCTTAACACCTTATCCTTCATATCTAATGCTAAAAATATCCTAATCATGGCCATATCCCAACTTAAAGGTTGAGGATACCTTTAAGATATCATGTGTGTGGGTACTATTGACCCGACTTACAATGGAGGTTATACCTCATGACTCTATGATGACCAAATACAATAGTAACATCACGACAGAGGAATAAGACATCTCCCGTGGGGTATATAAATATAATACATTTAGAATATTCTTTCAATTTACAATATTTCAACATTCCCCCTTAACGAGAAGGGTATTCTATTAACAGCGACAACATCAACTATAGGAGTAATGAGAGAGAGATACCACCCCAAGAAGGGAAGAGACGGTGAGAGAGGGAGGGATGTAGAGAGAATGAGGGAGGTATATTTAGAAAGAGATAGGGGGTATCTAGGGATTATTGGGGGTATAGAGAGAAACATTTATATGCATGAAAAGAAGGGAACACTAAAAACATTTGCTTTGTATCTAACCATAGAAAACATTTATTTTCCTAAGATTTTATTTGTTTCCTTAGCTGTGCACCTAACTTATTAATTTTGCTTAACAATATTGTGTGCACATTTTACTTCAACATATCGTGTATGTGTTTTAATTTATATAACACGTGCACATTTTAGGACTGTATAAACAGTGGACTGTCTTTATTTGACAACAACTTTACTCTATCTTTACCAAAAACTGATTGCCACACGTTTTTTTTCAATAGAGCATGAGCCCGCCTTTGTAAATATTCACAATACATATTCTCCATCATTCTTTTTGTTATGCAAGTGCAACATTGAGGACATCTTTCATGGTTGAGGAGAACACAGGATAAGATATCAAGCTTCAATACCATTTCATGGTGATGGTGGATATACCCAATTGTATAATAGAATCGGCTTGAGGAACACTTTATGATTTATCTTTTATTTTCTTATTATTCAAGCAAACCAAAGCTAAATTTTCTCATTCATCATTATTTTGATGGGAAATATGAACAATTGAGAAGGAAGATTGAAGCACCTTGAAGGATCTATAGTTCTGAAGCACTAAAAGTTTGAATCTTGTAATTAAGGAGCAACGAAAAAAAACTATATTGAATTGATCATTGTGGTGATGGGGAATGTACGTAACTAAGGAAGAAGAGACCTCAAGAAGTCATTGTAGAAGAGAAAGAAAAGAAAAAATTAGACATGATGGATCAGAGGACTTCTTTGGAAACTAATCCAAATCCAATTATAAAGGATACCACGGTTCATCTTATTAATCCACCACAAGAAATAAGGAAGCATTCACTAGAGGGACCTTCAATTTCCAGAATAGTTGTTGAATAAGCACCCCATGGAAGTATTCAAGAAGAAAAATGTAGGTTCTCATTAAGGGATGTTTTAATTCCCACTTCAAGTCAAAGTGATAAGTTACCATATCAAGATGAAGCTCATGAAGAGGCGTTGGACATGGAGCCTACTGTTGAAGAAGAAAATTTTATCCGGACCATCGATGAGGATGTTGGACTTCCACCATCCAACTACCAGGAAGAGAATGAAGGACAACAAGCTACTACTGAAATGCCAGAGCGTATTGTTGATGCGCTAGATGATAGAATTCCAACCTCCTTACCTCCATTAGAAATCACATGTCGAAGAACTCTGAAGCATATACAAGTTGATGAAAGAAACTTCAATTCCATTGAAAGTACACTATCTAAATGTAGTATTACTTATCAAACTCGATAGATACTAAATAAATATTTTGTTTCTAAATGTGATGGAGATAAATGTAGATTATTTTTATCATTGTTAAAATCTAGGGGCATGAATATTGTTAGGAAAACGTTAGGGATAAAGATGCTAAAGAATTATGGACCAAGTTGTCATATAGTTAAAATCTTAGTAGATTCCTTTGGTAAAATTGGTAAGAACACAGGTTCAAAGGACCACAATGCGGCTTGTTGTGTGTTGTCACAAGCAATTGTAAATAAGAACACCAGGGTCCTTCGTTTTCTCAAGCCTACATCCAAACTAGTTAATTTGAATGTAAAAACCCTTTGTAGGTATTATATTAGAAGAGAACATATTGAAACAATTGATCATATAGATTTTTGGGCCTTTATTGGTCAGTTGCCACGTTGTGACATGAAGCTAGTTGATGCAGTAAAGGGACTAGTGTAGAGTTTTTGGCATGATCACACAAGGCCTTCTTCAAACCGGAAGGATGTACTAAAACTAAAAATGGGTTCAAAGGATCGTGAACCAGATATTAAGAATCTTCTTGATATAACACAGATAGAACTATACAAGAAATTTAGGAATGAAAATTGAATTTGGGGCAAATATCTTTTGAGAAATGTAAGCCCTGGTATGTTAGAATAAATTATCTTCGTAACACTTGTTTTTGTAGATACCATATAGAATATGAATATTACTATGAAACATTTTTGTACATTCATCATGTGTTGCATACTAACCATGTGCAGAATTGCTCCTTGACAATACCATCGACTTCATTAAGAGAATTCATTCATTCATAGCATCGTGCATACATACTATGCAAAATCTAGTTTGGATGGAACTTGCTCCAATTGTGCTAGAATGGAATTATTGAGACAATGTATGCACGAGAGTGGAGACAGTGAATTTGGGAATATGGTTACAGACATGAAAAGTTTCAAATATATCAGCTATGAAATAGTCCCAAGGAAAGAAAGAAAAAAAATACAATTGGTGACATCTCAGGTATGCATTTATCTATAAATTTATGTTTGAATAGTTACATTTCGTTACTTACATAGAAAAAAAACTGAGATTGAGATCATTTTGTGTCACCAGGTACAAGTTAGTGACTTCGTCAAGGAATTTATTGAAAAGACACATCAATATGTTCAGCATGACCACTTGGCACAATGGCAGGATGAGAAGTTATTTAGAATATGCAGAGATACATTTCCCTGTGGTACTATACTTTCAGTTGTTGATTTTTCCAAGAACTACACTCTGCAACCTCAAAATGAGATCCAAAGTTAGTATTATCACTCTGAGCAGGTTTCCTTGATGGCGTATATCACGTATAGGCATGGCCCAAATAACAGTGAAGAGCAAGGAGAAATTCTAAAGGAATATCACTTCTACATAAGTGATGATAGGTGCCATGAATTCCACTATGTACGTCATTGCTTCATCACTTTCTATGATCACTTGAAGGGCGTGAACATATAGATGGATTGACACTGGATTTGGTCTGATGGATGTGTTGGTCAGTTAAAAAATGCACGCATATTTCAATGGTTGTGTTCATTGCATAAAAACTACAAAGTTCCACATATGTGGAACTATTTTGAGTCTAGGCATGGTAAAGGAGAGCATGATGGAGCTGGAGCATGTGTCAAAACAGCCCTACGAAGAGAGGAATTGAAATTATCTACAGTAGCTACTATTCGAAATGCTCAATCTATAGTAAGGTAGTGCACGCCAGTAATGGGAGAGGAATCAACTATGCGAGTAGAATCCACAAGAAAGAGAAATGTGGAGAGATTTTTTTGGGAGGTGGTAGACCTAGATCATTCACATGCATGGGAGTGCAAGACTGTGCCTGGGATTCGTGGCTTTCATTCGGTTCGAAGCTCTGATAACCCAGTATTTGAAATTTGGACTAGAAAACTTGCTTGTTTTTTCCCTCCTCGTTGTGATGGTGACTGGGATGGGTGTGAATCATTGGATTGGGTTGATGGATGGGATCGCATATCACTTCCACTTGATCAACGTGCAATTGTTGAGTTAACTCAATTGGAAGAAGGCTAATCATCTATTTCTATATATTTTGATCATGTCTCAGACCTTGTACAACCCGGTATGATGCATTTCCTTAACATTTTTTTGTTTATCTACGTAGTCTTCAAAATCATATTAATGGCCTTATATCACACAAAAAATATTTTGATCATATACCTACAATCATATTATGCAGGGAACATATATGTAGTGGTTACCTCAAAAGATAGTGAATGGGGTGGTGATTACTGGTTGGCACGTTGTATAGAGGGAAATCAAACCCTCATTATGTCCATGACTGACGATGAAAACAACCACTTCCCAATCGGGTCTATGGTTGTTAAAGGTGAATACATTACACAAGACAACAATGCAAGAAATAAGGGTGGATATGTTTACAGGGATTACAAACCAGGTTCAAGTGTGTATCACTTTACCAACTTAATCATTGGTACAAACCTCTAGGTACAAACAATGCCTAGTTGAAATCCATCGAAGGTACACTACTTCTTATCGGATATAGAGCACAAGAGACTAATGGAGACCATTATTATAAGAGATGATCTGGAGGGCTTGGTTGTATGATAACAGGTGGGATCTAGCATGATGAGTTATGTTACATAATTTTAATTTTCCCATGTATGTTGCTTATGAATATGTCAATTTTGTGTTCTTGATATGCCAAATTTTTGTTTATGTTGTTTAAAAATATGCCAAAATTTATCTTATATGTCAAGTTAAAGAACATGCCAAATTTTACATATGATCAATAAACCCTAAGATTATGAATGATCATGTAAATATCAATAAAATGATCATGTCAATATCAACCATATTATCATGACAATATCAATCATATGAACATGTCAAGATCTCATTCACATGTTAAACATAACATTAGAATACATACATGTACCTCTTTAGGTCATACCTATCAAAGTTCTTTGTATGCTCTCTTACAGGACTAAAACCCTAATTTTTCAAGTAGGTCATATTGTCAATGTTTTCAGCTCATATATAAAACTAGGATGATGGAAACAAGATGCCACAACGATCACTTTTTGTTTTAATGCTTGTATAATTTCCTTCTTGACAGCTCACCTCTTATACCATGTTAAATTTTTTATTATAACCATTAGCTCAATGCATAAATTTAACCATAAAACAATTACATAAAGAGTTTAACATGTAGGATTTAGTTAAGAATAACAATGCACAAGAGACACAACATTTTATTCCGGGAAACCTTCATGGGGAAGAAAACCTAGCAACCTTTCTTAGAATAATTATGTTTAGAAAACAAGTACAATGAAACCCTTAACAAACTCTAACATACAAGCTTATGAGGAAACCCTAACACACAAGCTCATGATGAAACCCTAAATAAGAGTTTCCTTCTCCTTCATGTGCAACTCAAATAGGAAAAATACAAGACATGAAGTGTCTTACAAATGAAGAACATGAATCTTATTTATATATGACTCTAAATTTACAAGTGGGGCTTGACGGAATTGACTGAATCAACGGGAGTCGACGGAATTCAAAATTGTGGTTCCATGACATTTTTTGCGCATCGGGCATAAGTCCACCAAGTGTCCTTGAACGATATCTGGACGTGACCTGCAACTCACCATAGATCGATGCTTAGGCCTTCGGTTGAAAAAATGTCAATTCCGTTGGATTCGTGACATGGGATTTTATCTAGGGGGGCACCTCTACCACCTGTCCATTTCCCAGTGACCTTTGTATATGGTGGTTTCTGAAACTAGCGTTTCGCTCAGTAGGGGACAATGCATTTCACGCCAACGAGGGACAAACTTGGAAAACCATGCACAGTGAGGTTGTGGTTGGCGTTCCCATATTTCCCATGCCCAAACACACTAGCAGGATTTGACGAAGTTCAAAATTGCGACTCCCTGATGTTTTTTGCACACCGGGCACAAGTCCACCAAGTGTTCCTCAACGGTATCTGGAGGTGACCTGCAACTCGCCATAGAACGATGCTCGGGTGTCTAATCGATGAATCGTTGATTCTATTGGATTTATGATGTGGGATTTCATCTAGGGCAACCCCTCTCCCGCCTGTCCATTTCCCGATGACTTCCATATACGGTGGTTTCTGAAACTAGGGTTTTGCTCAGTAGGGGACAATGCATTTCATACCAACGAGGGACAAACTTGGAAAACCACGCATGTCGGGGATTCGGTTGGAGTTCACATATTTCCCATGCATAGACACACTATCAAGATTGGACAAAATTTAAAATTGCGGCTCCCTGATGTTTTTTGCACACCGGGCACAAGTCCACCAAGTGTCCCTTAATAGTATCTGGAGGTGACTTGCAACTCACCATAGATCAATGCTCGGGCCTCTAATCGACAAACTGTTGATTCCGTTGGGTTCGTGATGTTGGATTTTAGCTAGGGGTCCCTCTCCCACCTGTCCATTTCCTGGTTAACTCCGTATACGGTGTTTTCTGAAACTAGGGTTTCACTTAGTAGGGGACAATGCATTTCACGCCAATGAGGGACAAACTTGGAAAACCATGCACGGTGGGGCTGTGGTTTTTGTTCCCATATTTCCCATGCCCAAACATGCTAGTAGGATTTGATAGAATTCAAAATTACGGCTCCCTAATGTTTTTTGCGCACTAGGTACAAGTCCACCAAATATTCCTCAATGGTATCTGGAGGTGACCTGCAACTCGCCATAGATCGATGCTCTGTCCTCCAATCAATGAACCTTCGATTCCATTGGATTCATGACATGGGATTTTAGTAGGGGGGATTCTCTTCCTCCTGTCCATTTCCTGGTGACCTCCGTATATGGTGGTTTATGAAACTAGGGTTTCACTTAGTAGGGGACAATGCATTTCATGCCAACGAGGACCAAATTTGGAAAACCACGCACGGTGGGGCTGTGGTGGCCGTTCCCATATTTCCCATGCCCAAACACGCTAGTAAGATTTGATGAAATTCAAAATTGTGGCTCCCTGACGTTTTTTGTGCACCGGGCACAAGTCCACCAAGTGTCCCTCAACGGTATTTGGAGGTGACCTGCAACTCACCATAGATCGATGCTTGGGACTTTGATTGATGAACCGCCAATTTCGTTGGATTTGTGATGTGATATTTTAGCTAGGGGGGCCTCTCTCGCCTATCCATTTCCCAGTGACCTCTGTATTTGGTGGTTTCTGAAACTAGGGTTTCGCTTAGTAGGGGACAATGCATTTCAAGATAATGAGGGACAAACTTGGAAAACCATGCATGGTGGGGTTGTGTTTGGCATTCCCATACTTCCCATGCCCAAAAATGCTAGCAAGATTTGACGGAATTCAAAATTGCATCTCCCAGACATTTTTTGCGCACCGGGCACAAGTCCACCAAGTGTCCCTCAACGGTATCTGGAGGTGACCTACAACTCGACATAGATCGATGCTCGGGCCTACGATAAAAAAACCACTGATTCTGTTGGATTCATGACGTGGGATTTTAGCTAGGGGTTCCCCTCTCCCAGTTGTCCATTTCCTTCTTACCTCCGTAAATAGTGGTTTTTGAAACTAGGGTTTCACTCAATAGGGGACAATGCATTTCACGCCAACGAGGGCCAAACCTGGAAAACCAAGCATAGTGGGGCTGTGGTTGGTGTTCCCATATTTCCCATGCTCAAACACGCTAGCAAGATTTGATAGAATTCAAAATCGTGACTCCTTGACATTTTTTGCGCATCGGGCACAATTACATCAAGTGTCCCTCAATGGTATCTGGAGGTGACTTGCAACTCGCCATAGATCGATGCTCATACCTTCGATCAATGAATCGTCAATTCCTTTGGATTCGTGACATGGTATTTTAGCTAGGGGGGGCCCTATCCTGCTTGTCAATTTATCGATGACCTTCGTATATGGTGGTTTCTGAAACTAGGGTTTTTCTTAGTAGGGGACAATGCATTTCATGCCAACGAGGGCCAAACTTGGAAAACCATGCATGATGGGGTTATGGTTTCCATTCCCATATTTCCCATGCCCAAACACGCTAGTAGGATTTGACGAAATTCAAAATTGCGGCTCCTTGACGTTTTTGCACATCGAGCACAAGTCCACCAAGTCTGCCTCAAGGGTATTTGGAGGTGACCTGTAACTCGTCATAGATCAATGCTCGGGCCTTCGATGGATGAACCGTTGATTTTGTTGGATTCGTGAAGAGGGATTTTAGTAGGGCCCCCCCTCTCCCTCCTGTATATTTCTCGATGACCTCTGTATACGGTGGTTTCTGAAACTAAGGTTTCGCTTAGTAGGGGACACTGCATTTCATGCCAACGAGGGCCAAACTTGGAAAACCACGCACAGTGGGGTTGTGGTTGGCATTCCCATATTTACCATTCCCAAACACGCTAGCAAGATTTGACGAAATTCAAAATTGTGGCTCCTTGACGTTTTTTGCGCACCAGGCACAAGTCCACATAGTGTCCCTCAATGGTATTTGGAGGCGACATGCAAATCGCCATAGACGGATGTTCGGGCCTTTGATCGATGAACTGTCAATTTCGTTGGATTTGTGACATGAAATTTTAGCTAGGGGGGCCCTCTCCTGCATGTTCATTTCTCGGCGACCTCCCTATACAGTGGTTTCTGAAATTAGGGTTTCGCTCAGTAGGGGACAATGCATTTCACGTCAACAAGGGACAAACTTGGAAAAACATGCATGGTGGGGCTGTGGTTGGCGTTCCCATATTTCCCATGCCCAAAAACATTAGCAGGATTTAATGGAATTCAAAATTGCGACTCCCTGACGTTTTTGGCACATCGGGTACAAGTCCACCAAGTGTCCCTCAATGGTATATGGAGGTGACCTACAACTCGCCATAGATCGATGCTTAGGCCTTTGATTAATGAACCGTTGATTTCCTTGGATTTGTGACATGGGATTTTAGCTAGGGCAGGCCGTCTACTTCCCGTCCATTTCTCGACCACCTTCGTATATGGTTGTTTCTTAAACTAGGGTTTCACTAAGGAGGGGACAATGCATTTCACGGCAATGAGGGACAAACTTGGAAAACCATGCATGGTAGGAATGTAGTTGTATGTCCCATATTTCCCATGCCCAAGCACGCTAGCAAGATTTGACAAAATTCAAAATTGTGGCTTCCTAACGTTTTTGTGCACTGGGCACAAGTCCACCAAGTGTCCCTCAATAGTATCTAGAGGTGACCTGAAACTCTCCATAGATTGATGCTCGGGTCTTCGATCGATGAATGGTTTATTCCGTTGGATTCATGATGTGGGATTTTAGATAGGGGGGGCCTCTCCTGCATGTCCATTTCCCGATGACCTCCGTATATGGTGGTTTTTGAAACTAGGGTTTTGCTCAGTAGGGGACATTGCATTTAATGCCAATGAGGGCCAAACTTGGAAAACCATGCATGCTGGGGCTGTGGTTAGCATTACCATATTTCCCATGCCCAAACACGCTAGCAATATTTGACAAAATTCAAAGTTGCGGCTCCTTGATGTTTTTTGTGCATCGGGCACAAGTCCACCAAGTGTCCCTCAACAGTATTTGGAGGTGAGCTGCAACTCACCATAAATCGATGCTCGGTCCTTCGATTAAAAAATCATCGATTCTGTTGGATTTGTGACATGGGATTTTAGCTAGGGGGGCCTTTCCCGCCTGTCCATTGCACGGTGACCTCCGTATATGATGGTTTCTGAAACTAGGGTTTCGCTCAGTAGGGGACAATGCATTTCATGCCAATGAGGACCAAAATTGGAAAACCACGCATGGTGGGGCTGTGGTTGGCGTTCACATATTTACCATACCCAAACACGCAAGTAATATTTGATGGAATTCAAAATTGGGGCTCCTTGAATTTTTTTGTGCATCTGGCACAAGTCCACCAAGTGTCCTTAAACGGTATCTGGAGGTGACTTGCAACTTGCCATAGATTGATGCTCGAGCCTCCCATCAACGGATTGTTGATTTCGTTGGATGCGTGATGTGGGATTTTGTGGGGATTTTAGCTATGAGGCCTCTCTCCCACCTATCCATTTCCCAGTGACCTTCGTATATGATGGTTTTTGAAACTAGGGTTTCACTTAGTATAGGACAATGCATTTCACGCCAACGAGGGCCAAACTTGGACAATGCATTTCACGCCAACGAGGGCCAAACTTGGACAATGCATTTCACGCTAATGAGGGCCAAACTTGGAAAACTGTAGCCCTAACTAGGTTTTACTGTTTAACATGCATGGCCCATAACCATAACCCTACTAGGGAAACCCTAATCCTAACCCTAATCTTATCTTACTGTCATAACTCAGTTCAGAAACAATTTAATGTCCAGCTCAACTTTTTCAAATCCAGTGGACTTATGTTTCAAATCATGTTGATTCACAAAGTTGGTTCTCAGTGTTTGGATTCTATTGTAGTTCCTTTAATGCTGAGTGACGTTGATGTATTTGTAACTTCAGAATGTATTCACTTGTATATTTTATGTATTGTACCTCGATGTTTATTCTGGGAAGTATATGTAATGTAATTGAGTCATGTAATGCCTCGATGTTTATTCTAGGAAGTATCTGTAATGTAGTTGAGTCATGTCATGCCCTGATGTTTCGATCGGGAGATTCATAAATCTAAACAAGTCATGTAAAGTCATAGAGGGTAACCCTCCCTTTTGTTCAAGGGTTAAACTCCCTGCAGTTGTGGGGCCCTAGGGTTATTATACTCTCCTAGAGAAGTCAGCCCTAGGTGAGTTAATGTAATTCAGAGCAATAGTCCCCACATCTAAGTCAAGGTTAACCCTCCTTATTGATCAGAGGGAAAAGTCCCCACAGTTGTGGGGCACTAGGGTTATTAGACTCTCCTAGAGATGTCGGCCCTGGTAAGTAATTGTTAAAGTGAGGCTGAGATGTTGGAGTGGAAATTAAGTGAATGAAAGAATATAAATAGAGAGTGAGACTCTCTATTTAAAACACACACTCACTCATTAGGGTGCATGAGTGAGAGAGGTGAAGCTCTCTCAAGTGAGAGAGAGGGAACAACCATGGAGATCGTTTTTTCTGTCTTTGGGTTTTACTGCTACCATTGGTGCTCATTCTATATTTGAGGAAGTTGTGGGGTTTTCTCCTTTATGGTTTCCTCAAGGAAAATTCTTTGTGCCTCTTATCTCTTGTGTTTATTGTTGTGCATGTTATTCTCTCAGATAAGATCCTAAGATCATATTGCTTAAATGATAAAAATATAACATGGTATCAGAGCTAACCTGACAAGAAGACACTATGTAGCTACAGAAGCTAGGGCTTTTGGGTCTCTCTCCATAATCCATCAGCAAAAGAAGGCTAGGATAACTCTCCATTGAAGGGCACATCTTTCTATCGAAGCAGAATGTGATTCCGAGCATTTTCAGTTTTTGGTGCGGGAAATTAGGGATTTTTATAGAAGAGGAATTTTTGAGTAAGCCCAGAATAGGATTAATCTCCTCATCAAAATAAAAGTTTAGAAACCTGGGTCAATATTTTTGGTTGGGTGAAACTCTAGGAAAAGTCAAACCCTAGTTTGACCCTGAGCCTCAAAAACCCTAAAATATTAAAAATGATAGGTTTTGGTAGATTCTCTATATCTAGATATTGGAGAAGGCTCAGGTTCCAAAAATTTCACAGGTCTAAGATAAAATCCTGATGTACAATGTTTCCAAGTTTCAGCCTTAGATTCGCTATAATATACGAGATATGATTCCTCCAAGTTAGGGTTCCAGCCTCTTCCAGGATTCATCCCTAAACATGATACCTGGGGAGAATTGCTATGCCTTGGGCCACGATGGTCGAAATGAAATTTCTCAAGATGTTCCAGAAAGGGCATGGAATTTAATTTATGTGGAAAAATTTTCATACCACGAAGGTGAAACAGTGACACGTGGAAGTCCGTACAACTTTGCTATGTTGAACAATCCTAAAACATGTCACCTTTGGAAAACACTCATAAGTCCCAATTGGTCAAACCAATTTTGATGAAACCTATGGTTTTGGAACAAGTATGGATGAAGCTATCTCAGTACGAAATTTTAGACACATAGGAGGAGTAATTTTAGATATATAGTAGAATCAGTATTAGGAATTTCTGCAGAAGAAATTGGTAAACTAGGGCTTCCTGTTTCGAGAGCTTCCCTCCACTGTTTTTAGAAAAGGAGTACATTGGATAGATCACCTTGAAGAGGTATATCTTTCTATCCAATGAGATATGAAATATTCTAAGTTTTGAAAATTAGGTTTTCTTTGACAAACCCTAGATCAGCCAGCTCCGGAACCAGGACGGACACCTCAAATCGGTAAGATCTAATCTTTTGCTATTTTCATTTGAGGTTCTCATTTGAAAATGATCTATCACATCAGATTGAGCATAATCTTGGTGAAGTTGACAACTTCCAAGCATGGAAGTATATGATCTCTCTAAAGAAAATGAATTGGACACCTACATAAGTGAAGAGGTTCCAGTTCTAGAGGGAGATGAGGCTAAAAGCCTTACACAAGAAGAACTTGGTCAAGGCCAAGAATATCATTGCTGATTCAATTACGAATCACCTTATACGACAAGTGTCTTCCCTAAAGACACCGAAAGAGATGTTTGATTCCTTGGCCAAGCTATTTGAAGGGAAGAACATAAATTAGAATATGACTTTAAGAAAACAGTTGAAGAATGTGAAGATCCAGAATGCAGAGACCATATAGTCATACTTTACGAGGGTTTCTCAAATAAAAGAACAACTTGTAGCAATATAAAAAGAAGTGGTGATAGCCACCTTGAATGACCTCCCAGGATCATGGGATTCATTCATTCGAGGAATGTGTGCCAGAAGGAAGTGATTACTTTCAGCGGACTCTGGGAAGAGTGCACACAAGAAGAAGGTCAACTCATAATAAGAGAAAGTGAAGATGGGGGCAATTGAATATCAAGCGCTCACAATTCAAAGAAGATCCCTCAAGCGATGAGGAATATGAAGAAATCAATTCTTGAAGAACCTCTTATCCACCTTAGCATCTGGATAAGAAATAATGATGTCATGAATGAAGAAGATGATGAAGTTGAAGGCTCAAGAAGGAGTCTACCAGCAAAATGAATAAAGATAAGTATTCAATTGTCATTTCATGATATTGTTTTGTTATGCATTTGCTTATATTCAGTTGATGTATTATGCATGATAGAATGTTTGCATTAATGACATTATACTACTAATACGCATGTGATGGGTAATTAGCTCATGGTGCTATACAACTCTCCATTGCTACGTATCTAGAATGAAACCTCTTTGCTGACATATTGGATTAGTGCACAATCTCAATGTTGTCCTGGTAGAGATGGAAGGCATCTAGAAAGTTTCCGTGAGATATGGATGAATGTTGTATTGGATAAAATAGTTGCATGATCATATATTTATGCATAAGAATTTGCCACTATGAATATTCCTTATGAAATGTTTCTAACCATACAAATGCATTTGACTTGTAGGAAAGATCGCGCACAAATGCCTACAAGAAAAGAAGGATGAGACTTGTTCTGAAGAACAAGTGAAAACAGTTCAAGATTCACTCTAATAATCCAAAATGAAGAATGATGTCTAGGATGTAGTATCGAGACCTAAAGGGAATTTCGTAGTTCCATCATGTAGTAGATGGAAACATCGTGGGATACAAGGAAATATTTGTAGCACGAGGTTTCTCATGGAAAGAGGGCATTGGAAGTTGAGACACATGACAGGCAGAATCATGTGTGAAAATGAAAGAAGGCCTTGTACAAGCTCAGAAGAAACCCATGGGATAACACATACATGAGGAGCTTGGATATTAGCTAGAGTGATGAAGATCTTAACCTTTGCTATAGGTTGAAGATAGAATCCTATAGAGGATGACAAGCTCATAGACGGGTGCGAGAAGAACTTTTGAAAAGGTTCAAGATAGAGGATCTTGGTATCTAGCGACCCTAAATGGATATATATAATATTAGTAGCAGAGGAAGCTACTTGTCACTCCAATACATAATGTTTCAATGCATAGAGTACAAAAGACAGAGGGAGAATGATGCTGCTCTTCAAAGGGAGTGACTGCAAAAGATACTGAGGTTCGACATGGTATGACAGAATGGACAGATTACTAATGACTCTAGGATTTACTGAGAGTAAAGCGGATTCCAACCTTTGCTTCAAGTTTGAAGGTGGAAGACCGGTGATGCTCCTGTTATATGTCGATGACTTGTTCCTGACAGAAAAGAGAAACTCATTAAAGTTGCAAGAAGGAGACTTGCTGCCGAGTTCGAGATGAAGGACTTGGGGATGATGCACTACATTCTAGGCATGGAGGTGTGGACAAGGGAAGTATGCAGTAGAGATCCTAAAGAGGTTCAGGATGATGGACTGCATGACCACACCTATGACATCGAGCCTGAAACTATTGAGTATTTCTTCATCAGAGTCGGTTGATGTCAGAGTCGGTTGATGCCACGATGTATCGTCAGATGATTTGTTCCTTGATGTACCTGATGGATACGAGACTAGATACTTGCTTTGTTGTGAACACATTGAGACATGTTCACCTGATTGTTGCAAAGAATGCAGTGAGGCACCTAAAGGGTACAGTTGAGTATGGGCTCAAGTATGATACGAATATGAAGATTAACCTGGAGGGTTATGTGGATTCGGATTGGGTAGGAAGTGCCATTGATAGGAAGAGCACTTCTTAGTGTAGCAAGAAGCAGTCATGTGTGGCACTAAATACAGCCGAGGAAAAATATGTTGCCACTTGCTATTTTGGAGGTAGTATGTTTCTTTTGAAAACTACTACTTGATTTGATTGATCTGACTTGCATTTTTGTATGATGCAGAGAGGAGCAGTGAAGCTCCAGTATGTGATCCAGATCAAGATCTCTCGAAAGAGGGAGTTCTAGCATAGCCGATGAGATCGGTTGTCTGAGCATAAAATCCCGGTGAAGCTCCTAAGTGGCTCAGACGTAAACAGACCTATAGGTTGTCCTCAGATGTAATTGGTTCTTGAAAAGTTTGCAGGTTATCCTTGGACATAATCACCCCTGATATGATTCTATGCTAGAAATGACTAGAGTGAAGTTCGAGTACTTCAGGGAGAAGCTTGGTGTTCTCCAGATCAATGTTCCTTCCAAGGGGAAGTGATGAGTTCGTGAGCCCTTCTGACATGGTGAGAGGATTGGTTCCTTCCATGGTCAAATACAAGTGCTGTAGAAATTCTGACATGGTGAGAGGATTGGTTCCTTCCATGGTCAGATGTAAGTGCAGAGATGCTCTGATATGATTGTGGGTTGTGTTACCACATGATCATTGCAGAGCCATTCTAATGTGATTGATGGATGTGTTGCCACATGATCAGATATAAGTGCTGAAGACCATTCTCTGGGAGAATGGAGGCACCTGGTCAGTTACCAGGAATACTCAACCTAGAGCTGAGGGCCATTATGATGTGACTATGGGATGTGTTCCCACATGATCAGATATAAGTGCAGATCCATTCTGATGTGACTGTGGGATGTGTTCCCACATGATCAGATATAAGTGTAGAGCCCTTTTGACATGCCAGATTTGTTCCTCGCATGATTAGATGTAAGTGCAGATCCCTTCTGACATGCTGGATTGGTTCCTCGCATGGTCAGATGTAAGTGTAGAGCCCTTTCGACATGTATGAATGGATTGGTTCCTCTCATGGTCGAATGTAAGTACAGAGCCTTTCTAACATAGTTGACTAGATTGGTTCCTCTCATGGTCATATGTGAGTGCTAGGCCTTTCTGACATAGATGACTGGATTTGTTCCTCTCATGGTCAGATGTGAGTGTTGGGAGTGACTTTTTGACATGTATGGTGGATGTGTTCCTCGCATGTTCAGATGTAAGTGCTGGGTGGGCCGTTTTGACTTAGGGTCATATATAAGAACTGAAGAATACCTACCTGGAGGCTAGGCCTACAACCAGCATGAAAAAGGGCTGGCTCTGTAGAACTTCATGTGATGAGAAGAATGAAGAGATAGCACCATTTGATATAGATAGCGGAAGCAATGATGATGATGATGATCCAGTGATGATCCAGATCTAGAAATGAAGATGACTTGAAGATGAAGATGACTTGATGATGATCTATATGATACAGAGAAGAAGACTTGTGTTGATAAATTGTGTCGAGAGAATACCTTCCTAGTTAAGAGGGAGTGTTGATGTATTTGTAACTTCGAAATGTATTCACTTGTATATTTTATGTATTGTACCCCGATGTTTATTCTGGGAAATATCTATAATGTAATTAAGTCATGTCATGCCTCGGTATTCCGATCGGGAGATTCAATAATGTAAACAAGTCATGTAAAGTCATAGAGGGTAACCCTTCCTTTTGTTCAAGGGTTAAAGTCCCCGCAGTTGTGGGGCCCTAGGGTTATTAGACTCTCCTAGAGAAGTCGGCCCTAGGTGAGTTAATTTAAGTCAGGTAAATAGTCCCCACATCTGAGTCAAGGTTAACCCTCCTTGTTGATCAGAGGGAAAAGTCCCCACGGTTGTGGGGCACTAGGGTTATTAGACTCTCTTAGAGATGTCGGCCCTGGTAATTAATTGTTAAAGTGAGGTCGACATGTTGGAGTGGAAATTAAGTGAATGAAAGAATATAAATAGAGAGTGAGACTCTCTATTTAACACACACACTCACTCATTAGGGCGCATGAGTGAGAGAGGAGAAGCTCTCTCAAGTGAGAGAGAGAGAGAATAGCTGTGGAGATCATCTTTTCTATCTTTGGGTTTTACTTCTGCCATTGGTGCTCATTCTATCTCTGAGGAAGTTGCGGGGTTTTCTCCTCTATGGTTTCCATGAGGAAAATTCTTTGTGTCTCTTGTCTCTTGTGTTTATTGTTGTGCATGTTATTCTCTCAAATAATATCCTAAGATCATATTGCTTAAATGATACAAATCTAACAAGTGATTAGTCATTGGGTGCATGAGGTTTGTTGAATAATGTTGTTGGTCGTTGATGAAATGTGAAGCATGTATTGCACTTAGTTTTATTAATTACACTTGAACATTGACTTAACTTGTAATTTAATCATCCAAACTCACAATTTTTAATTAGATATATCCAATTGGTGTGCATGTAGTGAGTTCATTGAAACCTTTAAATACATTGTATTGCACTTAGTTTTATTAAATTACACAAGCAAGAACTTTGAATTTACTAGTAATGATCATCCAAAATCACAATTTCTAATTAGATATCCAATTAGTGTGCATGTAGTGAGATCACTGAAACCTTTAAATATAATAGTTTTTTCTTTTGACATACTGCATTCATAAGTAATAGATAATCCACACAAATCAACACAATAGTTTGACACAAGAACATGTTGAAACCAAAGAACAAATTCAAAGTGAAATATATCATTCATTTATAAGTGAAATGTCAATGTACATGTCTCCAAAAGTACATATATATCCAAAAGTATTCAAAAGTACATATATATCCAAAAGTATCCAAAAGTACATGTATCCAAAACTATCCAGAAGTATCCAAGCCACATGTACATGTAAGTCAAATGTCAATGTACATGTCTCCAAAAGTACATGTATCCAAAACTATCCAAAAATATCCAAGCCACATGTACATGTATCGAAATGTACATATATCCCATAAGACACATCAAAACTCAAGCTTCCTCTTGTTCTTTCCCGACGTTGATCCTCTAGGCACAACTCTAGGACCAATGTGCGTCTTGGGATCCTACAAATTAAATATCAATTGTTAAATTCAACTAACTATGTACTAATACATTAGCTCAATAAAATACCATATCTAAATTATCAACATGTTCATGAGCATTGCATGAAACAATTGGTCATTAATGGACATCTCACCTCAATGAGAGACTGTGACAAAGGGGATTGTGTTCCTTGTGTTGCAAATGGAGTTGTTGGTTGAACATCAAGGATGGTCGCATCCATGGTCGAACCAAAGGGGGCAAGAAATGCTGGTGGTGGTGGTGGCTACAATCACCAAATGTTGAAATAGTTAGACATGTGCTTGAATAAACAATAGACAACAATAATAGACTATGTCTAGATCATGTTCAAATAGTTGTACCTCTATGTGGCTTGTTGTTATTGCAGATGCCACATTGACTATTGCGTCAATAACTCCTGCTGCTGGGAGCTACAATCGCCAATGTTGAAATAGTTAAACATGCATGAATAAAAATTAGACAACAATAATAAACTATGTAACGATCATGTTGAAATAGTTGTACCTCTATGTGACTTGTTGCCATTGGAGATGTAGCATTGACTGCTGCATCAACCATCCCTACGAGGTTTTCAATAGTATACTTTGGCTCCTGATGCAGTAAACATGCAAATCAAACATTAAAAAAGCATTTTATGCACTGGATTTCAAGTTAACCAAGATATATCATCGAAGGATATACATTACTATGGTATCAGTAGCTCCATGGTTGTGGACAACTGGAGTCTTGGTAGGAGTAGTCTGCCTCATATACACATAACCCTTGTGCACGTATGGCCTATGAGGAGATACAACTCCAAGAAATGGTCTAGGTGTTTCAGTGGGTGCCTATAGTCCGCAAGTGTTCGTGTAGTTAGAAATGCATGATTCAACGAACATGGCATGTATTTAAAAAATGACATTTTTAATTGTTTACCTAGATCCCAGATGTTTCCTTGGTCGATACGACCATGGATGCTGCCTCCATCACTGCTTTCCCCCGTGAAGGATCTGGCATATGCAAGTTTAATAATTGTAAATATTAGACCGTCAATAGCATTAGTGAACTAACATGTACAGTATGTGGAAATTAACAAATTAACAAAAATTTAAAAACTGAAATTTTAAAATTTTTACCTCAGTGTGAGATATGGCAATGGGTGCTATATGAATCTCTCCACCAACTAAGGGATCAATGGATGGAATGTCATGCTCCCCTGTAGAGTGTGGAACATGAAACTCTGGGGTGTCGTTGCTGGCATAAATCATCAACTGCAAGTTCACAAAATTAATATATTATCTCAAACTATACATATGTGTACAAAGAGGAAAATAAATGAAGAATTTATTACAATTAACCATCTACATACATCACTCAAAAACCCACTGAAGACAACATATGAGGAAAGACCATAGCATGGATGGCCACACAATGTGCACTCATGAGGCTCAAAAGTAGGCTGGGGATGTGCTGATGGTGCTGCACTAGTAGATGGTCCTGCAGTGGTCCTGCACTAGTGGGTGGTACTACACTAGAAGATGGTATTGGACCGTGACGACCTGGTGTATGTACCACACCAGGGACAGATGTCCATTCCTCACCCATATGCTGAACCATAGTGCTATGATGAAAAATTTCCCGTGACAAACTCAAATACGCATCACGTGTCTGTGGAATAACACGATGTATAGGTGGGACATCTGGACCAAGAAACTGCCTGCGAGGTGCATGGATAGGGCGATCAAGGTATCGAAGCCTGGAATTGGGTCGGTTTTGGGGCATCCCCCCACCGATCCCATGAAACTACAAGATATCAAAATAGTTTATGTATTTACCCAACATGAACTCTGCATACATCTTTCGAAGGAAATACAGGGGAATTTCCCTATTGTTATGTGGTGGCATATCAAAAACCATATACCATATGTCCATCCAGTTATCAAAAAATGACTGAATTGTGTACCACTCAATAGAGATATGGAGCCTATTTTCATTTGGGATTTCCCCCATGCGAGGGTCCCTAAAAAATGAAAATATATGCTCTTTGGTTATTTTCAACTTTTTGATTACATTGTAGTCTAGCCCATCAGCGTACTCTTGTCTTTCTCTTTCTCGATATGATGTAATATCATATAGTATGTTGCTTGAAAATGAAATAGTCTCAACAATTGCATCCAAAGTGGATGCAAGTGAGCGGTGGATCCTGTCACCACCACTAAAAGTCATACTAAGTCCCCTCAAGTGGGCAAGCTCATTCAGTATTTTGGAATTTGTGTCCATAGTTGCAACTGCAATAAAAACATCGAAAACCATTAGAAACATATACATGGTATATAATGACGTCTCTTCAAAATTGAAAATGTAAATTAAATCAAACTCAAGTAAGCAATTTAATGGCATTAACTTACATACATTTAAAACTTCAAATTAAACATTTAACAATTAAATAGTAAGTTTCGTTCAACTTCTTTCTAGAAGTTAAGGCACTTCTTAACCCTCATTGGTGACTTTTCCATGCACACTTGGGTTTAAACTTCTTTGAATTTAGGAGTGTTGTTTTGACATGTTTTGGCCTTTACGTCCCTTCGATATGTAAAAGAAAGGGGCAAGGAACTATTAGGACATGTGAGGAAAGAAAAGGGGTGATACAAGGATGCCACCAATCCTCTAAATGTAATTGACTCGATCATGGTTGGGAACACTCTCACGACACACTCTAGGTAGTTCATGGGTGTTCACCATTTCCATTGTTGTATAAACATGGAAACCAACCAAAAGTGACATTGAAAATTTGAGAATTTGTGGACTGGAATACAATTGGCTGTAGATGAGATTAGAGAATTGACATGTAGAAATATACTACCCATTGTTTTTGCTATTTAAAAAAAAAGGTTGATAAACCTAGTGATGCAGGGGCATAGACTGTTTAAGTAAAGTCATAAATGACTTTGCTAGGTCAAGGGATCTCAGGGAGACCTAGAGTGTCACATGTTTCTAATTTTCTTTATTATGTTTATAGGATAAAAGAAGCAGAATTCAAGTTCTATTTAGTTTAGGTGATGGCCTTTAATTAATTAGCCTTTTGGTAGCTCAATAGAGCTAGGGTCATAACTGCATGATTATTATGAACTCTTCGACAATGAGATAAATACCGGGGTTGTATGGTGGTGTTAGGATGTGTTGACTTGTAATTCGGCATCATAGTGAGAAGGCTCATATATTTCAACTTTTTTTGTCATTACGATAAGACCAGGGGCATGAAGGGTAAGTCATATGCGCAGAACAAGAGAAAAGTGTCGAGGAAGGTATAATTAAAACACAAATGAGGTGGGTTCTATAACCAAGAAATGCAAATATTTTAGTGGAAAAATGGTGGTGGTTGCTAAAACTAGAGGAAGGAATAAAACTAGTCATAGCTACTTTTAACTCTATGTTTATATATATATTGTTGATTTATATATAATACATTGTTTTGTGTTTAAAAGGGCAGGCCCAAGAAGCACTTTGATAATGTGTTTTGGCATTTAGTTAAGGGTGCTTAACTAAGAGGCAATGTATGCTTAACTAAGCGGCAATGTATAACTACATACACTTGTGATGAAATTTTGATTATGTTCATGGACAAATGATTGTGATGAAGTTTTGAGAAACCAAGTTACTAATTTTTTATGCATTTTTTCTATTCATGCTTGTGCATGCATTTCATCTTGTTATGGTCATTTCTGAGGAAACTTATTCAATTAGTATCATGGGGAAATGGCCTTTGAGGGTTGGATATTTGGGTTTCATGTGGATGGATACATTGTATAAAGGGAGGAGTTCTATATTTTTTTATTTTTGGTTGCATTAGGAATTCTTGAGTTCTTGAAAAGGAATTCATTGTAATTATTCACTCATCTTGGTTGAAGGAGATGTGAATTTAATTAGTGACTCAGTTATTTCTAATTTGCTAAATAATACAAAATTTAGTTGTTTTAAACTATTAAAAAACTGTATTTAGGTTTAGAATTGACAAAACAATGCCATGGGTGAATGAATTACCTGATTAAATGACAATTGACCGGTGGATTTTCCTCACCTCCAACTAAATCGAGCTCCTCCAATAGTCCACGACACCCAATTCCCTCGCATTCAACCCGATATTTGCGTTCTTTATGGGTAGAATGCGTTGCGGGTTTCGGTACTGTGTATATAAATTAATTTTAATTTTACAAATAGCGTACGCATTTTATAACTACATATCGCATACACATTTTGTAGTTATATAACACGTACGCGATATGTTTTCCTATCCTAGATGTCCCATGACATTTTAGGCTCGGGTGGAACCATAGAAAATGCTATGTAGTAGAAACACGTTGTATTTTTATGTAACATGACCGTGTTTTTAAAAACTAGGATTGCATCTAAAAGGTCCCTCATCTTCTTGCACTGACCCTTATCTCAACCTATCTTAGCTATATTTAGAAATAGTTAGATATGATAACAACTATCTCATCTCTATATATTGGAGATATCATTTGTACATAAGATATTGTAATAGTAATAGATTTCATATTGTGTGTAACAATGTCTTCTCTCTCAATTTCTATTTGGTGTTGTATAAAATGAATCTGATTCGATCATTCACTTGAATGAACATATACTAGAGTTACAGATGTATGAGATCATAGAGATTTTAGAAGAAAAGGTTGAAAGCAAAACTTGTGAATACAAAAAACAAACTTTTTTATTGGAAGATTGGGAGAATCACAAACATTTCGGAAAAATAACTCAAACAAATAAGACAACATGTGATACAAACAAGATCTTGAGGAAGGAACCCTTGTAGGTATTTTCGACATATTTCCATTGTAATCGATTGTAACCTCTGATCTTCTTACTTTTTCATACTTCAAATTCACAACACCCTCTACCTAGTATTATTTCTTCATCATCCTTCAAATTCACAACATCCTCTCCTTTAGGGGTTGTTGTCCTAAACCCCATCTTTTTCAAATACTACAATGTGGGCATATCTCAATCCCACTATCCATCCCTTTCATCCTTTTTATTAACATTACTCTATTTTTGGGCCTTTGACCATCTCATTAATAGTTGGAAATACTTGATCTCCTCCAATATTCACATCATCAACATTCTATCTAGTGAGCCCTCTCCCATATCTTATTTCTCAAAGGCAAACACATCATCCTCCATATTGTCATCCAATTCTTTCATTATGATGTCGTTGTTGCGCACCTTTTAATTATGATGTTTTTCTACACCTTTAACATTTCTTCTCGATGCTATTAATGAAACTCTTCCACCCTAGATGTTTCTCTCCTACCATCAACGACAACACCATCATCACTATCAGTTATGCCATCTCTATAATCAATCTTAGTCATGCTTCCAACACCACTCCCTTCATCCCTATATTCAAATTTGGTAGCATCAATACTACAATCCATCTCACAACCTTCAAGATTATATCATCTTCAACTTCATTGGTGTCTTCAATATCATTTACATCATCTGGAAATTCTTCTATAGGCTTCCTTATGCTCACTACTTCAAAATTCATAAAACATTCTTATTATTTTATCTTCATTTTGCTTATGTGGCATTGGAACTTCAACACCTCAAGTGAATTCCTTATATGATCTTTTTTTTCAGTCATGTTATTGGTATCTACACCCGCACAAACATAAACCCTTAAATAGTTAAAAAAAAAGTGGAGTGTTGCTCATGGTAATCCTTTTTTATAATACATCAAACAATTATTAAATTGATTATTACTTTGAATATTTTATTTTTTATTTTTTGACAATAAAGTCAAAATAAATGTAATGGATTATTATTATTGAGTAGTTAAATAACTTAGAGGAATCAGAACCGAAGTAGTTGTTAAAAGAGTGTTTGCTGACCCACAAGGGGAAATGAAAAATGGTGAAAATTGTTGAGTGAGAACTCAAGTGATGCATGAGGAATATTCCCCAAAATCAAGTCAATACTCTTTGTGGAGAACTATAGAGAAGGAGGCTCATAAATGACCAAGTCCTAGGAAAAATACTATAAAATAGTATGTCCTTCGAGTAAGCGAGAAGCTGGCGATGGATGAGGAAATAATCTATTGATGCAAAGAGATCATCGCATTGATTGAGATTTTCCCTTGTGGTTCAGCAAATAGGATTGGGGGTTCTGGAGCAAGTAAGTTTTGGTTTCTCTAGGAATTGGTTGGGAGGAACGACATATTTAGCTATGTTGTCCCGACAATGGTGACGGGTTCCTTACTAAATTTATCTACTGCTTTTGTCTCAATAATACAGTCTGAAAGTATATTACAATTATGAGTATGTTTTCTTTTATAAACTGAGATTATACAATGTGTTAATTAGCCTCTTTTAACCTGCTTAAGTACTATTCTTATTATAGACTGTATTTGTATTCTATATTATGTTCGTAGTTAAATTACTTATGCAAAAAAATCGATAAATCACAATTACTTTTCCTACAAATAATCCATAAATTTTAATGGTAAACTACACAAATATGCTATAGAATGTCATAATATTATATACATTTTCAAATCAAAACCTTCATTCTTCAAGCAAATTGTAGATACACTAAGTAGAGCCGGGGGGATTTCAACAGAAGTTTTATTTTTGTATAATTAAAATAAAAACCTATGTATGTTAACAAATTTGTGTTTATATATATATATGAATTAAAATAAGTAAATAAGATTTAAATCTATCTAAGGCAAAATAGCTAATTATATCTAGGTAAAATAATCACAGCATTTATAAGCCATAAGGATTTCTACATAGATTTCACCTCTATGTTAAATTAAATCGACATACAAATTTACAATTCATTGTTTTGGATTCCATATACCCAAAAATCAACAGATATAAAATAAATAATTAATTAAACAGAACCAAGATATCAAGCTAAAATCAAATAAACATCTAGTTAAAAGATCTAAGAAATCCAATCGAAGTAAAACCAAACCAAATCAAGATCCAAGAACTATTTATCCACCGAATCAAATCCATATATGAATTAGTATAACAATTAAATACAAATTGTATAATCCATGATGGTTGTTTCCAATCATCAAACCACTCTACTTTTAATTTACCAAATTGTAGCAGATTTCCCAAACCAAGTTCCAGACCAAAAAACAAACTTATCTTAAAAATTGATAGAGGCTGTAAATATCTATCTTTCCCCAACGCATCAAAAAAAGAGTAACCCTAGAACTTAGTCTACCTGCTTATAATAAAATGGAGGCATTCCTTGACGCTGTTGCATAGATCTAGTGCATAGTGAAGGGAGTCGTGCTATTGTTTACATGCACATAAACCACTAGCGTTAGTATGAAACACAGTCATTTTATTTTACAAACTTTTCCTTTTAAACAGTGTTAAGGATAGAGATGCTCACTATAGGACAAAGAAGGGTGAAACTTGAGAGGAGGTAACCTTGTCACCACTCTGTCTTAGCTACAAACCAACCCTTCAACCACATTTTTTTATTTCGAAGGTAGTAATCCATCTGTTATTTTTTTCACCAAAACCTTAAATAGAGGTAAAACTAAACCCTACACGAAATTTACCTGTGAATGAGGTCTTGGGACATATTGGAAAGGATAGCCTCCTCCCAAATTTTTGGGTGATCTTTCGTAGCATCCTAGACTCACCTACCAAACAGAGTAAAATGCTAAAATATTTGGTTAAAATGTAAATAAATCGAATATCAATCAAATGAATATAGCAGAGAAAGGTGTACCTTCATTACACACTATGAGGGATAAGGGTTTGCTCCTCCTAGCCTTGTCATTTTCCTCTTCCCTACACATATCAAAACATTGAGTTAGTTCCTGTTGCAAAAATTTTCGTTTAAATTATTAGGTAAAGACTTAAAGACAAAACAATTTTGTTCATCAACCATTTTACCTGTTAAAACCCTATGCAGGTTTGGGAAGTCTTCTGCAATAAAGTGAATAAAAGCACCGTAGTTTCGACCTTACCACATGGAACAATCAGAATGACTGAGATTGTGCAGAGTAGAAAGGGCATCCAACGACCATTAAACCTTCTTACCAATAGAGAAACACCAGTAATCCTTTTAAACACACATCGTATCACTGTATCTTAAACCATACAAGCATTTGTAGACTTTCTAAATGGAAAGCATGGTCACAACCAACCACCATGGAGTGTTTGAGAAAAACCTCCAACAACCATCAACTTGAACCAAACAAAAATTGTTACAACCAAATGAATGCGATGATAAAAACCATACAAACCTCTCCAATGACGTGATTTATATCAAGGGTAGATGGAGGGCCGGGATCATTAAACCCCTCTCTTCGCAACTGTCCTCCACCTTGGGCCTCCTGTGAATGCATTCCATACGATGGATCATTAACATACTCATAACATATAATTATCACCCCCTCATCGCTTACAAATCCCACAAGCTTTTACACCATAGTATATTCCAATACCTTACATAGAGTAAGGATGAAACTTAAAACATGTAAGCATATGTCTAGCAATCATAGCTTGGGACTAAGTCCAAATCTAGGATTTAATTCTAGGTAATCAAACTAAGTATTTCATTTAAGTGAGCATTAAGTACATCACCTTGACAAAGGATGCAACTGGGTTGTCGTTCAATTGGAGTCAAAGCCGAGCAGGAGACAAACCTTGTCATCAAACACTTAAAAATTCCTATTAATATTATCGATAGAAACATGTAAAAACTATGTTACGACTAAGAAAGACATGTTGCGTCGAGTAAGTAATTTGATTAGAAATTAAAAAAAAAATTATCGTGTAAAATTTGGGTTTGTTACATCTTTCATATCGCTTCTAAACAACTAGGACTACTTCACAAACAACTTCAATAGTTTCCCTCTTTTTATCTATGTCTTCTATTGCATCCATGGTAGTTTCCTCATCTTTCTCCATTGATATTATGGCAATTTTTATATATTCTCCCTCTCCATCATCCACATGGACTCTTTCTTTAGGACTATGCCTCTACTTCTCCATGATAGAAGAGTATTCATTCACACAAATTCTAATGAGAGATTCACTCTCTTTTCCTTCACCTCCTATGTTTGTCAAGACCATCTCTTTTCCATTTTCTACAACTTCCCCTGTTGCATTTGTTAGCACCACAAAATTATTATTCTCTCTTGATTCAACAACATCACCATAATTATTTCTCTCAACCTCAAGCTAGAATTCCAATCCATTCAACAACTCGTTGATTAATCCCATCTCCTTGTTGCTCAATACCATCTCATCTTCACCAATAAATGCTTCTTCATAAAATATTATGTCAACCCCTGCTCCTACCACTTTTGTGTGCTCAACCACCATCATAATTTCCTCTTTCTAAACTTCCTCATGAGTTGTATCTCCTATTCAATCTCTTTACAGCTACATGCTCTTCATTATCAAATACCACTTCAAGAACATTGTTTGAAATCATCGATGGTCTCCATCAAATTCATAAAATTTCACTCTAGCTTCAACAACATAGTTGTCTCCTTCTTCATATGTAACAATAACATAATTATCATCTTCAATGCAATATTAAAATCATTGCCTTCTTCTTCCTCTATGATTGCACATGCACACCCATCATATAGCTTTAGTTTTTCCTTGGAAATTTCCTTCAACGTTCATCGTCATCCTATTCATACTTAATGTTCAACATCATCATCATCTTCTTGGATCTCAAGGAATATTACTACGTAAGGAAACTTAAAATTGCTCATGGAATATCTTCTAACTTTCACCTTCCTCTATTTCACATACCTCAATCCTACCATCATAGTCATAATATCTTCATCACTCCCATGCAACTCATTGCCTTCAAAGTCATATTTATCATATTCCTCCTCGCCAGATCTGAGTTATTCTTCCATTATGTGCTTCTTTCCCTTATCATTCACTTAAATGTCCTAACATGACATGGCCTCCTTCTTTTCTCTAAGAGTTCCATGCTTTTACTAATCTGGCCATTGATAATCTTATCCTCACCCATGGTGAGGGTTCTTTTCTCTTCCAATAGAATATTAATCAACCTATACAGGTCCAAGGGTTTCTTAATATTTTGAGTTGCTTCTCAAGCTTCCAACTTGACCAGCATTTTCGTTAAAGTGTCACATAATTTTATTGCACCCATTATTTCCTCTGACCTCCTTTTGTTGAGACTTCCAAACTTCAATTTTTTCTTATAGCCCATCTCTACACCTCCTCATTGTTCAGTTTCTACCTAAACTCTGACATCCACCCAGCCTCTTATTCGAGTTGACTTCACAAATAACCACTAGGATTAACTTCTCCAATTAATCTCCTCCTTCAATAGTTCTACTCAACCTCCTATTCTAGAAAGGTTTTCTTTTCCGCCTCCTTTGCAGAAAGCAATTCCTCCTACAAATTTCAACCATCAAGAAGGTTTTCTAGATCACTCTATGCAACTCTACTCAACCTCACTATTGGATAGGTCCCAATACTTCAAACCTATAAAGGTTTTTTTCTTCTCCTCTTAATAAATCTACCCAACTTCTTGTGTTGGAGCTATCCTCAAGTCCTTCAACAAACTCTACCAAATTGCAAATGTATTTATCTTATTCACCTATCCACATCTCAACACCTCAATATGGGATTTGTAATATTCCTTCATTAGGATTCTTCCTATATTGTGGGATACTTCGGCTAGAATACCACTTTTATGAAGATGAGGTCCTAATGAAGGACCCCCTAGAGGTATTTCTAACTCAAACAATAGCCATCCACAAACAAAATGAGGATAAGGACATAATTGTTCAATGAATCAACATTATGCAACGGATAAAACACCACATAAATTCAACATAGAATCCTCAATTTAAAAACAAACTCAATAACCATTTTCACGTTATTCAATTCAAATCTGCAAAATTTACAAATAGGACCTCGAAGGGTCTTCTTGATCACTCAATTTACAATTGGGTTTTTAAAACTTTCAAGCTCTCATCACTCAACCTCTCAACCTATTAGTCTAAGTCTTAGTTATGCCTTACAATCAACTCACTCAATTATTCATGAAATTTAAAATTTTACCTTTGCTTTGTTGTCCACGACCTCTTTCTTCCTCAATATATACCCTCTTCTTCTCAGGGGCTACTCTTATCCTCTCTATATATCCTACTAATATGTGTTAGTTTTTCAACATTTAATCTAGCATTATGTTAAGATCTTTTCACTGAGAGAATAACAAGCACAGCAATCACATAAGCACATCACAAGAGACAAGAGACACAAAGATTTTAGGAGGGGAAACCATAAATGGAGAAAACCCCTCAACTTCCTCTAAGATAGTATCACCACAAGATGTGATCCCAAAACAGTAAGATGACCTCCCTTCACAACAGCAGCCTTTTGTCTTCTGTCAAGCCCAAGAATTTCCTTCTCCAAAAGTGCGCCACACTTGAGAGAGCAAGAGAGCTAAGTCACAAGTGATAAATAGAGAGATTCTCACTCTCTATTTATATTATTCCGTTGACTTGAAGTGCACTCAACCTAATAATTACTACTCGAGCCTACACCTTAATTAGTGTATAATAACTCAAGTGCCCCTAAACAGTGGGGACTTACCCAATGACTTGATATGACTTGTTTACATTACAATCCTCCTGATCGGAACATCGGGGCATGACCACATGACTCAAATACATAATAGAAACATCCCGGAATAAACATCGGGTTACAATAATATAAAATACATAGAAGAATACATTCCGAAGTTACATATACATCAACAATATGTTGTTCTTTCCTTTTTTATTATCTTACTTCCCCTTCTATTCCTTCTTCTCTAAGCCTTTTCTTGGTTTCTTCTTCTCTTTCTCCTTTAGCCTTCTACAACTTCTTTCTCTGTATCTCTTCTCTATGTTTATTTATGTGCACTATCTTCCTAATTTACTTGTCTTATCCTCTCTTTTTTTCTTTTCTCTATTATTCTCCAGTACTCTTGAGGGTTTCCTTTTATCTCTACACTATTTTTCTACTATTTATTCTTCATCTATTTAATCTATGTCTTCTTCTCCACTAGAACCCTTATTTCTCTACCATCTATTTACCTAGAGGATTCCCTTCACTAGAACCTCCCTCTCCTCCTAGCTTCGTGCACTGGTTCTTCGAACCTTTGGTTCGTAAAAAATACCTTATGAATTAATGAAATTAATTTTCAAATTAAATTAAGAATTCATGGCCTCCAACAAAACTAGGTTGTTCATATATGAACAGGGCCACCTAGATCCTCCTTGGAGGCACATTATACTACATCAATAAACATTCATTTATTCCAACCTTCCAAGGATATCCACATCCATTCCATTGTCATGAATATAATTGAGAGTGAATCATATATGTTCGTGCAAAACTATCTAATTCACACTCATTCACACAAAAATGTATATAACACAATCATTTGCGCAAAACAAAAAGTAGCAGTCTAAATGTTAGACATTTTTGTTGAAATTTGTGTAAATATGTAGATCTTTTATGCTGACATACTTAATACTTGAATCAATAGAACATTCAATCACATAAAAAATTCAACCATAACATAGGATGTAGCCTTGGGAAAACCCTCAAAACAATGATGATGAAAACCCCCATCAAATATTTAGATTATAATTATGATAGATAGCAAAGAAAGTATTTTACGATAGCAAATTTCTTTCAGCACCCTAGGTGCAAGATAAGAGAGAAAAATCAACTTGGGTGTAGATACAGAGAAATAGCGAAGAGAGATCAACAGTATTAACTTTTCAATGAATTCCATACAATAAAAAAACATGTCAAAGTAGTGTCTTGCAAGGAACAGTGAACCACTACATGGGGAATTAGCCTCACATGCAAACTATACAAAATTTCCTTCTTGGAAACTTGATGCGTGCCTTGGTTTCTTCATCGTGCGTAATCAATGTGTCGTGCCTTTCTTCTTTGACATTAAATCATGCCTGACTATCTTCAAATTGAACTTGCCTCTTCACTAACAGTAGGATCTCACTTAGTTAACATGCTAACTTAAGTGTCTTCATGTAATAGGTGAAACTCAAGTGTTGTAACTTAAGTGTTGTCTTTTAACTTAAGTGTCATCTTTTAGTTTAACTAAAGTGTCATATTTTAGTTTAACTAAAGTGTCATCATTCAAAACACTTTAGTTAACTAAGTGTTAACTAATTCCTTTTGATTAACACTTTAGTTAACTACTCTTAACTCAAATCATTCTTATTGATTTTATTGAAGTGATCATTGTGAATTCTCCTTTAATTAACTGATGCACACATTAATACTTTAATTGAGCCATGCATTCTTATTTAACTGAAGCTTTAACTAAAGCTTATAACAATTTGAGTTTCACCTTAATCAGTTGAAGTCATCTCATGAGCAATTCAAAATCTCTTATTTTCTTTGTATTACATTTATCTCTTATCTTTACTGCATGGTGTTGGACACAATTCCCACACTGAGATGTGGGGGGGTGAATTAGTGTGAGAACAATTTAAAAAATTTCAACTTTTATCAATCAATCAGAGTATATCAAGCATTATGTTCTCAATTACATAATCATATTCATCATGAGTCATATAGAAAACAAATCAAAGAGAGATACAACAATATATGTAATGTAAGCTTTATTTATGGTAATGGAAGACTTCAATCTTCGTGATTACATCAACACCAACTGATAAGAAGAGCACCAAATCTCAATCCAAAACCCAACTTGGTCTTCTCAGGTCCAACTGAGAAAGGGTTGAGGAATCCAATCCTCAAGTTTGCAAGACTCAACTTGTCATTCAAGAAACACTTATTCTAAATTCCCAATTACAATTCAATCAACTCAATCCACTGTCAAGTCAACTAATCATATCCAGGAGTTCTTCTATAATCACATTTTCATTTAGTTAATTAATTCCTTTTGATTAACACTTTAGTTAACTATTTTTAACTGAAATCATTCTTATTGATTTTATTGAAGTTATCAATGTGAGTTCTCCATTAATTAACTGATGCATACATTAATACTTTAACTGAAGCTTTAAATGATGCATACATTCTTATTTAACTGAATCTTTAACTAAACCTTATAATAGATTGAGTTTCACTTTAATCAGCTGAAGTCATTTCATGAGTGATTCATAATATCTTGTTCTCTATGCACTATATTTATCTCTTATATTTACTGCATGGTCAATATGTGCTAATTTTAATTATCTATGATATAATATTGTACTAAGAATATTTGTTGAATGCTCTGATCATATTATATTACTCCAGATCAAATGATCATATGCTAAAGTAATTCACTCTAGAGGTGGACAGTCACTAGAAGAGACTCTAATAACTTTATACATATCGAATGACCATGGTTAGTAATACATAACACAACATTAATGCTTCAACATGAAAAGTATTTAATGTTAGGGTTAACCTTGCCTTGGTAAAAGATTCATTGAGCTAATCTTGGTTTATTAAAAGAATGTGTTTTTGGGCCCATGGTATTTGGTGGCCAATGGTAATTTTCCATGGTATTTTTTTTCCCATGGTATTGTCCTATGGTATTGCATGTAAGGAATTATTTATAGGGATTGAGAAGGATCCATTATAAATTTGCCAGTAGGTGAGTGGTGGTTAGCTCACTTGACTCATCTTGGCCAGTTTAGGTCAAGGACTAATAGATATATTATGGTGGTCTTTCCCAATTTTGGGTTTTCCATGTAAACATTATGTGTCTATCTTAAATGTGTTGCTATGTGGCTTTATGTTCTCTCATTATTAATTATATGTATGCTCATTTAAATCCTAATCAGAACTGGTATCAGAGCCATGGTTTGGAATACAAGGGTGCTCATTGTGTTGTACCTGGATTTTTGAATTAATTGTGGGGTGCATATTTGGTGGTACCTGAAACCATAGTAGTATTTTTGGGTTCTTTGTTATAACGTAATTTTCTCGGGTGCTATAATCACAAGGTATCCCTCTTATGCGCAGAGAAGGGATGTTGCATCAAGTGTGGAATTAACCACTGGACAAGTACGAGGGTGGAAAGTGTACTCATAGCATGACTTGATGTGTATTGGAGAGGTTGAGTATTAAAATGTGGGAGGAATGTGAGATGGTTTAATATCAGTTGTGGAACCAATATTGATGAACCATGTAGATGAAGATAATTCCTAAAGAACTGGAGGTTACGGTGGTTGAGGATCCATGTAATCCAGTAGATGGATTACTCTTTATATGGACGTTAATAACAGGGTTGGATGTAGGTACATAAATGGAACAAAAGAAAATGAGTAAGTAAACATGCAACAAAGTGAGCATCAAAAAGAGAGATGATGAAACTACGGATGGTGATGGTGTAGTCACCATGAAGACGCATGAAAACAAATTATGGATCAGTTTGCATGTAAATGGGAATATGGTTGTAATACCTAGTAAGGCATGCATAGTCTTGGTAACTCATCGATAAAGTCAGGAAATAGATGTAAGTGATAGGGGAGTGTATGTGAGATCCCTAGTTAAAACTTTAAATTGGGTTGGTGATTACTCCAATTCAAGTTTAAAGGGGGGATTGTTAGGTTAACCTTGACTTGGTAAAAGATTCATTGAGCTAATCTTGGTTTAGGTCAAAACACATGTTTTTGGGCCCATGGTATTTGGTGTTCCATGGTATCTATTGGCCCATGGTATTGCATGTAAGGAAGCATTTATAAGGAATGAGGAGGCTCCATTGTAAAGTGGACTGGAGGTGAGTGGTGGATAACTCACTTGGCCTGGCTTGGTCAGTTTAGGTCAAGGAATAATATATCTATTATGGTGGTTTTTCTTGGTTTTTGGTTTTCCACGTAAACATTGTGTGTCTATCTTAAATTTGTTTATATGTGGTTTTATTTTCTCTCATTATTAATTATATGTAATCTTGTTTATATCATGATATTTACCTCTATAACTGGAGGTCCACATGAGAATATGACTTGACACACAAGTCCCGAGCCTTGTCCAACAAGAATTTACAACATCATTTCTTTGATATATCAAATAATTCAACTCAACGCATGTAGAATAACCTTTACACTAAATCCATAGTCATTCTTGAGTCCAATCCAAGATTTCTACTCCAAGTTCCTAATTCCAACTCAGACACCCTTCCTCAACACATGAGGCCCAATCTTGGATGCACACAATATTGGCTTGGAGAATGAATCGTGGCATCGTAATTTCAAAACTCCCTCTTATTGAGGGAGGCATTCCCTGCCATACCAAGAGTGTCTTGAAAGTACCTAAACTTTGTCATTAATATAGGGTTTGTTAACACATTTGCAATTTGTTCTTCAATAGTAATATATTGAATCCTTACCTCTCTACACCATGTCTCTGATGAAGTGTTTCTTCATCTTAATGTGTTTCAAACTATCATGAAACAGATGGTTTTTTTAGATTTAATACAACTCAAATTTACCGAGTGACTGTTTATAAGCTTCTCCTCGAACAACCCAGCAAGTAGCTTCCTAATCTACATTGTTTTTTAGTAGGTAGCACTAGCCGCAGTATACTTTGATTCTATAGTACTAGCTAATGTACGCTTTGCTTCTACAGTACTAGTTGAAATACACCACTCCAATAGGAGTTGGAATAACCAATAACATTACCTCACCATTAGAGTAAAATATGAGTCCATAAGCAATAGTAACTCTAAGGTAAATCATAACATACTTAATTTCTATGTTTAATCTCATACATGATCTTACTCACATTATAACATCTAAAAGGTCTACTATGTATCAAATATATTAAGGAACCTATAAGCCATCTATTTAGACTCATGTATTTTCCCTAAACTAGAAACCATGGATTTTCAATCCATCATACCAAACCTTGGCAACAAATCATGTGTAACTTTCTTGCAAAAATAAAATCTCACCTTTCCTTTCTCAATATTCAACAATGTTTTTTTGCTTGTTGACTTTTGGAATCTTCTACGGTTTAGATAAGTTCTTTGTGAGGTTTCCATTCTCTGTGATGTTCTCCAAGGCTTGACCACTTTGCAAGTGGTTTCATTTTTTTCTATAATATAGTACCCCACTAGCCAACTAAATGTCTATTTGACCTCTCTAAGAGGTTTGACTACTCCCAAATAGTCCTAACTATAACTCACTCGATTATTTGATAGTCAATTAAAGTCTTAGAGGCCTTGACTATTATCTAATAATCATCTGAGGTCTTGAATTTATCTATGCTCATGTGGGTGCACTCCACATGGGATACGACAACCCCTAGATGATTCATGTACCTTCACTAATCGACATTCGAGTCAAGTATTCCTACATGACTAATCTGAGCCATGTACAATTGAGTGGATTATCTACTACATGGATTAACTAATCCATGTACCACTACATAGCTAATCTAAGCCATGTATTGTTGTATGGATTAAGCGATGTCTAATCCATGCACCATTGCATGGATTACCGATGGGGAGAACTCCTTATTCATGTCCCACCTAAATTATTAGTGGTGATTTTATCTATTACCTGCTACCTATAGAGAAACATCAATACTCCCTCTCAACTAAAGGAGTTATTCTATACTAGACCAAGTTTATCCTAGAAGTACTCAACTTTACTTTGGATAGAGGCTTAGTAGGTATATTGGCAATCTTCTCATATGTGGATATATACTAGAGTTGCACTAATCCTCACTAATCCTTTCTACACCATGTCTCATATATAACTTGGTAAATACATACATGAGTCCATATCCAAACATACCATGTAGGAACCTCAACACATGGTGTGTTTTACATGTCTATGTACTAATTGCAAAGCATGTATCTGTCTTGGTGCTAACCAGGTACATATAGGACCTACTCAACTGACTGAGAGATAATTCAAATATCAAGAAGAATCAACTTCATATTCGACATTATATGTGTAGCCATGGACTTACAATCCATTGTCCCAAATCTCTTCAGGATCTCTATTGTGTGTTTTCCTTGACTGAGGAAAATATCATCTAGTTTTTTCCACACCTATAATGCTAAGAATCATGATAAGATTATTGAATATTATAATTTACTTCCTCCTGTGTATGAGAACCATGTAGATATTCTTTTAGAAGGATATTCGTCAACTACTTCTACTGGTTCTTCAAGAATTTAATGAATATGAGAATACTTCTAGATTCTTCCTCTAAACCTCTAAATGGGGACAACCCGTGTTGAAGTTATGGTGGGTTTTGTGATCATATGGAAACTTATAAGATTGTGATATGCTTGTCATTGATGGCAACACATAGTTCCAAGCATATGATCCAAATAAGCAGAGGACTCAGAAGAATCCATGGCTTGTACAGAGACTTGACGATCAGGTGTGAACCCATAAAGAAATCAACGGTCAGGATTAAATCCACAAAGTTTGAAAGAAAATTTGATGAACAGATCCAACGGTCAGGTGTGAACCTACAAATAAATCAACGATTAGGAGTAAATCCGCATAGTTTGAAATAAAATATGAGGAACAAATCCGACGGTCAAGAGTCAATCCGCAAAGAAATCAATGGATAAGAATAAAAGAGGAAAGCAGAATGCAGAAGATGAGAAATCAAAGTCTAAAACAATATGGGTTTCCATGACCCAGAGTCCTCCAACGGAAAGTGGAAGACAAGAAATCAAAGTCTAAAATAATGTGGTTTTCTGTGACCCGAAGTCTGCCAAGGGAATGCAGAAGGAAGAAAGTGGAAGGGAAAACCATGTTGTATTCTCTATACAAGTGGAAGTTGGTCCTTCCTCTTAGTAGTAGCCGGAGAATGTTATTTTAGTGGGTACTAGAAAAACATGAGGGTTGGTGCTCTCCACAAGAAGGAATTTGTAAACATAGGTTGCAACCTCATTTGAGTAGGTGCTCAAATAAAGATGAATATTTGTCTGTTTTTCTATACTTGTCTTCTCTATACAAGTGGAAGTTGGTCCTTCCTCTTAGTAGTAGCCAGAGAATGTTATTTTAGTGGGTACTAGAAAAACATGAGGGTTGGTGCTCTCCACAAGACGGAATTTGTAAACATAGGTTGTAGCCTCATTTGAGCAGGTGCTCAAATAAAGATGAATATTTGTCTGTCTCTATAATGTCTGTGTAATTGATGATCATCATTCCTTCTGTTATACTTCATGCACTATCATAACTGTAAATATGTAATCAGTAATAATTCTTTAAATATTGAAAATGGTTTAAGCTTTAGAAATAACTGATTCACCCCCCCCGCTCTCAGTTATTTGAATAATTTCATCAATCAGAATCTGGGTCCTTCAACATGGGAATCTCAAGCTCCTGCATGTTTGTATCATATTGAATCTATTTCAATCACTTGAGTGTATCCTCTCCATTGAATGTCACATCCTTGCTAAATTCAATGTTCCTTTTACTTGGTACATATATTTTGTAGGATTTGAGCCATTCTCTATAACAACCAAGGTTTCCCTTCTTTCTAGATGACTCCTTATTTTGTCCACTTCTCTTTCATGATATTCCGTCGAAATAACTCTATATCCAATACTTTTCATTCTCCTGTTGTAGGGCATAGTATATGGTATTTCCCTACAAGAAAAATTTAGTCAAGTGATTAGCAACTTTGCATAATCGTGAAATTCCACCATTTCAATGCAATGGAAATAGGTCACACAGTCATGCAAACATTTTAACCAATATTTCAGCACAACCTCCATCTATATCTCATGGAATGTTATGCAACCCCATATTCTGATTAATCATAACATGTACTACATGAGACTATCTATTTGTCAATAAATAAAACTATTACATATGATCATCATGTTATACCATAACATACTTCCCAATTCTAGGAATATAGAGCTGCATATAACTGTAATGAAATGTATTAAAAAACATTCATATATGATTTACAAGGGAATATCAAAAAAAAATACTTATCATTTATTATTTTGTGCAGGATCCCTCTTGATCTCTACTTCCTTGCATATATTACTGGTGTCTTTAGATCTTATTCTTTCTTAACGGAAGCTCACTGCATCATAATATTGCAAATTTGGTCACATGCAAGAGGTAGTGAATCTATACATGGGTAAAGGAGGAGGCATGCATAATATAGTGAATCATTGCATGCTCTGAATCTCAAACTCAGCACTCCTCTCTTCATCCTTGTTGTAAGAGAAAGGTTTTCTTCTTTGGTGTACACAATATTTCTCTAAACTCACCCTTCCTCTAGGAGATAGTCATGCCACAACCTCTTGAAGTTAGGTTGCACCTCTTGGCCACTTGCAGCATCCAAGAATGTCTCCCATGAGTATGGGAGACCATAAATAATAGTTTGAATAATATCATGTTTGTACACCAATACTTTAATTATAGAAAGTTGATCTCTTAGCGGAGAGATCTTAGTGAAGAAAGATGCCACTTTATCATCCTTCTCCATCTTGAGGTTTCATAGTTTTTTCGTCAATTCCCTCTTTTGACTTGGGTCCTTATTCTTATATAATTTTTTCAATGTATCAAAACATTCCTTTATGGTCTTCAAAGTAGTAATCATGAACATCAAGTTGTCCTTCACTGAATCATAGATTATCCATTTGGATTTAGCTTGGTTCTTCTTGAAGGTAATGCACCTTGTACTAGATGTGGCATTACCTTGTACTAGATGTGGGCTCCTCTACCACATTAGATACAAAATTATCTAGGTTATGTGTCGCCTAGGATGTTTAGAACCCTATCCTTCCAGGTGTTGAAATTTTAAGTGCCTATGAGTCATTCTTCTGGCAATATTAAGATCGATACCGTTGTCCTCAAGTGTTGTGTTGAACTCCTCAGGATCTACGTAGGCTCAAGTTTGCTTGACAATAGTTAGATCCTTCATGCCCTGAGCTTTGATACCATGTCAAATTTTGTGCAAATATGTTGAGATTTGATATTTAACTGTTTTGTGTGAAGATGGTGAATACTTGAATCAATAGAAAATTCAATCACATAAAAAACTTAACCATAACACAGGATGTACCCAGGGGAAAACCCTCAAAATAACGAGGATGAAAAACCCCAACAAACTTTTGGACTATATTTATAATAGATAGCAAAGAATGTATTTTACAATAGATTATTGTTTTTGGCACCCCAGGTGCAAGATAAGAGAGAATGGACACCCCAGGCCTAGATACAGAGAAATAGAGAAGAGAGATCAACCAGATGAAATTCACAATGAGTTCGATACAGTAATAACATGTCAAACTAGTGCCATGCAATGAATAGCGAACCATTGCACGGGGAATTATCCTCCTATGCAAACTATAATGAATTTCATTCTTGGACACTTATTGTGCACCTTTGTTTCTTCATCATGCACAATTAATGTTCCATGCATTTGTTCTTTGACATTAAATTATGCTTGCCTATCTTCATAGTGAACTCACCTCTTAATTAACTGTTGGATCACTTAGTTAACTTGCTAACTTAAGTGTCTTCATGCAATAGGTGAAACTCAAGTGTTGTGACTGAAGTGTCATCTTTTAGTTTAACTAAAGTGTCATCATGAAAAACGCTTTAGCTAACTTAATTCCTTTTTATTAACACTTTAGTTAGCTACTCTTAACTAGAATAATGCTTATTGATTTTACTGGAGTGATCACTGCGAGTTCTCCTTTAATTAATTGATGCATACATTAATACTTTAACTGAGGCATACATTGTTATTTAATTGAAACTTTAACTGAGGCATACATTGTTATCTAAATGAATCTTTAACTAAAGCTTATAACAATTTGATTTTCACTGTAATTAGCTAAAGTCATATGATGAGGAATTTGAATTCTCTTATTCTCTATGCATTGTCTTTATCTCTTATCTTTACTGCATGAATACGTGTTAACTTTAATTATCTATGATATGATATTATACTAAGAATATTTGTTGGATTCTATGATCATATTCTAAAGTAATTCACTCTAGAGGTGGAAAGTCTCTAGAGGAGACCTAATAGATTCATCCATCTTGAATGACCATGGTTAGTAATACATCACACAACATTAATACTTCAACATGCAAAGCATTTACCTCTATATTTGGAGGTCCACCCCATGGGTATCTACTATCACTGAAGGTCCACATGAGAATATGACTTGACACAAAAGTGTTAATCCTTTTCCAATAAGACTTTACAACAACATCACTTTTATATATCAAAGCATTCACCTCAACATTTGAGGAATAACCCTTTACACTAAATGCTTAGTCATTCTTGAGTCCAACCCAAGAATTATAGTCCAAGTTCCTAAGTCCAACTCAGGCTCCCTACCTTGACACATGAATCCCAATCCTGGATGCACACAACATTAGCTTGGAGAAAGACTCATGATGTTGTACTTTCAATAGTTTTCAACCTTTTCTCATTTCATTTTGTGGCTTGTTTTTGACATAATACGGTAAAATGTTTAGATTAATTATTGAAAAAATGTATGATAGTTTTTAAACATGCATAATCTTAGTTCCCTTGGGGTATTTGAGGATGTTGAATCCATTTTTTCATTAAAAAATGATTTGTACACTTCAAAATTCATATTTTGGAAAAAATTAACAAGATCCCGATAAAAATTCCTCAAAAAGTCCAAAAACATCTAACAAATAGACTACTCCAAACAAAAAAGTGGTAGAATCTACACCATTCATTTGTGCTCTTTTCACCATTTTCCATTGAATCTACACCATTCATGCTATGCCATCCGACCAAAACGAGATCTCCCCGCGAATGGTGAGATCAAACCTTGGGGAAACCGCATGAATGATGAGATAATAATTTTGGAATACCCCTTGAATGGATAATATTTAATCAAGGAAAAACACATGAATATTATTGATTTCTATGTGCCTACCTGATAGATGAATTTTATTTCGTTACGTCTTCCTATCTCATGCGCATGTTTCATTAGTGAATTAAGAATCCACCCTTTGTGTTGATCAACCAAAAGTTAAGGTCTAACCCATAATTCCTCATAGATCTTCACTAGTTCCTAATATATTTGTGTTATGATTCATGAACACTTGACCACTCCCGCATCACGGTGTAAAGTTACAATGTTACATATTTATACATCAAGCTTTCCATAAGATAGGTATACCATTTTAACCACACTAACAAATCATTGTTGGAATATCTTAACGATGCACCAAAAATAGGAAATTAGTTGGAGAGAAGCTCTCAAATACAACTAATCTAACAAGCTTCTAAAACTTAGCATAAAGCCACTCACAATGACCTATTGCAATAAAAAAACCACAATATTCTCATGAATCACACATTTAGACAAGTATGACTTAATAATTGCAACACTCCCCTTAATGAGTACTTGTCTCAATTTTTCTCAAGTAAGGTCTTCAATAACATCTAGTCCTTTGTAGCACATGCTTCTTTAGATACTGAAGAAATTTCTCATCAATAAGGTCTATGTCTAGTCTAACTTGGAATTTACATTTGCACCATGGTCAAGCATATATCACCAAATTATCAACATCCATATAAAGGAACGAACATCCACCATAATGTATGGGTACATAACCGCTATAATCATTATTCTAGTTGTATTTCATTTTGATACATGGTTCATTCATCTTCTTGGTCAACTACCCCTCAATGAACAAATGATTTCCTTAGTGATTTCCAATGGTCGAGTAGTGCAACTGATGCACCCACTTTTTGTTGACACATATCTCTGAAGTCTTTCCTTGTTATGACACAAATAACAATAGTTTATGGTCCCTTAACACAAACCAGAGTCCTAATACACTATATGGTCCACTCATAAAGAATCGAGCCGACACGTGACCCACTCTTCCAAGTGTTAACAACTCCATGTACGGGTGAAAAACCTCTCCCATTAGGGAAATAAAATAGGTTATCACTTTAGGGGCCCGACTAAACTATGCCATATAAACATGCATTAGTTTTCCTCGTGGTCAAGTAAGATTGATTCAATTCCACATTCAACTTATGGGACCAAGCATGAGTATGCACCTCCAATTGTCGCAATTAAGCTTAACTCACCTATTCATCCTATTGTCTTGTTAATTCCACTACATAATCGTGTTCTCAATTGTTCTCATTTTCATGTAGATCAATGGTTCACAAATTTAACACCAAGAAGGTGATCAACTCAGATATACGAATGAAGTTATCCATCTTTGCTCAGACACACAAAGGAAGTTTGCCAGGAATGTCCGCATCTTTGAAGATCAACGTCAAGACCTAAGCTCAATCTGTTTGCATATTTTATCTTCGAAAAAAGAATTTAAACTAAGAATAGTGGCTGGTGTAAAAACCAAGGTTATCAAGGGCATTCAATAATACAATGAGGTTATTGGATGTTTTGATGGTGCAGCAAGAGATGATTTATGTGTTGCTAGTGTGGTTATTCTGGTTAATAGCTCTCACACGTTTAACTTCAAGCTCAGTTGTTGTTCTCGTACTGTCATTGTGGTTATGTGATTATGAGTCGTAGGTTGTTATTCTTTTAGGCTTATGTGATTATCCATATAACTGAGACATGAGACATATGTTCAAATATTGTTTATTCCTTATAATCCTTAGACTCGGCTTTTATTTTGGATTTATGTTATGAGAGCTTGGGAAAAAGTAATTGTCTATTTATATCATTAAAGGATTGAATTTTCTTTAAAGAAAAGAAGGAAAATATTTAATCACGAATTATTTTTCAAACACGAGTATTTGACAATTAGCAAATCTGAGCTTTCGATGAGGATGGAAGGGCACTTCATTCTCAGGCTTTTGTTTCTGTGTAGAAATAATCTTTTTTTATTTTATTTAAGATTTTGGATATTGGAGAGAGAAAAAATTATATTTATAATATTAGATATCCATTAAAGAATAAGGAATTTTTGTTTATAATTTTGGTTGGTGTTTTGAGTGTATTTTTATTTTGAAAAAAATAAGCAGAGTTGTTCACTTTCAAGAAAGCTTAAGGTTATAGTAATTTATTTTAAAAGGCAGTCACTATAGACAAACGTTCTACCTCCTATCAAAGAGGTCAAAAGGGTATTTCAATGCATAGAGCCTTAGCCCAACCTACAAAAAGGAAATGGGTATATACTTGATATGAGGTAAGCTTCTCGGCTCATAGCCTTGATATGTGGTAAGATTTTTGGCTCTATATCTACGGATGATTTGCTTACAATATTAATTTATTCATGGTTGGGTATATACTTGATATGAGGTAAGCTTCTCGGCTCATAGCCTTGATATGTGGTAAAAATTTTGGCTCTATATCTATGGATGATTTGCTTACAATATTAATTTATTTTTGGTTGGTATTTTAGAAATTTTAAATATTACACTTTTAAAAACAACAAAATTTTTTTTATAAATAAATTATTTAAAATTTTATATAAAATTAAGTGTTATCTATATATATATATTAATTATTTTGCAACTTGGTAAATTTATAAAATAAGTACTTTTTACTAATATTCATAATACATTTGATTTTTTATTGGTAACATTTGAAAGATTTAATTTAATATTAAGACTGTGATCAAGATTACAAAACTTAATTGCAAAATAATGTATAAGATCTTATTTCTAATTCAAAATAACTCATATGCATTATATTTGACTTCAAAACATAGTCAATTATTCAATCAATTCTCTTCTAGATTTCCATATATAATTACTATTTATGAAGACATGGCCTATTCATATTAAAAACACATAAACATATGACTTAGGGCTAATCATTCTTCCTTATAATATGGAAGCATTAGAAGTTATATTGTCTTAGCATGAACCATAGTGTCTTTTAGTGATAAAGTTAAAGAGGATATGTGTATTGCTATTAGGAAGAACTTTGTTGATATCAATATATAATATAGAACTTGAATGCATTTTTACATGACCAATGCACATTAAAATTGCATTTATCCACCATTCATTACTTATGTAGGGGATCTTTCATCTCTTCATGAGGAAATGATCATTGTTGTTGAATAAAGCTCCTAGAGCTCAGGTGTCATGGATGAGGAATCAAATTAGCACACATGACCTCTATAGCTAGGGTATATTTTGTCTCCCATTGAGAATATAAGCATTGGTGTTTGACGGAAATTATTCAGTCTGTGCGGACAACATACCGTTTCCCTAGTCCAAATGGTATGGATATAGAACAAAGGAATCACATCAATGTATCCTCTCCCTAGAATGTCAAAACACTTGAATTCCAAGTTTCCTTACCTCAGAATCAAAGTGGTCGTTGTCTCTTGAAGTCCCTTATGATCAGTTGTACCTGCAAAAGAATGACTAAGAAAAAACACAAGAGGTGAAAACAACAAAATAGTTTAACATTCTATGCTAATGATCAAGGAGAAAAGCAATGAATAACTCACATTAACACAAGTTATTCATGGGAAAGGGAAACACATTTGTATTAATAGAAAATGAGAAGAAAACTACAACCGAGCCTTGATGTTGAGAAGACTTCCCTATGAACAACTTTCCTCTATGCCTCACCTAGCTCTAATGCATCAAAGAGTCTAACACTGTTTGGCCAGCATTTGGGTAGTCTCTTCTTCCTCCTTCAACCATGAGGGGTGAAGGTGTATTTAAAGGACAAAAGGGATAGGGTAGGTTGAATATTTTATGGAGAAGGTCAAGAGATCATCCAATGGATGGAGGAATTCAAGTTCCACCTGTCTAGATTCTTTGGGATGAGGCTCCATGAGGGTTTCTTCTAGAAACTCCTCAATATCTTCTCTTTTTGCATTTTGGGAAGAGCACTGCACTTTGCGGAAGGGAAAGGAGCATTACTAAGGGGTACCACCTTTTGTACGAAGTCAACAATTGGCAGAATCACACTTTGCAAGAGTGCAAGGTGCGTTAATGACTGGGAAACACCTCTTGTTGATTGGCAAGGTGCGGTGGTGGCTCAAAACATGGAAAAATATTCATTATTCCATTTCTCCCATTCAAACTATGAGGGAATGGAGAAAACACTGAGGTACATATCTCATGATTAGGATGGTGACTAACAATTAGTTAGAGGTAATGTGCAACACAAACATAATGGTGTTAGAGGAATGAAATAAAGGGTTTTATGCACGGAATGAGGAATCATAGGCTTGGTGTTCATGAGCAAGGCCTCAAAACGATGCATGACCGCTATAGGGGACATTTGAACACTAAATAAAATTACATGAGTGCTAATAGGGTGCATTGCACACCATGCATATGTATAGAGGTATTAATAATATCAAATGATGAAATCAAGGTCCTTGGGTCCTATATGATGTTGCTTATGCCTAACAACCATGGAATAAGGTTCCAACTACCATTCACAACCTATGTAGTGGATATTCAAACTTTGACTATGATTATGACTGTGGATAAGAGGTATTAGACACCATGGATTAACCTCAAATCCTGCATGATAGTTAGGGGATGATAACAATTGACGTAGGACCTAAATGAAAGCTCCAATACCTGATGTACATGAATAAAGAATCCAACCACAACTTGTAACATTTGTACATGGTATTTCATCTTTCCATGGCAAAATAAGTTCCATTGGGATATGTTTTGAACCATAGACAATTATTAGGTCCATGCTATTGGTTGGAGATGAAATAAAGTCCCTAAGGACCTAAACAAAATTTCTTGAGTTGGACCATCAATGAGGCACCAAACTATTAGAATATTTAGACACATATGACTTAGTTAAGCCTCAACTTGGTATAATATGTCTTTAGGTAAAGCATGTTTATCTAATATGGATTTGTACTTATTTAATATGATGGCCATAATATGTCCTAGACATATAGTGATCCCATAGTTCATCTACACCTCAATCTTAAGGATTATTGATCTCTAGCGTAACATTCGATTGGTCTACGGTCCCTCTTCAAAGAGCATGGAGGGTCATTTGATCGATAATAGATTGTGAGAAACTGATATGTTTTTTTAAGTATCTATTTGGCTAGGGATGTTGATTGTTTCCCCTTCAATATTTTTAACCACTTAAAAGCATCATGTGTTGATATGTGATCTATTTGTGTGAGTTGTTGCTAAAGGTGTTTGGCCTTTTGGAAATATCCTTTGTTAATCAAATATGCTATTAGATCTCTTATAAAGTTTTTATTCTAGTAGTGATAAAGATCTTGAATCGATGTAGTCTTGTGCATTAAATGATTTATGGATATCTTTTATAATTTCTATGATTTTTTGGACTGATATAAATAGGTTTTTGTTTTCCTAAGATATGACCATTTTACCAAATCCGTAAGTATTTTTTTACATTTATGGATTTTTCAAAAATATTTCTCCAATTCTTTCATATTATGGCTTAGTTAAATATGTTTTATTCTCATTTTGTTAATTTTTTTGTGTATGTTCGTGTGTTCTCTTTGTGGTGGGCCTTGTACCAACTTGGTAAACCAAAATAGTGAGAAAATTTACATTTTATGCATAAGCTAACTTAGTCTAATTTATATTTGAAGATGAATTAATATAAAATAATATAATTTAAATTTGAAAATGACACATATATAATTAAATTTTACAACCATACACATATTTTAAAAATAAAATCTCCTCTAAATTATATTTTAAAACTAAAATCTCATTTTCTTTTCATTTTCAGAAATTAATAGAAAGTTAGTCATAAGCCTCTCAAAGAGTAAAAATATGTAATATTAATTTTCTTGTTGAGAGACGGCGCAGTTATATACAGCTCGAATGGTTACTAAGAGGAGGTGATAAAGTCAGAATTTATTGGGAGAACAATATTTCACAGGCCATTTAGATATTTAATGCTGTCCGGTTGCAGTGTGGGCTATTGGATCTCAACGGTCATTGGATCCAATGGCTCATACTGCAACAACAACCGCATTAAATATCGTATGGCCTGAGAAATATTTTTCGCCAATTTATTGAAGGTGACACCTTGACAACAGTTTAAATACGTTTGATAACCATTTTTTCTTCACAATAAAAACAAACAAAAGATAAAGTCCACAGGTTCATTAAATCTTGAATCGTTTCATTTTGAGAAATGGCGTTTCTCTAATTATTTATAAATGTAATGACTTCAAGGTAAGAACGATTTTTGAATTGTTCAACATTTGTAGTAGTGACAGTGAGAGTCCCCAAAAGTCTACAGGAGCTCTTTTTGCAGAAGTCAAGTAAACAAAATGAGTCTTGAAAAAGTAAAAAAATACCTAATTTCAAAGTCAGTATATTGAGTTTGCTTGGAGTTCTATATACAGGCAGCGATGTGCCGAAAACTTTGAAGTAGATTTACGAAGAATTTACAAATCCAGTCCAATACTCCATTGAATATATCTAACAAACCCCCAATGACCCACTCAAAGTCACCCTTCAAACGCTGTACTGTACGCGTTTTCTCTGTTCTCTCCGCGTACCTATTTGTTATATATATTCGCATGCAATATGGAAGATACAGTACTCATATTATAATTCATCTCCTTTTGATATTGTTATTGCTGCAATCAATCAATTACTTATTCTGTCTGTGTAGAGAATTGTTATTTTGTCCGCAGAGATGAAAATGAGAATATCAGCAGTAATATTGATTGTCATTCTTATGGCGGTGGCGGTTAGTGATAGTTCAGCTTGCAGGTTGCAGAGTGAGTGGTTNTCCTGTAACTCCGTCAGGGCCCTCCAAATGTCAAAACTACAGGTCTCCCAGTGGGGGAGGTTCGTGTCCAAATGTTAACGGGATTAATGCAGCAGGGATTAATTCGTTAACAGATCGGTCTATTGGAATTACAAGAGGTGCTCATATTTCAGATCCCACTGATAACGTTTATTTGGAATTGCCTTTGGGCTTGCTACCTCATCAAGATTGAATCTTCTATAATTGTATATCATTATTGAATAACTATAATGATGGTGTGGAATGCTAGATATTATTGTTGAATGTTTGTACAATTACAGTGATGGCGTTGTTAGAGATAATGTTTATATTGTGTGTTTAGTTGTTGATAGATCAGAGATTCTCTCCTAGTTTGGTATGTGGTCGAGATATTATCCCAACCTATCTCAGCTATATTTAGAAACTGTTATATCTAATAACACCTCTCTCCTCTCTATGTATTGGAGATATCACTTGTACATAAGATATTGTAATAGTAATAGATTTCATATTTTGTGTAACAATGACTTCTCTCTCAATTTCTACTCATCTCTATATATTGGAGATATCATTTGTACATAAGATATTGTAATAATAATAAATTTCATATTGGTGTAACAATGTCTTCTCTCTCAATTTCTATTTTGGTATCAGAGTTGGACTTAGCATGCCTCATTCAAGGGAGTGCTCAGGACTCTTTCGTTTTGTGGTTCTATGCTTCGGTTCCGATTGTTTGTGGTTCTAGGTCCGAGTTCGTTGTTTCTTTATCCGTTGAGGCTTCGATGCTTTTATTTTAAGATGATGGCTTCAACCTAGGTCAAATACTGTTGCTTTGTCGTTGGTCTCACTTGGGCCACTGATGATAGAAGCTTGCAGGACGTTTTCAGTCCCTTTGGGGAAATTTTGGAGTCCAAGATTATAAGTGACCGTGAAAGGGAGGCTAACATCCCGTCTTTACTAGGTGAGTTTCCTTACCTAAAAGTGACGATCTTGAGGATTGTTGTTGTCAAAGCCACGTGATCCATATAAGAATTGGGGATCTGTTGCCAGGATCGTGCGAAGGAGAAGACAGAGTTGTAACCTTTAATTCATGTGTAAGTTTTCTGTTTGGTTGGATTCTTGCATAATGTAATTGTGTAGAATTTCCTTAGTGTTCTAAAATAGTTATGTGTCTTCGTCAAATTCATAAATTATTGGCTATTTAGAAAAACATTTAAAAATGCTTGTTGTACCTATGATATGTAATGCAGGCGGTGCATGTTCATTTGTACCCGAAACCTCAGAAGACTTTTTGGTCCAAGTTGCAAAGCTTAGCCATTGGCAAGCTTATTTCCTTGGTTTGTTGTAATACCTGTTTCAAATGTTCAGGAATACATGTTGTGGTGCGGCAGAATCACACGATGTTATCTCTTTTATACATAGAGTGGATGTGGATCAAGCTCTAGCTTGATGTGATTAAAGGGAAAGTTGAGTCGATGAAACATTCTCAGTGTATGAAGGACCAAGTTCTATTTAACATCGATGAACCATGTAGCTGAAAATGACTCCTAGAGAACTGACAATTACAGCAGTTCAGGACCCATGTATTCCAATAGATGGTTTTCTTCTTATATGGGCGTCAATAATCTATTTTATGCAAGAGAAAGGTACAGGAGAAGTTCAAAGTGATGAAAGCCTCATGAAGACCAAGACTACTCAAAGTAAATTCGAAATAAACATTAAGGGAGGATGTTAGACATAATGTTTATCTTGTGTGTTTAGTTGTTGATAGATGAGATATTATTTGCTAGTTTGGTATGTGGTTGAGATATTATCTCAACCTATCTTAGCTATATTTAGAAACTGTTAGATCTGATAACATTTCTATCATCTCTATATATTGGAGATATCATTTGTACATAAGATATTGTAATAGTAATAAATTTCATATTATGTGTAACAATGTCTTCTCTCTCAATGTCACGTCCCCTCCTTCCCGAGAGGACGCAACCTACCGGTACTACTATCATTTAATCGGGCAATCTAAGCCCCATGAACATAAACCATAAAAATGCATTGAACATAAAAACATTTACAGATGCCTAAAGCAATCTATAACGGAAGAAAATACATTTCATTCAACACCTTCATGCTGTTCAACCTACCAGTACTGCTATCATTTAATCGGGCAATCTAAGCCCCATGAACATAAACCATAAAAATGCATTGAACATAAAAACATTTACAGATGCCTAAAGCAATCTACAGTGGAAGAAAATACATTTCATTCAACACCTTCATGGTGTTCATACTCATAAAACAAGAAACATTCATCCTATTCAAACATTTAACATGTTCATGATAATTTACGAAGCAAATACAATTGCAGAGTTAAATACAAGAATACTTATCTTGAGAAGAAGCTTCCCGCAACTAGTTATGTCGCTGCTGTTAGTTTTTCAACATTTAAGCTAGCATTATGTTAAGATCTTTTCACTGAGAGAATAACAAGCACAGCAATCACATAAGCACATCACAAGAGATAAGAGACACAA
>LPNX010156225.1:4542-17747 GCA_001517045.1 Pseudotsuga menziesii
TTCCCTCATGGGGTATGAACATGTGACATAGTACAATAAGCACTTCCTAGAAGTACTTCCAAAGGTCTTTTTGAAGTCCGAACAAGTTAGCCCTGTCCGGTTCACCGGGCTCACTTGATAAAAACCACTAAGTACAACTTAGGTGGTAACACTACCCTCTTCCATGATAGCTCAAGAGTCTAAAGGGTCGGAGAATGAAGTCTTACAAATGAGAATATATAATCTTCTGAAAGCAGAAGAGGCTAGATCTAAGGCTAGAGAGCGCTTTAAGCAACAACAAGAGGTAATAAAGAGATGGTTCGACAAACATAAGGCTGGAACAAAAGACTTTGAAGTATGAGATCTGGTTCTCAAGTGAGACCACCACCATGATGAGAAAGGAAAGCATACTAAATTCCAGCAGTTGTGGGTATGCCCTTTTCAGATTGCGGCAAAGCTTGGCCCTTCTACTTATAAGTTGCAAGATCTACAAGGGTGGGAAGAGAATTTACAAGTAAATGGTTTGGTTCTCAAGCCTTATTTTTCTTGAGTTTGTTTGAAGTCTTCTGTCTTGTATATAAATAATATGTTTGGTCACTGTTAACACCCAAAAAGGGTTCACTACCTCATCTACCCCATTACATGGCTCATTTGTCCATTTTCTTACCATATTTCCATCAAAAACCCATAAAACCATCTAAAAAGCCTCAAAAAGGCTTAAAATGCCTCCAAAATGCCATAAAACCCTCTTTTTCTCCAAAAATATCCAAAATTCCTCCAAAAAAGCAAAAGTCTCCAAAAAGGAAGAAAAAATATAAAATAATGAGGAAAAGGAAAAAAAAAACCCTAAACAGATGAAACCCTAACCCTAAACCGGCACTCCACCACTATAAATAAGTGATGGAGACCCCTTATTTCAGATCCACAATCACAAGTATCCTGCCTCTGCCAAAATTGCTCTTGAAATCCTAGCTCACCCTTGAGCTAATTTCACCATTGAGAGCCCCTTTTGGCCCATTTCCACCATTGGAGAAAGAGAAGGAGCAGCTTGAAGCTCAGAGCCACCTACTCAGACCAGCGCAAAGGGCTTCACCAACCTCCACATTGGAGGTCAGATCAATAAAAAAAATTCTTTACTTTTTGCTGTTTTGCTTCATGAACATGTTTAGATTAGTTTTTATTTCTGTTTAGCATTTTTTATTCACATATTATTGAACTGCTACTAAGGAATCCATTCTCCTTAGTAGGTGCTCATTCGCACAAGCTAGGGGTAAAACCCTAGCAACAGTTTTGGCGACTCCGCTGGTTTTTATTTTATTTTATTTCCCGTTTAGTTCTTTCGGCTGTCGCTTTCGGCCGCCGTAAACCGTAGTTTTTCCCTCCGCAGTCGCGTCCCGACTGCGTCTTTCAGGCCCTTTCCTGCGACCCAAACGCAACTTTCAGACTTTTTCCGACGCCTTGCCGGTGGTTTCAAGTCTGTTACATGTGATCCGGACGCGGCTAATCATCCTGTTTTCTGCGGTCCGACCGCAGCTGTTGGCCATTTTCTTGCGTCCCGACCGCGCCTTTGAGCCCCTTCGCTGCGACCCGACCGCGTCTGCCGTCCTGAAACCCGCGACCTGTCCGCGCCTGTTTCCTTCAAACCCGCGGTCCACCCACCTGTGTTCTCCAAAAACCCACGATCTGTTCATGCCTGTTTCCTTCAAACCCGCGGTCCGACCGCCCGATCCAGCCACAGACCCGCGATCTGACTTTTGCACTTGTTCCTGCTTTTGAACCCAGCCCCTTTGCTGCCATATTTTCTGCACCTGCACAGCCATCTGTTCTACTTGTAGCCCTACAGCCTTTTCTGCAACAACATTTTTGTCCCCCTTTACAGAATTTTTTTAAAAATTTCAGCATTGTTTATTCAGAAAATTTTGCATGGTAAATTTTTTTCATTCAGTATTATTGTTATTTAGGAAGTTGCCCCCGTGGTGTGTGGCACTTCTCTTCTGGGTTCATAACCTCACGAGCACACAATCTGTCACCTAATTCAAGTGAGACTTAAAAACTACTTAACTCAACCAACATTCTAACCCCACTTGGGGAACACAAAATAATTTTTGTAGTTAGGTAGGATCGGGGGGATAGGCTTCCAAAAACACCCCTCGGTTACTTACACTTGAGACATAGTTGTTATCCCATTAGGGAACCAAAATCCCCTAGTATTTTTTGACACGGTCACAACCGGTTTATCAGAGGGCCTCTCCCTTAGGAGGGTTGAAGTCGTGAGATTAGTTCCAGACCCCTGAGTGGAATACCGAGCTCCATTCAGTAACTGAAGGGCTACCTTTCGCAGTTCTCGGGATATCCCTGTATAGGGGTATTGCGGTTAAAGGACCAAGCGGTAGATTTACCTTTCTGGACGTGTCATGAACGAGGTATCTTAGTTGTCATTCTTCTAGAATTTGACTACCCAGTGTCCCTCCCGGTAGGGGGATACCTTAGCCACTTGGCTTTCCTATTCATATTGTCTGACTTGGATTTCATCACCTTGCAGAGGATATGTCTAGTTGAGTCATAATACTTATAGTTAGGCGTTTGCATGCTCCCTTACCTCCTTTTGGTCTAGTGAGTCCACCGTTTTTTATTTTTAGAAAACCTGTTGCTTGTTGGTATTCTGACCATTTTTGTTGACACTCCGCCTATTGTAACATAGCTATTACAGTGGGTGTTTTGAGTTGATTGTTGGCCTAAGTGCCTTATTTTTTGAGCTCTCCTTCTGCACACGCGGTTGCATTAGGGTTTTTGAGCTGTTTTGTAGTTACCTCAACCCACAGAGATTTGACACCATTTGTCACCATTGAGTCCCCGAGACATTCTCGATGCCTCAGAGGCGAGCCCCCACAGCACAGTACACTTGACACCACCCGTCATCGACACAGATCATCATCACTTGATACCACTTATCATAGATCTCGAGCCTTGTCACTTGACTCCACTCGTCAGCGGCATAGGACTCCGTCACCAGATACTGACGCCCCTTATTTTACCTCTGATTCTGAGCCAGAGTCTGAGAACCCCCTTTACACTGCCCCTACTAGCCCCATGGATGGTATGACTCCCACTCCCGTCTTGGTAGGGACCGTTGGTGGCACATCCACCACTACACCAGTTACCACACCTGCTATGGGTATGCCCTCCACGGGGTCCCCATTTACCGTTCCCCTCACGGCCCCTATTCCCGCAGCAGGAATACCTATTCCCACTCCATCAGTGACTCATACCACCCATGGTGGTGCAGGTCCGTCCTATACCCCCTTAGCTCCCCCACTTGGGGGCCACCTCCCTCACATCACCCCTCCACTTGGGGGCATCGGCCCCAACTTAATCCAACCCACTACCATGTCACATCCTTCGTCCAGTTTTCCATTCATGGCTAGCCTCAACCTGCCTGACCTAGCCAGATTAACCAACGACCCCATCCGACATGACCCTGCGTAGCGTCACATGCCCACCAAGCTCCCCTCTGACATCCCTAAGTTCGAGGGCAAGGCAGGTGAGGACCCATAAAACCATATCATGTCCTTCCATCTATGGTTTTCCTCCAACTCCATAGTAGACGACTCTATTTGCCTCCGTTTATTACAGCGCACTTTCACTGGCTCTGCTGCCAAGTGGTATATCGAACAACCCCATGGAACCCATGCCACCTTTACTTCCCTTGCCTCGACCTTCTTGTAGTTATTCCAGTTACCTGTCCGCTATGACGCAGGCGTTGAGATCCTACTATCATGCAGACAAAACACGGCTACCCACATCACGGATCACATTCATGAATGGCATTGACGCCGTAGTTTATGAAAGATCAAGTTAGATGACCGGATCTTCCTAGATTGGTTCCTCAAATCCCTCCTTCCTATCATTGCTAAGGATGTGGCATCCGAAAGACCCCAGTCTGAAGAAGAGGCTATCCTTAAATCCCAACAGTTCGATTTCATTTACGCCAAGTCGGGTTATCTTTATACCATAATAACTGACGCCCCTCGCGACGATTCCTCCCAGCACGATGCACCGGGGGCATCCCACGCTGTCGACGGCATCATTGGCCGTGTCTCTTCGCAGCCTCAAGCATTTTCCATAGCACATCCTACCCCTGGCCCTGACCTTTCGCAGGCTACCTCACAGTCTGGAGCAACCAACCCGTATGCTCCCATGACACATCACCACCATTCCCATGGACCCTCATGTCCACCTCAGTGTTTCGGTCATATGACTCCCGGTTATGCCCCCCCGGTTGCACCTCAGCCCTACTATAACCAGCAAGCTGCACCAGCTCCTGCGCCGTCACAAGCCCAACCTCATTACTACCCGCCACAGGCAGCCCATGCGGCAAACCCACAACCCGCTCCACAGCACTATTAGCAACCCCCGCAGGTTGCTACACCTGCGCAGCCTCCACCTACATATCATCCACCGCAGCCTGCTCCAGCCCCTGCGCAACCTCAGAATCCACCTACTATCCAAGGGCAAGTTTACACTCAACAAAACCCGTAGCAAAACCAGAACAACCAACGCAACCAGGGCCAACAAAACCGCGGCAGAGGCCGAAATCGTGGGAACAACCAACCAACTGAGCAAGCTGGTCAACACCCTATTCCCCCCGCTAGTAATAATGCGGCCCCTGCTAACCAAAACCCTGATCGCTCGCCCAAGCAGGCTAAAAACCCCAATTTGCAAACAAACTATCCATGTTCTATTTGCAGGGTCTATGGCCACTACACACATTTTTGTCCACATATGGAGCGAGTGCGGCAACTTTGGGCTGTTGATGCACACCGCCAAGNCAATTTGTGAACAAACTATCCATGTTCTATTTGCAGGGTCTATGGCCACTACACACATTTTTGTCCACATATGGAGCGAGTGCGGCAACTTTGGGCTGTTGATGCACACCGCCAAGGGCAGGCGGCTCCTCAAGCACCACCCAACCCCCCACAACCTCAGCAGCCACCTTTGGTGCTGCAAAACCCCTTACCAAACCAAGGCATAGTGAACACTGAACCATTGGCTCCCCCTCAAGCTAACACGCCCATCCAACAACAAATCACTTACGCTGCTCCTGATCAACCCATGTTTGACTCAGGTACCCACCATTTGTTGATGATGTCCTCCGATGAGGTCAACCTCCAGACCCGGCGGAACCAATATGGCTCCACCCCTAAAGCCCCTCCCTCCGATAAACCTACTAATGCTCATCCCACTGATCAGGCGTTACATATACCTCCACCTCCACTAGATGGATCTCCCAAAGCACCCCGTTTCCCACTTCGCCGTATCAACAATAACCCCAATGCGCGGGCTGCGTCAAACTACAACATTGTCAATGACTTAGCCCAATCCCCTGCAGCCATGTCTGCGTTAGAAGTCTTAAAAAACTGCCCTTCGCAGCGCAAGACTTTACTCTCAGCCATTGGGGCTATCGATCCAAATGATTCGCAGTTAATGGCATTTGATTTGGACCAATCCGAACCCCGCCTGCCTTCCACTTTGGCATTCCAAGTTTCTGTTTCTATTCGGAATTTTGTCATCCATCGATGCATTATTGATGAAGGTGCCTCTACATGTGTCATGCCCACCTCCATCTGGCAGAAAATGGGATCCCCCCCTCTCCAGCACTCCTCTACTGCGTTGCGAACCTACGAAGGCCATTCAGCTCAACCACAAGGCCTATTAACTAACGTACCCATCCAGCTGGCTGGCAAAATTGTCCTCATAAACATCGAGGTTATCAATGCACAGCTTGATTACAACCTTTTACTTGGCCGCAGCTACATGTATGCCATGCGGGCAGTTGCTTCTATCATTTTTCGTACCATGATGTTCCCCCATGAGGGACGCGTGGTCAAGGTTGACCAACTCACTTACCATGATCCCAATGCCTCCGCGGCACTCAAAAATGTTCTCCCCATGGTTGAAGAACCTGTTTCGGGTGCCACCACCTCATTCGTTTCTTCTATGGGGCCCGGATTTTACTCAGACGCACCAATGACCTCGACCTTCCCATCTATTCCACCCCCGTCACCTGCCACTGAAGTGTCTGACCTATGTACCTTGTCCCATAACACGCGAAATCCTACTAATCAACCGCCCTTGTTGCCTCAACCCCCTTTGGTACCTAGTCACATTAGTGCTACATGCATCCATACCATTCCTTTCATCTTCCCTCCCTCAGGAGTAGTTAGTGCCCCGGTCATGGCCACCCTCAGCCTTCCTGGGTTAACCTTAGGATTACCCGTTTGGTATCTTTCGCCTCCCGTTCATCCACCGACACCAGATGTCATCCTNGCTAGTGCCCCGGTCATGGCCACCCTCAGCCTTCCTGGGTTAACCTTAGGATTACCCGTTTGGTATCTTTCGCCTCCCGTTCATCCACCGACACCAGATGTCATCCTGCAACCGGTGCAACCCATTGTCACTACTAGTCAACCACCTCCCGGTGTCGCTACCCCGTCATCCTCCGCGAAACTCCCCCCTCCTCTTACCAAACCCACTGGGGGCAGAGGCCCCCAACCTTACACTGCTGTCCCACCTCCTAAGACAGTCAAAAATCCCCCTATGTTTCATGCTCCTCCCAAATGCGCACTATGCGATGAGTTGGGCCATGCGACTCACCTATGTCCTCAGTTACCGGCATTACAGGAATACATGCAACTGCTTAACGATGACCCCACTATCCCGGTTGTCCATCTAGATTCAACCCCTAAGCCTTGCGACAAATCCCTGCGCACTAACCACTCCTGTGCCCTATGCGATGTTTACGGGCAATACTCCCATCACTGTCCCGACCTCCCCGAGTATAGAGAAGCTCTCTTTGAGATGAACAATCTGGATCTCGAGACGACACCCCTCACCATTGAGGAAATCCATTCCCTGGTCTCTTCCCCTTCCGGAGAGGTTAATACCATTTATATGATCTCTTCCGTCACTAATCCCTCATCAACCGATTTGACGACACAAACATTCCATACCGATGAGGAGATTCTTGAGGCTCTCACTGCCCCAGATTATCCCAGGGATGACATGCACCATCGTTCCTACTTCCTCCCAGATGAACCCTCCTCTAACACTGCTCCTCAATTTGCAATTGAATCCAAAGACTTCCTTCCCCCGAAGTTCGACTGGTTCAAGGTCCCTATTCCTGCTCCTGACACCTTTGAAGAGGGTAACATGGCCAACATCTCACCTGTCATCCAAATTGATATCGCTGCCCCCGGAGGCACCCCCGAACTCATCGCTTTAGGAGCATCTTGCACTGAGCAGGAGATTGAGGAATACAAAACACTCTTCAAAGAATTCCGTGATGTCTTTGCCTAGTCCTATACCGAAATGCCTGGTCTTGACCCTGCCATTATAGAGCACCACATTGACACATGGCCTGATGTACCCCCCGTTCGTCAGAAACAGTGTCCCATTCATCCCTCAAAACTCCCATCTGTCAAAACAGAGATTGAGAAACTTCGCACGGCAGGATTCATTTATCCTATTGCCTATACCACCTGGGTTTCAAACCCTATTCCTGTCAACAAGAAACAAGGCACCCTTAGAGTATGCACTGACTTCCGAGAATTAAATCGCGCCTATCCCAAAGACAATTTCCCTACGCCATTTATTGACCAGCTCATTGATGCGTGTGCGGGGCATGAAGTCCTCTCGTTCATGGACGGTTTTTTCGGATACAATTAGATCCAAATCCGAAAGGAAGACCAGTACAAAACCGCTTTTACTACCCCATCGGGCACCTTTGCCTATCGTGTCATGCCTTTTGGCCTAAAAAATGCTGGTGCCACATTCCAGTGGGCCATGACCTATTGCTTTCATGATTTGCTCCATATCCTGCTCGTCTACCTTAATGACCTTACAGCTCGTTCCCGAAAACGATCAGACCACCTTAATGACCTTCGGCAAGTTTTTCTGCGTTGTCGCAAATATCAGATCCGCTTGAACCCACACAAGTGCGTCTTTTGCGTTCCGGCAGGCCAATTGTTAGGTTTCATTATTTCCCAGAAAGGAATTACTATTGATCCCCTGAAAGTCCAAGCCATCTTAGACCTTCCCTCTCCTCAAACGCTCCGGCAACTCCAAAGTCTGCAAGGGCGATCCAATTTTCTTCGACGCTTCGTTCCTGATTACGCCACAACCGTTCATGGTTTCTTGCCCCTGCTCCGTACCCACATACCCTTTGTCTGGGATGAGCAAGCAGAAGCTGCATTCGAAGCCCTCAAGAAATTTCTCACACAAGCCCCCTTGATCTCCCCTCCGGATTTCTCTCAGGACTTCATCCTCTATGTCTCGGCATCTGAGCATGCTATGTCCGGAGTCTTGGTTCAAGAAGACACCTCACGCCAAGAACATGTCATTTACTACATCAGCCAGAACTTGTCCGGCCCACCCCTACGTTACCCATATGAGGAGAGACTAGCCCTAGCAGTGGTATTTTCCACCCAAAAATTGCGACACTACATTTTACTTAGTCATACCATAGTCGTCACCGACTCTAACCCCATGGTATATCTCTTAAACCGGCGTCTCCTGCAAGGTCATGTGGCTAAATCGGTCATTATCCTCCAGGAATATGACCTCACGTTCCGAACACCTAAGAGCACTAAAGCCCTTGCACTTGCCCAGCTCATCACCGATCTCCCTTCCTTCATCCTGGCCCCACCTATCTCCGAGGAGTTACCCAATAATCACTTGTTCACTATCTCGTCCGATGACCCGTGGTACGATGATATCTTGTTATACCTGCGCACGCAGAAGTTCCGACCCACCTTCACTCGTAATGGACGTCGTCGTATCCATCACTAGGCCTCTCGCTACCTCCTCCTAGGGGATGTCCTTTACCGGTGAGGAGTCGACACAATTCTTCGTCGTTTCCTTACACACGAGGAAGCTGAACAGGTCCTTAATGATTGTCATAGCAGTGCCTGCGGCGGACATTTCTCAGGGATGGCCACTACCCAAAAGGTCGTCTGCACCGGATACTTCTGGCCCACACTTTTCACCGACTGCATCACTGCGGTCAAGCATTGCCATAACTGCCAACGTTTTGCCCCCAAGGCCCGGACACCACCTACTCCATTACACCCAGTCGTCACCGTTGGTCCCTTTTGCAAGTGGGCCATCGACTTCATGGAGTGTAGACCCCCATCTGCTAATGGCCATAAGTACATCGTTGTCGCCGTTGATTACTTCACCAAATGGGCGGAAGCCATGCCTACCTTCAACTGTACCGCTGACACCGCTGCCCATTTCTTCTTTAACCATGTTATCACTCGATTCGGGGTCCCTAAACAGTTGGTCTCAGACCATGGATCACACTTTGAATATTTCATTTGGCACGAGCTATCCACCCTTCTCAAGTTTGAACACCAATTTTCCTCTGCTTACTACCCTCAAGGGAACAGTCAAGTTGAAGCTGTTAACAAAATACTGAAAACCATACTCCAACGCACTGTTGATCGACATAAGTCCAATTGGCACCATATGCTATTCCCTGCCTTATGGGCTTACCATACCTCCACCAAGACCGCCACTGGTTTTACCCCGTTTCATTTAGTTCACGGTGTAGAGTCTGTCCTCCACATCGAGTGTCAGATACCTGCCTTACACATCGCCGTTGAGCTTCTCCCCGATACCTCCCCCCTTGAGCAACGTCTGCTATCCCTCGAACAAGCCGATGAATATCATCGTGCCACTCTCCAGAACATCGAAGCTGCCAAAAACCGCTCCAAAGCCAGTTATGACAAACATGTTCACCCTCAAACTTTCCACGAAGGGGACCTCGTCCTCGCCTATGACCAAGCCAACGACAGAACCGGTAAAGGAAATTTTGAATCCATGTGGCAAGGCCCTTACATTGTGCAGACTTTCCTCGGTAAGGGGGCATACATTTTAGCCAAATCTGAAGGCCACCCTTTACGCAACCCCCGTAATGGGTTGTACCTTAAACGTTTTTACCCATAACTGAAGCCGCAACCTCATTGGTCCGCATTGTAAAGTTTGCTCTCCTTTTTTGTTTTTTACCTTTATTACCATAATCTCACATTCATCATCTTTGCATGCCCACAGATGGACCATCTTCCACCTCATTGCATTGGCTTCGCTGATGGGGCAAGCCGCTGGTCTCCCAACCTGGCTTCTGCAGCATGGGTTATATATTCCCCTTCCAACGAACTGATTCACCTTGATGGAATATGTATAGGCACCGCTACCAATAACCAGGCGGAGTATGATGCCGTGACCGGTCTCCTGACTCCTGCACTCCAGCTGGGCATATGTCACCTTCATGTGTTCTTGGACTCCAAGCTACTTGTCTCCCAGCTCAACAACTGCTACCAGGTACATGATACTTGCCTATTTAGAAAATTCCTGCGTACAAAACAACTTAGCTGACAGTTTGAATCCATCACATTCACACATGTCCCAAGAGCTCAAAATAGTGTCGCAGATCAAATGGCCAATAACATCCTAGATTGGCATATCAATCAAACCATGTAACACCTCCATCATGCATCACTATCCCATAGCATCTCATCCAAATATATATAAAAAACCGTAAAACCACATTTATAGCCATAGGGCATCGATGTGCCTAATCATACATACACCATGTCGCATCACATAAGATACACAGGGGGCATCCACGTGCCCAACATCCTAGACTACTTACATCCACGTGCAATACAAACATACAACACATCATCAAGCACATCCACGTGCGTACAAATGAGACAATATCACAAAAAAGGTGCATCCATGTGCATATATATATACATATCAACAAAAAATACATGTGCTATACATGCCCTGAGTACCCCTGTACTCAGCCATACAAAAAACATATGAACATCCCTATAAAGCCTCATAAGGTACAGGCCGTAGCTAAAAAACTCGGGGGGAGTCCCCTGCACTCCCTAATGAGAATCATACCCTGCATCACTGTTAGTGTCCGCTGCCTCTGAATCCTCCCCCCGCTCCTCCTCCAGTGAGTCCTCATCTCGTCTGGGCTCCTGTGCCTGTGCCCTGTCTGCCAATATGGCCACCCGGATCGCAATCGATCTGAAATCCCGAGGTGCCCTCAAGCACTCCTGAATCACGGTCGGATCGATGTCCTGCCACCCCTCGTCAGTCACCCCCACCAGCAACCGGTCTAGTAGCACCCGTACGGACTCCAGTGTCCCCTCTGCATCTCGGCGACACACCTCCCCCCACCCAGGCAGAGCTGGAACGGCCATAATCCCTCTCCACGCCACATACCCTGGCGGCGGCCTCGGGCCCACATCTACAAATCAACCATTTGTCAATAATAATATATCAAATGACTATCATACATAAAATTGACAATGCAATTAAAATATACATACCATCTGGCCCCCATGCCTATCCCAGCGGCCGTGGTGCCTCTGGATCTCCCGTATAGTCCATATCTCTATATGGATAGTCGTCCAGGGTCAACGGTAGATGGAGCCACTACAGGTACAGCTCCTGGGTAAAGTATCTCCCAACATCGCCGCCACCATGGTAGCGCATCATCTCACCCCACCGCACCATCCGCGGCTCCTGCACGCCTCCTGCTCTGATCGGCACCCGCGGCCGCAGTGTGGGTACCCTCTCCATGAAAAACGCGCATAAAAATGAACCATAGCAGAACCCCTTGCCAGATTCCTTCGCCACGGTCAGCTGCCGCTGCACGCAGGTCAGGAACATCTGGCCCCAAGCATAATACACACCACCCAGTACCCACTCCACAATCTGCATCTGGCCCCCAGACACCTTCTCTGGTGACTGGGATCCCAGGACCCGCACCACACATGCTGCCATGGCCTGCACCGCTAGCTCCCGTAAGTCCCTCACCAAGAGTGCATTCCTATGCACTTGAGCCTCTGCCCCACAGAACCGCTCCAGCATATCATCCATATCGATGTCCACAGACACCCGCGGCTGAGTATCCTCCACCCTACCCAGACAGGGCAGCCCCGTTAAGAAGTACACATCAGTCAGGGTGAGGTCCACCCTCTCACCCTGCACTCGGAACGCCTGGATGTCTGGCTCCCAGAAACTAACCAAGCGGTTCAGCAGCAATGCCGCTGACCGAATCATAGGTACCTGCGCGAACTTCAATAGTCCGAACAGCCCCAGCATCGACCGCACCCGACGGTCCTCTCGGACGATGGTCATAATATCATCCGGTATCTCCTGCTCCCTCCATAGCACCTGCGGCATCCAAAAAACTGGAATAGCTCGGTCCCCAACCGCGGCTGTCAGGCCTACAGTCACGGTCTCCGACCGCGACTGTCAAGCCTACAGCCACGGTCTCCGACCGCGGCTATCAGGCCTATAGCCGCAGTCTCCGACCGCGACTTTCAAGCCTACAGCCGCGGTCTTCGACCACGGCTGTCAGGCCTGAACCCGCAGTCCCTAACCGTGGCTGTACGGCCTAAACCCGCGGTCCCCAACCGCGGCTGTCCTGGTCTAAACCCATGGTCTGAGATCGCAGTTTCGACCCCCTAACCCGCGGTCCACCCCACATGGACCGTACAAACAAACCCTGGGACCCACTACCTGCTCCCCAGACCCAAAAAAAATGCAGGTATGAGTTTGACAGCATACTTGTCTCTCCCGAATCTGAAGTTGGCCGGTCAGATCGTCCAGAAATGACACCTCAGCTCTGGCCCACTCCAATCACGAGTCAAAGTTCACTAGTACAAATGACACTTGTCATGTAGGGCCCACTTACTATTTATAGTCCGTCGACTTTTTCTTGTTTTGGCCTTTCTGAACCCATACGGAGTCCATTTTCGAACCATTTCCACCATTGGAATCAGCACGATGAGACCATCACGATGGTCACCTCGTTGCATTATTTTTTGCTACATCATTTTTTCCCATTTTTTTGATACCAATAGTCGCCTCGGTTTGCACACCACTTCGGCCGCTCTCCGTTTTTAACACTTTTTATATCGCCAGATTCATTTTTTCGAGCTCGTGATGATGCTTGAGATCATTTCTCGCTCTCACTTGGTACAATTTCAACATTGCGTCCCTACACCTTGCCGCATCGATTTTCACACCACATCGGCCTTCATCAGATTATTTCACACTTTTTACATGAGCCATCCACTCCTGTCATACTGCAAATGTTTTGTTATTTTGCCACCATTCATTCACCCCGCAAGGAGGCC
>LPNX010156225.1:23437-77324 GCA_001517045.1 Pseudotsuga menziesii
AACTTAATTAAGAAATATTGCATGTTGAAATGTAACCATTTTTTTCTTTGGAGGTCCCAATGAAATATGGTGCATGAAACTACCTTAATAGAATTCTAACCACTTTGCGCAGTGATGTGTCTCATTGTATTGCTCGGAGAAGGAAGATTGGAAGGTGGAATGCATTATTTGGCATGGAACTGGTTGTAAACAAATGATCCTTATTTCCAAGTGTTAACCATGGAAAAAAATTAAGGGAATGGTGAGAAAATTGATTGGTGAATGCTTGGGTCTTATCTCAGGGGAGGTGTTCTGCTAAAATATTAATGACCAAAACTCCCTAAGGTTGGGTGGAGTATGATTCAAATGAAGTCAATTCCCCAAGTCAATTGTTGGTAAATACAAATTATAACTTTCCAATTATAATTTATGCTTGTAATCAAGATTATTGTTTTCCTTATTAATTTTCCATGTATGTAATAGATTTTAAGTAATTATAGTAATTCTATTGAATTTCTAAGTGAGTATAGGATTGTCGTTGCAATAAGTGAATGGGTTAAGGTTGAAATGCAATTTCATAACATTATGATGTTTTTGAATTGATATCATGAATAATGAAACATACTGTATGTTGTTCATGGATGTATTCATGTTTGAAAGAGTTGTTCAAGCCAATAGTTAAGTAAATTCTCTATTTGAGAGTTGTTGATATGCTTTAGGTATCACTAACTGGATTTAATGGTTGTATCATACCATTGTATTGCTAGTGCTGATAAATTGAGTAAAGGGGAAGAGAGCCTTATGATTTTGCGAATGATTGCATAGTCCTTGAGTCAAGGACTATGTCTTGAGCATTATTGTTATCGTGTTTTATGTGTTAAACACTTTGTGATAGAAGTTATCAGAAGGACATTGTTTTGAATAATTGATTCATGTAGAATTAAATGAAAAAGAAGCAAGTAGGATATCACTATAAAGATGGTGGAATTCTTGTTTCCCAGTCCTATTCATATTTTTCATTAAGATTGTTGATGCGTGTGCATGTATGGTTTAAATACCGATTTACAAAGATCATCCACGATGGGTATCTTGGTTCTTAAACTATTTTCAACATTATAAAACCTCTATTCTAATAAATTATTTCCTTGATAGGATACAAATTCCTTGTTGGAAGAATCACTACAATTTCTAATTGCTGAAAGTAATGGAATACTTAATTGTAGCTTGTGGATGTTCCAAGTTGGTCTAAATTTCAGTGTTGTGTTGAGGAAAAAAATTGTTTAGTGTTAGACCCTTTTTCTTGCCTTAGTCATTTTCTTGAAAATAACTAAGTGTCAAGCCTTTGAAATTGACTAAGTTAATTTATGTTTACTGGAGTGGAGATGTCCCTAAGTGCTGACGCTGATGATTTTTCATTAGGATTTACATATTAATTATTTATGTCATTCCATGTAATTTTTGAGGTGCCGATGTATAATGAATAATGCAGCATATTGTATGTTGTTCATGGATGTATTCATGTTTGAAAGAGTTGTTCAAACATAATAGTTAAGTAAATGCTCTATTTGATAGTTGTTGATATGCTTTAGGTATCATTAATTGGATTTAATGGTTGTATCATACCATTGTATTGCTAGTGCTGATAAATTGAGTAAAGGGGAAGAATGCCTTATGATTTTATCAGTGCTTGCATAGTCCTTGAGGACTATGTCTTGAGAATTATTGTTATCGTGTTTTATGTGTCAAACACTTTGTGATAGAAGTTATCAGAAGGCCATTATTTTGAATGATTGATTCATGTAGAATTAAATGAAAAAGAAGCAAGTAGGATTTCACTATGAATATGGTGAAATTCATGTTTCCCTGGCTTATTCATATTTTTCATTAATATTGTTGATGCATGTGAATGTATGGTTTAAATACTGATTTACAAATATCATCCATAATGAGTATCTTGGTTCTTAAACTGTTTTCGAAGTTATAATACCTCTATTCTAATAAATTATTTCCTTGATAGGATACAAATTCCTTGTTGGAGGAATCACTATAGTTTCTAATTAATGAAAGTAATGGAATGCTTAATTGTAGCTTGTGGATGTTCCAAGTTGGTGTAAATTTCGGTGTCGTGTTGAGGAAAAAAATGTTAAGTTTTAGACCCTTTTTCTTGCCTTAGTCATTTTCTTGAAAATAACTAAGTGTCAAGCCTTTGGAATCGACTAAGTTAATTTATGTTTATTGGAGTGGAGATGTCCCTAAGTGCCGACACTGATGAGTTTTCGTCGGGATTTACATATTAACTATTTATGTCATTCCATGTAATTTTCAAGGTGCTAATGTCTAAGTTTCAACATCGTTGAATCCAAGTTTTGAAGTCAAAACATCGGCACTAGAATGTTATTTTTGATGTGTCTAAAATGATGCGCCAATTCTTTGAGGTCCAACCTTTCGATGTAGAGAATGTTGTAATGCTGACATTGGAGAAAAATATTGGAGTGGTTATTTTTTGGAACCATTGAGTAGTGCACACTTCCAAATGTTGATATTGAAAATGTCAGGATCAGCATGGTAAAGTCGAGAAGGTGGTAGTAACTGTCGGTTCAGTTAATAATTCTAATTATCAATTGTTTAATTTAATCTTAATCATTAGTTTATGGTTCTAAATTTAATTAACTACACTCTTGCAATGGTGAGTCATGTGTTGATCATTATTTCTTTTGTTTTAAACATTTCAATCTAATATAGAGACTAATAGCACTCTTAGTTTGTTTTAAGCTACAAATTTTTTATCTGTGATATATTTCTGTAACCTACGGATGTGTTACAGTTTGTTATCATAGCTAAGGTTTCGACACTTAGCTTCTCAAAAATGTTTTGATGTTGTAGAGAGTTGTGAACTTTCAAGTCTATTTATTGATCCAGATCGTGACTAGATGCACGTTGGGGACTACAGTCGACTGAATGAGTCAAGTTATGTTATGGCAGAAGCATATAGAAAGAATCAACAAAGAAGGAAACCCACTAGGTCAACAAGAAATATACACACAGACAATATGCAAGAATTCAAACCAATTTATTACTTCTGCTCCATGAAAGATGGAGGAATCATATTGATGTCTATATTACATAATGTACATGCTTATATAGGATACTAAGACACTTGGGTGGCTATCCGCTACGTTCAATTACAAAAGAAGTTGTAACGGCTCAGAAGTTCAACCATCCCAGGGCATGTTGGTATGTTGTATGTCGAGAAGGACCTCTCAAGGGAGTTGAACCTATTGAAGGTGAACCTGTCGGATTCTCGAGGAAAACCTATCGAAGGTAAACCTGTCCGCTGCTCAAGGTGAACATGTCAAAGGTGAACCTGTCAGCCGCTGGTTGGATTATCCCTCCTTCCTTAAGAAACAATGGTATCCATTGTGTATTCGCTCAGGTGAGGAAACTTGCTGGAACATTCGTGAGCAGAGTACCATTTTCCTTACATGGGGAGTTGTTTAGCTTTAGCCACTTGAAACAAGGGAATGGAGTTCCTCCTTGTAAGGAGTATGTGTCATCCCACGATGGTTTCACAAAGAAGAGGTTCCTGAACATCTGGATGGATGTATTCAGGTTTTGCTGTCTACAAGTCGTTCTGTTCCAACAATGGTGCATGGTATGGTCAAAGTAGATCTACATTGAAAACTGGATGTAGGCCAAGGAATGTTGGAATGTTGAGCTAAAAAGTATTTTCTCCAATCTATTTAAGGATACTGTATGGACCATATCGTAGAGGTTTCATCTTTCTATATGGACCAGTGAAGGGCTCCTTCTTTAGATCTAACTAGACCTGATCCCCAATTTGGCATGAATGAGGAATATGATGGTTGTCATGTCGAGCCTTAGCTTTTGCATTTGCTCGTTGCAACATATCCTATGCTTGCCTCTAAATGTTGTAGATTTGATCTCTGAACTTCAATGTTTTCTCCACTTCTTGTCCTTTGAATTCGGTGTCATTCCACTATGTTGAGGAACTGATTAAGTCGATAGGCATTGAGGGTTGAAATCCGCAATAGATCTCAAATGGAATCTTTCCTGTAGATCTATGTTGAGCATGATTGTAGCTATGTTGTATGTATGGAAGGTTGTCATCACATGTTTGATGATGCTTATGGTTTTACATGTGAAGAAATTGTATGACTAAGCGATTTACAACTTCCGTATCTCTATCTTTCTGCGAATGGAAGGTTGTCGACAAAGAAATTATTGTGTCGAGTTGTTTCCAGAGAGTTTGCCAAAAGGTGCTAAAAAATATAGCATCTTTGTCAGAAATAATGGTCGTTGGGAGGCCATAGTGTTTCCACACATGTTTAAAGAAGAGCTGAGAAGTCGGTTGTGTTGTCATAGTCTTCTTGCATGGTATGAGTATATCCATCTTGGAAAATATGTCTAATACCACTAATATTGCGTCATGTTGATGTTTGGTATTAGAGTATCCCATTAAGTAGTCCATAGAAATAGATTCCCATGGTCAACTAGAAATTGGAAGGGGTGTGTAGAGTCCTTGTTGTCGATTCGGCGGTTTAGAAATGGCACAAACCATGCATGATCAAATGTAATTTTTGACATCAGATTTAAGTGAAGGATAGTAGATATAATTTTGTAGCCTAACAAGTTTTTTTGTGACTCCAAAATGTCCTACATTCTTGTTGTAGTGTGCGTCCCAAATGAGCTTCTGTCGGTGCTCACAGGTCGGTACACAAAGTTGTCCAAGATTGTACAGCAAGGTGTCTTTCAGGAAGTAGTCAGCAGTCAACAAATTGTCGGTCTGAAGCTCTGAATAGATTATAGAAAAATCACAGTCTACCGAATACAATTGCAACCAAGTAGTGGTGTCATAACCCTGCATACTCATCACTGTAAACAATAGAGTAATGGATGGTCTACTAATACAATCGGTTGTGGCATTGAATTTTCCTTTATGATACTTAATTAAGAACTGAAATTGTTGCAGGTAATTAATTCAGTTGAGTTGTTGGGTTGTATGTAGTCTTGACTGAGTTAGAGTGAACTGCAAAGGTTGATGGTCAGTGAGGATGACCATTTCCTTGCAAAGAATATAGTGTCTCCATTGCTTGAGATATTTCACAATGGCATACAATTCTTTTTCATATGTCGAGTACCTTGGAATAGTGTCGTTGAAAGTCTCAGAATGAGATGTGACTAGGTGACCTGACTGAGTGATCACTGCTGAGGGAATCATCCAATGCATCCGTCTCAATCTAGTACTAGTGCTAATGGAAATGAAGAAACACAAGTACTAGTGCAGTACACAGCTTGTCTTTGATTTGTTCAAAAAATTGTTGTTGTGTCAATTTCCACTTGAAGACAATTTTCCCATTTCCTTTTGTCAACTGATTCAAAGGCCATGCGATGTGACTAAAGCCAAGTATGAATCATTAATAGAAACTTTCCAAACTAAGAAAACTTATTAGTTTTTTAATTTTTTGAGGAATGGGCCAATATTTGAGGAACTGTAGTTTCTTTGGGTCGACATCAATGCATGCAGATTCAATTACATACCACAAATATTTGATGCTAGTCATCACAAATGAGCATATGTCCATGTTCATATATAGTCCATGTTGCTGGAGAGTGTCAAAAATTTGTCGACGCTGTTTGACATGTTCTTCCCACGATCGATTGAAAATCAAGATATCGTCAAGATAGACAATGACACATTTACCGATGAAAGGTCGTAGAAGTTCATCCATATATCTCATGAAAGTTGGTGCATTGGTTAAACCGAAAGGCATGACTAACCATTCAAACAATCCCTCCATACATCGATGGACTCGATAGGAATCTTGTGGTATCCAAACTTGAGGTCAAGTTTCATAAAGAACTTAGCACCTTTCAGATTATCGATGAGTTCATCAATCTATGGAAGAGGGTATCTGTTCTTCATTGAAATTTTATTTAGAGCCCGATAATTGATGCACATGCGCCAAGTCCCGTCTTTCTTTGGAAATATGATGATTGGACTTCCACAAGGAGAGGAGTTGGGATGGATATGACCCTTTTCGATCAAATCCTGGATTTTCCTGCGAATATCTTCATTGTTGAGAATGGATCTTCTGTAAACAAATGCGTTAGGTAATGAACAACCAGGAACAAGTTCAATGGAGTGTTTTACCTGGCAGTGCAGACGTACTCTGTCTGGTGCTTGAAATATGTTATGGTATTATTCAAGAATGTTGTCGATTTATTGTTGTTCTCGGGAGCTGTATTGGTTGGTGAGTCAACTCGTTGTTGTAGTCTTCCTAGAATGTTGAGGATTTATCATGATTAATGCAAAATTTTGATCATCATTGATAATATTCTTTTTTTGTTTCGCAGATATCATAGCAACCGTTGATGTGGGTTGTCTCTCTCATATTCCATACCATTGGTTTTGGATTTTGACAATCACCTTTTGAAGCTGTGACTAATATGTACCATGTCGATATAATAGGTAGGGTTTACCAAATAGGGCATTGGCTATAGAAAGCAGTGCCGCGTCACAAAGTACTTCATCTTCAAAGGGTTTAATGAAGTAGGAGAGTTTGCATTGTCGTGTGATCCTTAGGTCCTGCCCATCCTTAATCCAACCGATATTGTAAGGCTGTGGATGTGGAGTGGTGACAAGACCTAATTTCTTCACAAGATCTTCAGAAATGATGTTCTTCTAGCTACCATTATCGACAATCACATGTAATGGGTTGTTATAAACCCATATACATGTATGGAATGGGTGCTCTCATTCCTTCTTATCGACGATGGTTGATGTTGTTAGAGTGGTAGAGGTTGAAGCCAAAAGAGTTTATGCATTTAGATCAGATTCTACCAAGGTTCTATCAGACAAGTTGGATGTCAAAAATTTTGCCAAAAATGTCTTCTGATCTTTTCACTTTGACGTATCATCCCATGATGAACTGTGATAATCACACCATTTCCTGGTAGGAGCTTGTTTGTTGTGATCCCTCTTGTCTTTCTGAAAGTTCTTCTTTTGATGATCGGGATTTGGCAAAGTCTGCTGATAAGGGTTCTTGAACTTGTCGTAGTTGGTTGATGAATTTTTTTAGATGTTCAACATGTTGTCTTGTTTGTGAAATGTATTTTTCCTTTCTATTTAGCTTCAATCTTGCTGGCATAATGAAATGCATATTCAAGTGCATTGACAGTCAGAAACTCCATCTCTTGCTAAATGTACGGGGATAAACCACTAACATACTTCAGGACAAGAAATTTCTCTTCTTCTTGGATGTCAAGTCTATCCATGAGTCGATAGAACTCATCAGTGTAACTTTGTATAGACTGGTCTTTCCATTTCCTTAGCTGCTACCACTTCTTTTACTATTGTTCAATATGCTTGGGCGGGTAGAACTCCTTTTAGATATATTTGAAAAAATTTAGCCATGTTTCGATGGGGTCTTCTTATTTTTCCATCTTTGTTCTCCCACAAGTAGTGTACATAGGTTGACGTTTTTAAGGACACAATGGTGATATTTCCTGCTTCGAAGAGTTGATTCACTACATAGTAAGATTCTAGTTATTGTACCCAATCTTTTATGGATTCCTTGTCAATATTTCCTTCAAGGTTTGATATGTCCAAATTAATTTTCACTTTGAAGGGGCTGATTTTATCGGAGTGAGGTAACGTCGAGGATTCACTGGAGTTCGTAGTAACTCACATGAGAATCTCACTGAATTGGGTGAACATTTCGGTTCGCTGAAGAGCCAATGCTTTTTCTATGAGTTGCTCTGTCCTGTAAGTTGCATGTCTATTGTCTGCTTCTTCAGCCATATTTTCTGAAGTTGAAGGAAGTGTCTTCTTGTGTTGATGGGTTTGTGAGCGTGTTTGAATAGGAATAAGTTAAATAACTCCGATGGAAGTGCTTATGCAACTTAAGCTCTGGACAAGATCTTGCTTTGATACCAGTGATATAGGTCATTTCCAGGTGCACGCTGGGGACAATAGTCAACTGAATGAGTCAAGCTCTATTATGGTGGAATCATATAGAAAGAATCAACAAAGAAAGAAACACACTAGGTTGACAAGAAATATACACACAGACAATATGTAATAATTCGAACCAATTTATTACTTTTTCTCCATGAAAGATGGAGGAATTAGATTAATGTATATATTACATAATGTACATGCTTATATAGGATGCTGAGATGCCTGGGTGACTACCTCCTACGTTCAGTTACAAAAGAAGTTACAACGATTCATAAGTTGAACCGTCGCAAAGCTTGTTGGTATGTCGTATGTCGAGGCAGACCGTAAAGGGAGTTGAACCTATCGAAGGTGAACCAATCGACTACTCGAGGTGAACCTGTTGAAGGTGAACATGTCGGCTGCTTGAGGAGAACCTATCGAAGCTAAAACCGTTAGCTGCTGGTTGGATAATCTATGTTCGTAATATTTCTTGCATGAATGTTTGTTTCTATGTGAAAAATGTAAATTATATCATGCATATGAATCTTAATGTGAACTAACAATCGTGGATGAATTCATATCGCTAGTGCCAATACATAATTTTCAGGCCATTGTACTTGTTGATTTCCTATGTAGTAGGAAAGTGGTACAAAAAGGATGGAAGAAGAGCCTGGAATGTCCAACTTTGCTGAAGAATTTGGTATGGGTATATAAAGAACATAATGCAATGGTCATCAGTATGATATGGGGACCATGGAAGTGTTTTGAACTCTAAGGTATACTCAAATTGGGAATGGAAAGATTCTACAGAATCTGAATCAACAAAACCAAATAAATCAACAAGTGATGCAGATCCTGGTTCAAATACAAAATCAAATGCAACAAATATCTTCTATTTTTAGAAACTAAGGAGAATAATAAATGAACATAGATAACCATGATACATACCATCATTCCAAGGAAAATTATGGAATCCAAAAGAGGTTGTGTTCCCATTATCATTCAGTTGAAAGTCATCATGGGAATGCAGTTCCTGCAGTTGAGCATGATGTCCAACCTACAAGGCTAAGAGAAAGCATTATGGCAATGCATTACAAAGTGAACTCCGGAAGATAAAACCGTCCAACTTTGATGGAGAAAAATCTAGGGAAATTGCATATATTTGACTTCTAGAAATGAAAAAATATCTATATCTCTATGATTATTTTGATAACCAAGAATTTCGTATTGTTATTTACAATTTTTAGGGAAAAGCTTACAAGTGGTGGAAACATATGAAGCAGGTGAAAATTTTGGATGAGTGGAAAATTTCACGAAGGAGTTTTCAAAGGTATTTCAAGCATGAATACCTTTCACAACAATGCTATGATAAGAAAATACAAGAATTCTTTGAACTTAGATTGGGAAATATGAAAATGGAAGAGTATGAGAAATGAATCTTAGAATTGCTAGATAAGATTCATTAATTCCTCATTGGTTTACCAACATTCTAGAAGGACCAAATAGCTTATGAAAAGCATCATAAATTGAAATAATACATACGAAAGGATAGAAGTCTATATGAGCAGGGTAAGAGTAGGAAGGGTTTGCATAAGAGTTGGAAGGGTGAACTGAAGGATAAGCAAGATTAGAGGAAAAATTGATCTAAGTATCTTGAGGTTAAACAGGATCAACATAACTATTTCAAATATCTCACTCTAAAAACTGATTCAAGGGTGATTGAATCTACACGATGAAAGAAAAGATTAACAATTAAATGATGGAAATGTGGAGGTGATCGCTGCCTCAATAAATGTCCTGAGAGGAAAAATAGAAATGATGGTAGTTATAATGTGTAAGAAGCATCTACCATGTAAGGTGTTGGTAGAAGAATTCCTCGTATATATGCATCCTTGGGAAATCACCATCCATACTAGTAGTCATGAAGGATTGAACTTGAAAGTAAACTAAATGATATGGCAATTTCAATTCCTATTGTTTCTGGAGCTTCTTACAGTTATGTAAATACTGATATGGTGGAAATATGAAAGTTAGTGAGTAGTAAATTTCCTAATAAAATAATGGTGTGGTTACCTACAGAGATGAGAATGAATATTACTTTAATGGTTAAAGGTCGTTGTTTTAAAATGAATGGGTAACATACCAAGTATTATTTGGAAATAATTCCTCTAGGATCATATGATATTTTGATTGGAATGTACTTGTTGGAATCACATCATATTATTCTTGATTGATGTGATAAAATCGTCACATGCCTAAATGAGGATGGAATTACAATCAAAATTAAAGGTATCCCAAGGTTGATTTCAGTAATGAAGATTTCAATCATTTAAATGAAGAAGTATATCATAAAGGGATGACAATTATATGTGATACATGCTTAGGAGGTAGTAGAAAATATGGAGCCATGTGTTGCAAAGAAAATTTATCCGAGGATGAAGAACATCACATGTTTTTTAAATTCATTAATCTTAGGCCCTTTGATTTTGAAATTGCATACACTTGTTGATTAGAGATACACACTTTGAAATCATAGTTAAGACATAGTTAGAACAATCAATTAAATAAAATTCAGAAAAATTCAAAATTTTGGACCTCTCACTTAAGATAAATTCAAACTTTTCCCTCCAAAACATAAGAAAATGGCTTGAACAAGTAAAATTGTCTTCTCGATAGATTAATTTGAATTTCTTGAAGCACAACTAGAGGACTTTGTTTGTCATTATCAAAATTCTTGTTATAAGTTGTGTTTGATCCCTCTATATCCTCTTCACTCACACTTTCAGGCGATCTTGTGAACAAGAAATATGGATCTCTAGTGTAATAGTCTAGAATTATTTTTTAGCATAATTTTGATCCCTACGTATCCTTTTCACTCACTTCCAGGGGATCTTGTGAATGAGAAACAAGGACCTCAAGTGTAATCATGTAGGATTTGTTGTTGAAGCATATCTTTTCTAAGCTCTACATATCCTCTTCACTTGCACTTTTAGGTGGTCCTGTGAATGAAAAATAGAGATCTCAAGTGTAATAGTTTTTTTTCATAGAGTTCTAATGGGCTCTGTGTATCGTCTTCACTTGCACTTTCAAGTGATATTGTGAACAAGAAACAAAAATCCCTCATGTAAATATTTTAAATCACTTTTATGTTGATTTAATCGTTGAACAAACCTTGAAAAGTTTACTAATAATTCAAAGAAAGACAAATTGATTCAAAAATCTCAAAGAATCATTAAGTTTTTTGCATCACCTTTTTTCAAGTCATTGAACATTCTACTTGATTTAGGGACACGTATTTTAAACATTTGAAAAGTTGGAAATACATGCATGTTTGAAATATTATCAAATAAACCTCATACCTTGATTTTAGTGTAAGAAGTTCATTGAACTAGATGATAGATTTAAGGGAATTTATTCATTGGTTTGGTTTAATATTGTGACTCACAACACCATTAGTTTTACCATAACTCCTTGAATCAAAGAATTACCTTTAAAAAATGCTTAATCTAAAATCAGTCAAGATTCTATTTTTGGTATCACCAAAAATATCAGGCTAAGGAAATGGATTAGGTTTGAAATTTAACACTCCAAATCCACATAAATTTGAAACTAGTATTGATTAAAGAGAAATCAAATCCATTAGTAGCAAAGACTGCATGTTGAGAAAGCGCTTCTAACACATGCGTTAAGCATGAGGTCAATACGAATTAGTAAGGGTGGTAAACCCCCTCTTGCTTCTTTGGTGGGATATGAGAACATTACAATATTTCAACTAAGTGACAAGTCCTAGGGGTGACATCATTTTCTTGCGATATCTAGTCTATGTGAGTTATCCTAGACTAACGATTATCCCACCCGACCACCGATTGTGAAGTGCTAACCATAGTTTCCTTTCCTATGGCATCACACAGGTTGTTGTGAGTGGGGGACACTTCCAATACCTGAGACAAACACAAGGTTGTTTTGGCTCATTGGGAGGGTGAGTAGCCAAGAGATAACACTTTCACCTTTGGTGATTGAAGAACATTGTAATTGTTTCTCATACCTCTACTATTGAGTAATTTTTTAGGCATGATGTCCCTCATGAGATACTAGTTTTGGAAGGTCCTCTAAATCCAACTTTTCACTAAACTTTGGTTTTTTGGAAAGAATTTTTCTTGTTGTTTCCTTAGGAAATTTTTAGTGGTGTGGACACTTTTATTTTTGTTGAAGTATAGATTTCATTTAGGATTTTTTGATTAAATTTGATATGTATTTAAATTAACAAACCAATTCTAAAAAGTCAAACATCAAAGTGGCTTCTCTCTTGAACCACCATTCAAGGCAGCAACAAGGTGAGTCACTAGAATTTGAAGGACCCACTAAAACATGGAGACGAATACAAAAACAAACTAAGGTGACTTTGAGACTAAACCATTTTTAAATTCAATAAACAATACTAGAGAAGAAAAACACCAACCTAATCCTCAACCATCTACAAAAACAATTATAATCTTGCTCCATTTGAGGTTGAAACATTATAAAACCATACAGTTGATCCCACTAATCCACCTTTGATTCTTTCAAACCCAATAATACTTTTTGTAAGTGAGTCATTGGATAACATTAACCCTCTTTTCACATATTTTAATAACAAGAAAAATACTACACTTAACCCTTTGGATTCTTTAGAATATCAAGGGACCACACCAATGAAATCCCAAATGGTTTCTAGAGGAGACAATATCTCCAATTCGACCTCAATGTCAATCCCAACAGTTAGCATGCATGTTACTAGCATAAGTTCAACCAACTCTTCAATGATAGTTGGTACAGTTTTAGGTTCCAATACTGGAAGTACATCTACTTCATCTGTAGGTAACCCCTCCTAGATGGTGTAACTTACTAGAATGGGTTTTCCATACATTTGGGCTTATCAAGGTCAAAACATGCAAGTATTTAATGTGCATCATTTTGGTTTACCCAATACTTGTACAGGTTAAATTTCTAGCGAAAACCCTACACCATGGAATGCTAATATATTGGTGGAAATAATCGATCTTGGGACATAAATTCCAATTGGATTAATCCTCCACAAATGAGTGGAAATGTCTCAAGGGGTTATCCTCCTACTAATCCTAATGCAAAGTATGGGGGAAACCCTACACCCCCCATAACCACTATACCAAGGGGGGTTCCACCTACCAATACCATTCCACATGAGAGTGGTCAGGGTGTAGGAAGTAACCAATATTCTGGGATCCTACCCCCACAGGGGGAAATAAACCTTGGAATGATTCTCATGTGAAAGGACAATATCCATGGAATGGTCCATTCCCAAGAAACTATCATCCTTCTTGGGGTCCACCTCTGTAAGGGGTAAATTCACCTTTCAATACCATCCCGCAATGGAATGGAAAATATCTTGGGAATAACCAATATTTTTGGGGTATTACTTTTCAAGGAAGAAGTCCACCTTGGAATGTTAATTAAACCCAATGATAGTGGAACCATTAGGTTCCACCCATGTACCAAATATCTACAATGACTCCCATCATATCATCGTTTCTAGATACATTGAATCTATCGGATTTACCTTAACTGACCAAGGATCCTATTCTACATGTGAATGGGTTTCCAACCATACCAATAAAGCCTCCTTTTGACATACCCAAATTTTATAGACGACCAGGGGAGGATCCATCAAATCACATGATGACATTTCATTTATGGTGCTCATCCAATTCCCTAGTTGATGACAATATTAGGTTGTAGTTGTTTTAGTGAATCATCACAGAAACTGTTGTGAAATGGTACATAGAATATTTCCTTGTAATACATTCACATATTTTTCATCTTTAGCCATGGTGTTTTTAACACACTTCCAATTACCTATCCTCTATGATACATGTACTAAGCTTTTGAATTTGTTTAGGAAATCCACTTCTACTGACATATTTGATCATATACATGAGTGGAGGAGACTCCAAAGGCTTATTTAAGAATAAATCCCAGATTAATTCTTAGCAGACTGGTTTGTGAAATCATTATTTCCTACTCTTTCCAAATATGCATCCATTTCAGGATCCATGACCAAAGAACAACTCATTTAGAGTTCCCAATAAATGGATTTGATATATTCACAATCAAGAACACTTTATGATTTAATACCTCACGCTGGGAGACCTATGTCCAATCTAGCTTGGTCACCAAAAGGACCTCATGCCGATGGTGTAATTGGTTATGTCAATCAAATGATCAACTTACCCAGCAAATGGGACAAGTATATGTTCAAAATTTGCAACCCACAACTAGCCAAGCAAACCAGCTACCTTCAAATCCTACCCAAACTTTAGAAATCCTCACAGTCCAATGCTATAGCTGATTTTACCACTCTAGGTGAATCACACTTGTATGACCTTCCCCTATCCCTCTGCGGACTCCTTCGACCCCTTGGACCATTTTTTGTCCTTTGATGTTTCCTTGACCATCCCTAAAAACATGTGACAATTAATACACGTGACTTTTAAACACCTAATCGTGTATATACATGGGTTTGACCCCTAAAACCATGTACATTGGGATGTGTGCATAATCCAAATCCTTTTGGAGTTTTCTTTGACATGGATCTGACTCACTTGACTCCTGCCCTTCCTTATTCCTTGATATTGCTTGGATTCGACCTTTCATTACCCCTTTGAAAAGATATATAAGGAACTCTATGGTACATTGAAGGCATATGAGAGAATTGAGAGGAAAGAAACTATAGTCCATTGTTGTCAGAACTTGTGCTTGAGTCTGCATCCCTTTGTCCCTTGGAGCGCTTTTGTGTTCTTCCCAAGCTTGATTTTGCTTGTGAGCTTGCTATCGATAGATGGAGGATTGAGGTGGTCGAGGCCCAAGTGGGGGATTCAGTTTCTCCGATTCGTAGACGTGCCAACAGAAGTTGTATCCATTATAATCTTTGATTTTATATTAATAGAAATATCTTTTCCTGTCCAATAATGTGTGTTTGAATGAATATTTTATCCATGGATTCTTTCAAATGCTTATACATTGTTGATTATATATGCTAGAATAGATCTAACACCAATATATATAGTATGCTTGTCTTGTTTACTTGTTGAGGAAGTGATTAATTAATACAAGCTGAAGTTGGAAAACTCAACGGGGATCTACTTCAACCGTCCAGAATAAGGTACGAGGTCTGATCCTTTATTGTTAGATATTTAATTTCTATTGCATATTGGAAAGGAATAATTTTTGGAGTCAAGCTGTCTGTTGTGGTACCCCAAGCCATAGGAATTTCTCTTCGTAACAGAATTGGCAACTACGCTGGAGAGTTCCTAGTAGTTTTCCTTTAGCGGTATTCTATTGGCATTCAATGACTTTGAATTGCTCTTTTTCTCTTGTTTTTGTGTTGTGTATGGGGGCATGTTTTCCTGGTAGTGTCTGATTGGTGTCAAGTTTGTCTCAGCTTGTCTGTTTGCCTTTATTTTTATGCACCTTTCTTCCTGTACGCGAGTTTTGAACTCACAGTTGCATATATATGTGGGTTTCTCTGTTATTTCCACATATACATGCGGGTATACTATGAACAGTCATGTATGCTCTTAGTCTTCCCTTTTAGAGGAAGATGAATGGTTACTGGGTGAATTTTGATGATTGCTGAGTCTCCTTTGATACTGCCAGGGTCTGTATACACCTCTGTTTCTGACTAGAGACGTTTTTTTAGGGTAAATTTCTTTTTTAAGAATGTTCTTGTCATTGAATTTTTTATTTTTTGTTTTGGGATTAGTGCATTAGAATTCTTTTACCTTAGTGCTTTGCTTGAGTGCTTCTTGAGTGTGCTTGCAGAGTCTCGGGGTTGTAGAATCATTCTTTTTCTTTTATATCTCATTTTGTTTCAAAAAATCCAAAAATATTTGCTTATCATCATGCATTGCATTTTGTATAGTACTTGCACTAGATTTGCTTTGGAGTATTAGTCAGGATTTCATATAGGAAAGCTTGCATTTATCATTTGAAGAAAATTGTGCATTTCATGTAGTAGCATACCCTATTTTTCATGAACACAATGCATTTGCATTGATTGTTAGATGTGCATTTTACTTCATGTTATGTCATAACACCATTAGTTGCACGGCCATATACCTCTTTTGAGTAATAAACCCAATTAAAATCAACGCTTAATTAAAATGAACTACACTATTTTATTTGATAGGGTTCACCAACAAGATTAGGTTTTAGGGTCTTGGAATAGTTCATTGTGAGTTAATTCTCCAAGACAACTAAACAACAACATGTATGTGTCTGTCTAGGTGAGTGTGTGAAATTCCTTAGTATAACTAGTGTTTCTCAGGATCCTCCTCTCAAAAGGGAGTTAAACACGAGGCATTGTGAGCAGTTATTGATTGGGATGATCCCTATTCATAACTGAGTAGCATTGGAGATACTTTCGGGATTGTATTCATATCTGGGGGCTCTTTCGAGAGTTTCAGGCTTTGCTACCCTACCCATACGGTCAATCCTGCCTGCGACTGTCCGCTTGAGCATTGATTATATTGAGGTGACCTTAGTGACCTTACATAGGATATCAAGGGGGTACTTTGCAGGGGTTATTCTGCGGGTGTCCCGGCTAGGTTGGGGTCAGACATCACAGTCGCTTTACGCGCTGAAGATAAGGGCCACAATAATTGGTTATGTACCTCCGCTTGTTGTGTATGGGAGTCTCAAGCCTCTCCTAGGCGAGACATACCTGCTTCATTCAGGAGCTCACTTATCCTACCCTTGATTGCTTGTGTTTGGCTTTAGATTTTCTTGGTGACTGCTCTGTGCATGATAGCTTGCCTAGGGTTTGCGTAGATAGAGAGTCTTTTATATTTTTTGAGTCATTGTGGATTTGGGTGCGGCTCCTCGCCATTCTTATCATTTAGTAGGACATCCGCCTTCTACATCTCCTCCTCCTTTGGGAGAGAGAAATAGACAGTCCATGCGGACTACTTCGTACATTGATTCACACACCATGGGAGACCATATAGAAGGTATTCATAAACCACCTTCTCCCATTCATGTGGAAGATGGGGAGTTTACTCATAACTATGATCCTTCACCCGACTTGACTGAGTTAGGTCCTATGATTTCTTAGATAGGAACCTTTCATGATAGACCTACTTACTCTAGGGTTGATTCCCCATTGACGCATCGCTGGTATGGAATGTCGGAGGATGATGAGACTCATTTTGAACCCGCAAGCACTAGTTATGGTAGTTATGGTATGTCTGGTTTTCCCACACATGATTTGGAATTTCATGCTGAATCTGAGTTCGAGCCTAACACTATGCCTGGGGGCACTCTTATTCCTTACCATGCGGAGAGGTTTGGGAGCACTAGTCACATTGCACTTTCCATCCCAGTGGTGGAAGCTACATCACAGATTCCTCCTAGATCTAGGGTTAGTGATCCTATTAGGATACTAGATCCAAGACGAGTGACTATAGGGAATAGTACGTACATAATTACATAGATCCCTTCGTCCTTTGTCCCTAGTTCTTTGAATGTTCACCCTCCACCTCATTCACATGGTTCTTCGGGCCGAAACATTGCTACGAGTTATGTCCATACTGCAGTTACTAGACCGGTTGTGTCTCAGCTTCATGCACCGCCCGTTGTTTCGGGAGGTCATGTTCATACTTCTAGAGGTCATATTCCTAATTCCAGAATGTATATTCCTACTTCCGGAGTGTATATTCCTACTTACGGAGTGTCTCATGGGACATCTCATGCGATGAATTATGGACCCTATTATGGGACGTAGTATGGACAAGGTTCTTCACCTTAAGGGGTGGGGTATCAACAACCCGCTTACTCTCCAAATTACGGATTTGTAGCTCTGAATAGTCAAGGTACACCACACTATGGTGCTTCCATGCCACCCTATATGGGTCAAACAGGAGGAGGGAACTATGGATAGGGCCATGGTGGTAATCAGACCTATGTGAATCAGAACTATCAGGGAGCGGTCCATCGACCTCATCATCCTAGGCTCCCTATCCTCGCAACACTGAATCTTCTTGACTTTTCAAGATTAACGAATTATCCTGTAGCTCATGACCTGGCTTGGCCAACTGTCCCTACTAAGCTTCCCTCGGACATACCCAAATTCGAGGGCAAACCGGGAGAGGATCCGAGCGAACATGTTACTACCCTCCACCTATGGTGCTCTTTGAACTCCTTACACCAGGACTCCATCCATTTAAGGCTGTTTCAACGCACCCTTACAGGGCCTGCCGCAAAATGGTATATAGAGCTACCTAGGGGGGCATTCGCTTTGTTCAATGACCTAGAGATGACTTTTCTTAACCACTTCCAGCTACTAGTGCGTTATGACGTTGGTACTGAACTCTTGTCGACATTTCAACAGGATAAAGTCACACATATCTCGGATCATATCCAAGAGTGGCATAGACAGAAGAGGTTAATTAAAGCTTTTATACCACCAGAATTCCTCCTTAAATGGTTCCTTAAGTCGTTATTGCCGTGTATAGCGAAGGATGTTTCTACATCCAGAGTGCAAAATGAGGAACAAGCGATTTTTAGGGCGCAGGAACTGGATTTGATTTATGCTTAGTCCAGTTTGTTATATGAGATCATTCCCAATGCTCCGCATTCTAGTTTCTACCCCAAAGTTAAACCTGGACCACATGCCGATGGTATTGTTGGTTGTGCAAGTGCTAAACCTACGGATTCGGTTGCAAAACAAGTTAGTCAATTGTTAATCAACCAATCTGCTTTGGGACAAGCCACGTCTTTGTCTCAACCTGCCCAAATGGTGAGTGTACTTTCGGTGCAATCGTCAGACCAGAAGGGTAACCAGCAGCCTGGATGGAATAAAAAGAAGGGTAAGAATAATCATAAGGGTGGGAATAGGAATGAGAATGATAATAATGACAAGAACGCCTGTAATGTTGGGGGGGGGGACAAGCAAACTAAATGTAAGGTTAAATTCCCTTGCAAGTTGTGTAAGGACGATCACCTCACTTACTTGTGCCCTCGTATCGATGAAGCCTCGAGATTCTTGGCACAGGGCCCAGCTGTGCTAACTAACCCTTTACCTCACAATCAAAATATGAACTCAAGGACCCATGATCAGTCTAGTGGTGATCAATATCTACCGAAGGTTAGTGGTCATGGTTGCATTAACATGGTACATGCTACGAAAGTTGTGACCCATGCGAAAGATTATGGTTCGTCACAACCCAGCCAAGGAAAGGAACCCGATCCACCAAGGACTCCTTTGCGTATTGAGAAACCTGTGGATAAACCTGAAGCTGCACCTCTCATTCCTAAGGGAGTCCTTAAGCATTTTAGGAACAATCCTAATGCCCGAGCCACCCATAACTATTTTGTTGTCGAGGATTTGGGCCACACTACTTGTGCGATGTCTGCACTGGAAGTGCTTCAGAGTTGTCCTTTGCAAAGGAAGGCTTTGCTTTCTGCCCTTGGTGTGAATTATGATAATTCTTCCTCTGTGATTAAATTTGAAACCGCAGGACTTCAACCTCACTTGTCTTACTATGTGTCTCTTTTGATTCATGTAGAATTTCTTAACATGACTGTCAAGCACATTGTGATTGACGAAGGCGCTACTGCTTCTGTGATGTCTTTATCATGTTGGAAGGGTTTAGGTTCCCCTGAGTTTTCTAAATCAGCGACCATGTTAACTGCGTTTGATGGGATATTTTTTAGGCCGCATGAGATCCTTCCTTCCCTTAAGGTCCGTTTGGGAGGGAAGACCATTGCGATAGAGGTCGAGGTGGTTGATGCACCCCTTAACTACAATCTCTTACTGGAGAGGAATTGGATGTACAGTATGAAAGCTGTAGCTTCTTCCCTATTTCACGTTATATACTTTCCATTTAACGGGAAGATAGTCACGATTGATCAAATGTCATTCAAGAATCCGTTAGTTATAGCATCTTCGGGAGCTTCAATCCCGATCGTTGAGCACTCTCAGCCGGCAACTGGGAGTGTGGGTGTAGGCATGTACCTGTCCATTATGGGAAGCTTTAGTTGTCCTGCACCGATCCTTATGATAGGGTCAAGTTCCGATGAGGCTTCGACATCTATGAGATCAGTGTCTTTTCACATGAGTCATATGGAAGATCCTTGGATTCTTCCTACACCGAGTACTTTGAGTGAGCCCATCGTGACAGACGTGTCGTTTCCTGCAACTATGGTAGCTTATCAAGCTAATCTTGAGAGTGTTGCAGAGCCTAGTCCTCTCCTTGACATGGATCTGACTCACTTGACTCCTGGCCTTCCCTATTCCTTGAGATCACTCGGATTTGACCTTTCATTACCCCTTTGAAAAGCTATATAAGGAACTCTATGGTACATTGAAGGCATATGAGAGAATTGAGAGCAAAGAAACTATAGTCCATTGTTGTCAGAACTTGTGCTTGATTCTGCATCCCTTTGTCCCTTGGAGCATATTTATGTTCTTCCCAAGCTTGGCTTTTGCTTGTGAGCTTGCTATCGAGAGATGGAGGATTGAGGTGGTGGAGGCCCAAGTGGGGGATTCAGTTTCTTCGATTCGTAGACGTGCCAACAGAGGTTGTATCCATTGTAATCTCTAATTTTATATTAATAGAAATATATTTTCCCATCCAATAATGTGTATTTGAATGAATATTTTATCCATGGATGCTTTCAAATGCTTATACATTGTTGATTATATATGCTAGAATAGATCTAACACCAATATATATAGTATGCTTGTCTTGTTTACTTGTTGTTGAGGAAGTGATTAATCAATACAAGCTGAAGTTGGAAAGCTCAACGGGGATCTACTTCAACTGTCCGGAATAAGGTATGAGGTATGATCCTTTAGTGTTAGATATTTAATTTCTATTGCATATTGGAAAGGATTGATTTCTGGAGTCAAGCTATCTGTTGTGGTACCCCAAGCCATAGGAATTTCTCTTCATAACATCCAAGCCATAGACCAAAAAGGAAACAATAAGAAACAAAAAAAAAGACAAATTCTAGTTATGGGGTAGGAAATCCACCTAAGATGAATAATCAACTGGAAGGAAATAAGGAGAAATGGAAAAACAAGTATCCTTCCAAGATTCGTCAAGGAGATCATCCTACTCACCTATTCCCTCGTATGGATGACATTCATCATATCTTATCTCAATGTGGTGGTCCACAACAACATGTTGTATTGACTCAACCTATTCCACAACAAAAATAGATGGTTGTTGCGGCTCCGGTACCTCCGTAAGGGGGAAACCAGGAAAACACTCTACAAGGGGTAAATCCACCCATTTCCAACATCTTTAGGTCAGATCATGGGGTTAATTTTTAAACAATGTCTCATTCTTATGATACACCACCTAGTGTTTTAGACCCATCAGGATCACAACCAAATGGTTCTCTTTCCATGAAGAAACCAACCATTGGAATAGCTCTCCATGACCCCTCAAATGGGTTTTTATGTAAAACAACTCATAATCCTAATGCAAGAGCAACTCAACTCTATAATATAGTGGAAAACTTAGCTCAAGAACCTTGTTCCATGTCAGCCTTGGAGGTATTACAAACTTGTCCAACTCATTAAAAGAACAATATTGTTTTCCATTGGTGCAATTGATCTAAATGATACTATTTTGATAAACTTCATTTTAGCATAGTCAACACGTAGGTTTCCATCACATATCGCTTTTTAGATTAAAATGTATTACATGGGATGAATATTTTTTGAACTGTTATATATTAAGAAGCCTCTACTTGTGTCATGTCATTAGGATGATGGAAAGCATTAGGATCACCCACATTAGCACCATCCCACACAATACTAAAAGCATTTGATGGACACTCATTCCCACCTCATGGAATTATTACAACTTTCACAATTGAATTAGGAGGCAAAAAAATTCAGGTTTATGTTGAGCTAGTGGATGCACCCATACATTACAATATTCTATTATGACCTAGTTGGATACATATAATGATCACAGTATTATCTTCAGTATTATGAGTGATTTGGTTCCCCCACCAAGGGAAGATTGTTACAATTGATCAGTTAGATTACATACATCGGAAACTGGTATCCACTCAAATGTACTTTTTGTGGGGGATTCAAAAATAGTGATTCAAGATGTTGGAGTAGGGATGTTAAAATATTATTCCCTCATGGGAACATTCACAATCCCACCACCAACATCTATCCCTCAAACTTTTCCTGTTTTTGCCATTACATCAGAAGTTTACTTTTCGTTAACAGTTTTTTCTAAATCCACTACAACTATTGGGTCCACTTCATCAAATGGAACTATGATAAAGGATATCCAAGTTCAAACTAGTGAAGGAAAGGAAATACATTTAGAAAAACTTGGTGGAATATTGAGTAGTACACCCTTGTTTGTTGTAGAATTTTCATTTCAAGCAATTCAAATGACTTTAGTAGACTTGGATCAAAATCCTTCTCCAAAGGAGGAATATGATCCATACATATCACCCATAAGGGCTATCAATACTCCCAACACTCATGACCTGTTGGATAAAACATTTTCATCTGATGAAGCTTTCCTTGAAGTCATGAACATCTCATAAAAACCTTGGGAGGACATGCATCATTGATCATCATTTCTTTTTAAGCCGGATTCATTAGAGGTTAAACTTGGAAAATTTTACCTTCATGACTATATGGAACGATACCAATGCCCTGTACAAACAAACAATGTAATTTCAGAAGGAAATTGGAAAACATTGCAACATCATTCCTATCGATATATCCATTAAGCCTGGAATCATCGATAATATCAATATCGGTGCCAATTTCTCTCCATAGAAAATCACATGATATACTGCTCTATTCAAATATTTTTTTGATGTGTTCTCTTGGTCATATGAAGAAATGTTGAGAATCGATCCTAGTATTGTCAAACATGAGATAAAAACCTATCAAAATGTTAAACCTGTACGACAAAAGTTACAACCAATAAATCCTAAGAAATTTTCTACCATAAAAGAAGAAGTAGAAAATATATTAAAAGATGGCTTCATTTACCTTGTACCATGACTGAATGGGTATTTAATCATGTCTCAATCAATAAAAACAAGGAATAGTCTGAATCTATACTGAATTTAGGGATTTAAATATGGATTGTCCCAAAGATAATGACCCCACACCCTTCTTTGATAATATTATAGACGAGTTTGTTGTTAACAAAATAATTTCATTTATGGATGCATTCTCTGGTTACAACAAATTCAGATTAGGAATGAAGACCAACATAAAACAACTTTCATTTTCCCACGGAGCACTTTTGTGTATCAGTAAATTTATTTTGGCCTTAAAAATACCAAGGAAACTTTTCAAAGAGACATGAAATATGAGTTCCATGATATTAAGAAAATGGTCGAGGTTTATCTCGATGACTTGATAGCCAAATCTAGGAGAAGAGATAAACATTGTGCACACTTATGTGTTATTTTCATTTGATGTCGTCAGTATAACATTAGATTGAATCGACATAAATGCATATTTTACATGGAGTTTGGTGGATTACTTGGTTTCATTATATCCAATAATGGGATAATGGTAAATCCCCTTAAGGTCGATGAAATATTATAGTTTCCCTCCCCAAAACAATTAGACAACTTCAAATCCTACAAGGAAAAACAACATTCTTGAGAAGATTCCTTACGAATTATGATGAAATTTCAAAAGGCTTCATTTGTCTCTTAAAACAACTTACACCGTTTATCTAGGATGGCCAAGCTTAAAACTCTTTTGATGCATTGTAACAAGCCGTAGTGTCAATCATGTGCTTAGTCCTCCGAAATATACCAGAGACTTTTTGTTATATTTGGTAGCAACCAAATCCACTTTGGGGATGCTATTGGTCCAAGAGAAAGATTAAAATTGAGAAAATGTTGTATATTATCTCAATAAGGGCCTTTCCAACCTCGAATTTAGATATTTTCAGGTAGAGAAGCTAGCCTTGGTAGAAGTTCATGTTGTCCAAAGACTTAGACATTATATACTTCCATGAAAAAATGACTATCGTGGCTGAAATGAACCCCATGAAACACATTTTTTCCCTTCGAGTCATCAGGGGAAAGTATTCAAAATGGATAGTAATGTTTTAGGAATTTTATCTTGAACTCGTAAACGCTAAAGCTAAGAAATCATTAACATTTGTGGAACTAGTTTCTGAGTTACCCTGCAATAAAGAAGAAACGATAGAAGAAGAGTCTTGCATAGACGAACATTTATTTCTCATTGCCACTACAAATCCTTGGCATGGAACATTGATTATATATCTCCAAACTCAAAGGATTGATGCTCAATTTTGTAGCATTGAACGATGTCGTATCAGACACCAAGCACAAGTATCCCTCATTATTGGGAATACTTTGTATTGTAGAAGAATAGATTTAATTTTAAGAAATTTTTTAGTACATGAATAAGTCAAGCAAGTATTGAATGATTGCAATGCAAAAGCATGTGGAGGTCATCTTTCTGGGTGGGAAACTACCCAAAAAATATTGCATGCAAGATACTTTTTTCCAAGGATATTTAAATATTACGTTAATTCCATTAAAATGTGTCATCCTTGTCATATCTATATGAGAAAAATGCATCCACATGATTCTCGATTACACCTTGTGGTAACCGTGGGTCCATTTTCAAAATGGGCCATTGATTACATGAAAATCAATCCACCTCCAACTGATGGACACCCCTAAATCGTAGTAACAGTGGGCTACTTAACAAAGTGGGTTGAGGCAATTCTACATTCAACAACACAGAAAAAATTGCAGTGTATATTTTATTCGATCATGTAATAACTAGGTTTGGTGCACCCAAAGAGATCAGCACTGATAATGATAGCCAATTTAGGAATTCATTCATGGATGAACTTACGACCAAGTTAGGATTACGACATGATTTTTGCTCACCATATTACCCAAATGTAACACTCAATTTCAAGCCATCGTCAAGGTTTTGAATATCATGTTGCAATGAACGATTAATAAGAACAAAACTAACTCACATATGATGTTGTTCTCTTCTCTTTGAGCATACCATACCTCAACTAAAAACATGACTGCTTTCACTCATTTCTAGTTGGGTTATGGAGAAGAAGTTGTGTTTCCAATTGAATGTGAGATCCCATCATTAAAAATAGCTATCGAACTCCTACCTAACACCTATACAAAAGAAGAGAGACTCCTCCATCTTCATTCCCTTGATGAAACTAGAAGAGAGGCCTCATTAAACGTAAAAGCACACAAGAAAGAGTCAAATCCCAATATGACAAAGTTGTTCGTCCTCAAGTCTTTTCAGAAGGAAATATGGTTTTAGTTTATGACCAAGACAATGATAAAATAGGAAAAGGAAAATTTGTACCTAAATGGGTTGGCCCACTTGTTGTCAAAATTATGTTAAAATGAGAGAATATGAATTAATCAATTGTGATGGGGAAACCTTGTTGGATATTAGAAATGGTCTCTATGTGAAGAAGTACATTGCATAGGAACTAATGCCTCACACCATTTGTTGTATTAGATTGTATTTTATGTAAAAAATTGTGTAAAATATTTATTTCGTGCACACACATATATTGCTTGGTAGTTTTACTAGGAAGATGACATTAGAAACTTTCACTTATTTCAGATATGTGGATGGTGTTATCCATGGCTATCAGAACATTGCTTCCACCGCATGGGTAATATTCACACCTGATAATCAAGTTTTTAGTTCAGTAGGATCGTTCCTTGGACCTGTGACCAATAATGTTGTATGTTATAGCACAACCATTGAGCTTCTAGTCGAGTCTAACACCCTTGGAATCCAATGAATTATTGTTAAAATAGACTCGCAACTTGTTTATTCGATTTAAACATTTAGTATCAGGCTCATGATCCTGTACTGTTTAGAAAGTTTCTATGAGTATTTCTTTTAGAATGACATTTTGAATTCATTGAGTACATTCATGTTCCTACAAGTTTGAATAGTCTAGCTGATTTTTTATCTAACTACGTACTTGATTGACATATTTGTCATACATCATTTTGAGCAAGCATGGAAATTAAATTCATGGTCCTGTAATTGAGAAAATCATTTAAAGCATAAGTAAAAGCCGAACTAACATTGTTTTGTATAGAGTAAAATTGATTACATCGTAACCCAAAAAGTGTGTTAAACTTCAGAACATTTTGGAAGTAACTTTGCATACACCAAAAATAGTAGTATAAACACTTTCTCCTTTTTAACTTTTTTTCAAAATAAAAAATAAAGAAAATTCATAAAATTTGGAATATATGGAAAATTCAAAAACACATCTAAATTGTTTCAAATTACTGATTGATCATGAAGACTCACCTACAACTGATAGATTCTGAATGATGGTTCATGTCTTCTTAAATACTTCCTTGAAGGAGGTGCTTCCTACAAAAAATTGTAACAAATGATTATTTTACTTATCTTTGTTATATCCATTTGAATGCTAGGATAATGCACACTCATTTCTAATATTTCATATATTAAATGCATATATTGAGCTTATTGTATGAATAAATGGTTGGGGTATGATTTCTTTTACAGGATTCTGATGAATTTGCCATGTTCAAACTATTTGATTCAAGTTGTTGAAGATAGACCACGATTCATACTGTTTTATGATTTTGGTATTTTCACAACAATCAGTATGAAGTAAAACCACATTGCTTCTGGCCCGCATGGCAATGATTCCATATTGGATAAAAACTGTAGTTAGTCAATTCTATTTCACTATCCGTTGACACATAATCCTGCTTCAAATAACCTACCTATGGAGGGAACATCTAAAATAGTGTGCACAACTAGCTCAACCCTTGTTTGCATTATGTATCATTGCCTTGGCCTGACCCATGCCCATGAAACATAGGTGTATGCCCATGCAACACTCGTTCCCTCTTATTTACTATAGCATTATTTATTCTTTTTTGATCCAATAAATGAAAAAGTACTAAAATTTAAAAAATATAAAATCCAAAAAGGGGGGATTACTGAATCTATTCATATTTCATTGTGGAAAAAATGGAAAAAATAATTCCTAGTCTCCCTTGAACCATTGTAAGTCCACCAACATTTGTAGAAAGAAACTATACCTGTAATTTGGGCAGATCTCCACTGATGGGTTATCCTTCCCATCATCTATGGAGAATTGTATTAATGCATCTAGAATTGGCGGATTTCATGATGGTTAGATACTCAAGTCTTATGTTTCTAAGTGTCAAGTCTTATGTTTAGAATTGGCGGATTTCATCATGTTTTTCCAGGTATTTTTTTTTTTGGGGGTAGTGGGGTTCATCAAATGTATGTAGTGTGGGTACTTGTTGGATGTAGAATTTAATTCTATGTCCAATGACCCGTCCCACTCGAAATTTGAGTAAAAATAAAGGGAGATATGTTGAAAATACGAACAAAAATAGTAGTTTTTTTCTTTCTCCAAAATTAATAAATACTATTTTATTATTTTAACTATTATTTTATTATTTTCCTTAGGAGGCCCATTTTAGACCTCAAATTTCCTCTAATGATAGTATACATCAATGATCGGTAATCATATGGTGTTTAATTATGCTCGACATCAACTCATTTATTCACATGATATAAACTTGTACTATTGTTGGTTTGTATTGAAGACCTTGGGAAAGATAGTTGTATCACTCATCGATGCACTGACCGAGTTGCGCAAGATTTAAACTACCATGTAAAAGTACAATGAAGACCTGGATATTTTGCACGCATCAAAAGTACATTTATACATTGTTGTAATATTTTCTTTTTACATGGATCCAATGTGTATTGTTCGTAGACATGCTTGTTTTTTTTTTAGCATGGGTATACCTGCCTCAGGAAGATATTGTATACTTGGGTTATCTCCTTGTTTTACTTGCACGTGCTTTTCAAACTTCTGCGCTCAAGGTCCTACTCCTTTACCATCCTTCCCTCATCAATAAAGAGTATCAATATGAAGAGTATCATAATAAACAAAATGTATTTCGACCCTCAAAATAGTTTCATACCTCACACATTAGGGGGCATATGTCAACAATAAAATTAACACCCTTGATATTGGTGGTCTTAAAACATATTTTTATATCTCATGCAACATGAAGATCATAATTTTGGAACAATTGAGAGCTTTAATATCTCATCTCACCAGTGCTTCCACAAAGGAATAAATGGTTGAAGACAAAGGTTGCTCTAGAGAGTCCAAGCCCGTGACCACTTAAGGGCCAAAACTAAATTTCTATAGCTCATACAGTGGAAAGAATACCTAACATGTGTATTAATTGTCCTAAAAATCCTGATAAATCAAGTTAAATGCCTAAAAAAACTATGAAAAGTGGGTTTTGATGAAAATAATAAAAAAATATGAAAAAAGTTTTGCCGCACATTCATGTCTAGTAACTGGGTGCACAAATACCAATTCTATAGAAGAAAGGAAGATGAGGTGAATTAAGGAACATAAAGTGAGACTAAAGGAATGCTGGAGGAATTAAAGGCTAGAAATGTCTTTTCTACTACAAAGGATTTTGGGCATCAAAGACATGGATGGTAGAGGATTAATTTTAAGCAAGGGAGAAGGAAGAAACCTTCAAGAATTGTAAGTATCTCTCCATTTGCATCTATTATAAATTAATTCAGCTTCCCCCTCAATTCTTGTTTACTGCTTTCCCTCCAAGTTTTATTTTGAATTTGAATTGGTAGGCAACTAGATATGGCTTGAATTTCTTAAATGTTGTTTGGTAGGATGGTAGGAAGGATCTATGTGGTTATATTTGTAGGTGTGAAGGAGATTCAAAGAGCTGCAAGATCAACTATCAAGAAACTCCATCAAACTTCAAGGCTGCAAGAGGTATTCTCCTCTCTTTCCCCCCTTCTCAAAGTCCATGAAAAAATATTAATATTGTATGTTAATTCTGGTAATTGGTTTGTCTCTGTCAATTTGGATTCACCCACCTCATAGAAATAGGAGAGTGAGACATATCTTTAGCTGTAGAAAACTCCACTAACAGAGTTATAGAGAAGACAATGAAAGGATGTTTCATTAGAGGAAATTTCAACTCAAAATGATCCTTTTAACACTAATTTAAATTCCATGTCATCATGTGTTAGCCAATGAAATTGATTTAAATTTTAAATACCATATAGGTCTTAAACAAATTTTTAATATAAATTTGAGGATATGTATCATAAAAAAAACTACTTTTTTGTTCATATTTTTGACATATCTCCTTGTGTTTTTACTGAAATTTCGATTGGAAGAGCTCATTGGATGTGAAATTAAATTCCGCATCCAACTAGTACCCACTCGGCATAATTTTGATGGACTCGCTATCCCAAAAACAAGAAATACCTGAAAAAATGTGATGATGATGTCATCCTCACGTTTTTTCAGGTATTTGTTGTTTTTGGGGTAGATGGGTCCATCAAAAGTATGCCGAGTGGGTACTCATTGGATTAAAAATTTAATTCCGCATCCAACAAGCTCTCCCGATTGAAATTTGAGTAAACTCACACAATGATATGTCGAAAATACGAACAAAAAAAGTAGTTTTTTTTCTTTTCTTCCTCCAAAATTAATAAATATTATTTTATTATTTTAACTATTATTTTATTATTTTTCTTAGGAGGCCCATTTTGAGTTGAAATTTCCTCTAATTACAGCTCAAGAAGAAAAATATTAGTTGAATGTAGTTATGCTTCAAAGTGGTCCCATAGTTCGAGAATGATATTTAGAGGCAAGCCATACACTCCATAATTCTCTTTTGGTGAGTCATCTGACTCTATAGATTCCTCTAAAGGATCATTCTCTTCATCTCATAAGAAGAAGAGGAAGAGTTATTCCAAGGACAATTTGAATGGAGAATTTAGGAAGGCCAAACCTCCTACATTTGATGGTGAGATCAAATTTGCTTAAGAAGTTGAGGCTTGGATTCTTGGGATGAGGAAGCATTTCCAAGTTCAAGACTACTCAGGAAATATCAAAGAACGAGTGGTGATAATCAATTTGAATGGAAGGTAATCTATATGGTGGGATCGCCTTAGGAAATTGAAGAATATTAATGAAATGAAGATTGTGTGGAAGCAACTAAAGAAATACTTCAAGCAAAATAACCTCTCTTATGGCGTACTATGATGGAAACATTAAAGAATTTCATCAGCTAAAATTTGGCCAAATGACTATGGAGGAATATACAAATAAATTTTTGGAACTGCTAAGATATGTCCACGGGGGATACACCTTGTTGAGCAAGATCTTATCACATTAATTCATAAAGGGGTGGTTTTAATTGTGGAAAATAAGATCAATATATTATAGGTAGTAGGAGGCGAGGAATAGGGTATGGGTGGTATATAGTTATTGGGGGGGGTTATAAAAAGAGGTTTCTAGTAAAAATAAGTAATATATTATGAAAATAGGGGTTTTTTAATTGGAAATATGTATTAGGAGGGAGATCAACAAAAGGATTTTTGTAATTAATTATCAATAACTAGTGAAATTCAGGGTATTATTTAATATTCCATGAACGAAGGTGCTATGAAATGGTTTCACTAAGTGAAGACCTTGTCTGTGGATATGTCAAATATATCAGACATGATAAAGTAAAAATCCAACTTTTTCTAAGCGGGTTGCCTCAGTCCTGCAAAGATATAATTGAGTTTTATGATCCTCAAACTCTAAATGGGACCATAAGGAAGGAAAAATATTGTTATCATCAAAGAAAATCAAGAAATATTTCCATAAGGCATGGAAGGAAAAGAAGAATGAGAAGTTTGACCAAAGAAAGAAGGATTTCAAGCCCCCTTATTTCATAAATCAGTCAAGGAAACCACCACAAGTTATGACAAAGCCAACTAGAATAATGGGAGACAAACAAAGAGAGCCAAGAGAGCCACTTAAATGTTGGGGATGTTGAGAGGACCATTTTCTAATAAACTGTCCACATCGAAATGGGAGTGCAAATCCAGCCAATAACATTCAAGAAGTTGAAGCTATGGGTCAAGTGGCAAGGATAGTCCCTAGAATGTATTTTTCCCTAGAATACCTCCAAGTAGATCATCAATCAACCATGGTTGAGGTTGAAGGTAATATTGCTAAGCAATATATTTCTATTTTAATAGATCCTGCATCTACTCACAAAGTAACCATAGTAAATCATGATTGGTCCAACTAGCCACAGGAACCAATATATAAGTTAGTGAGATGGTGGATACGTGTCCATTAGAAATAGGTGAAATGTTCACCTATGCAAATATGAATATTTTCCAATTTGGTTCATATGATATTTCATTGGGATGGACTAATTGGAAGGACACATAGTTAAACTTGACTGCTACAACAAAACTTTTGAGCGCATTGATCATGAAGGAAACCCAAGGGTTGTAATAGGAATTCGTAAGGAAAATTATGTTAAGCATATTTCATCCATGCAATTGAAGAATTTTTGTAGGAAAGGTTGTCAATTGTATGCATCCCATGTTTTAAATCAAATATAAAATGAAAGTACCAAGTTGGAAGACTATCATGTGCTACAAAATTCAAGGATGTATTTCTTGACGAAGTGTCGGGACTTCATCCAAAGAGGGACATTGATTTCACCATTGATATTGTGCGAGGAGTTGCATCAGTGTCTAAGACACCTTACAGGATGAGTACAACATATTTATTAGAGCTTAAAATGCAATTGCAAGAGTTATTGGAAAATAATTACTTAAGTCCAAGTGTGTCTCCATGGTTAGCACATGTATTATTTGTGAAAGGGAAAGATGGTACACTCAGGTTATGTATTGATTACATGTGGCTGAATAAAAGTGACAATGAAAAAAAAGTACCTATTGCCTTGAATTGATGATTTTTTTTATCAAATGAGAGGGGAAAAGGTATTTTCAAAGATAGACTTGAGGTCTGGTTACTATCAGGTAAGGATAAATGAAGAAGACATTCACAATACAACCTTTAGAATGAGTTATGGACACTATGGATTTGTAGTGGTGACATTTGGTCTCACTAATGCACTCGCTACATTGATGTGTCTTATGAATAGTGTTTTTAGGAAGTATTTGGACAAGTTTGTTCTTGTTTTCTAGATGACATTGTCATTTACTCTAAGAAAGAAGAAGAACATTAAGAACACGTGAGAATGGATTTGCAATTGATAAGGGATCATAAGTTGTATGCAAAGCTAAGAAAATGTGACTTTTACAAAGCTAAAATTTATTATTTGGGTCACGTTATTTTTGAAGAAAAAATACTAGTGGATTTATAGAAGATTGAAGCCACCATGAATTGGCCAAATATGAAGAATGCAACATATATGAGATCTTTTATAGGTATTTCTAGTTATTATAGGAGATTCATTGGAGGATTCTCCAAGGTTGCACACCCAATCAAAATAAGGGAATAAAATTTGAATAGACATATAAATGTAAAGAGAGCTTTCAGATGTTGAAGAAGCTTCTCACAAGTGCTCGAGTTTTGAAAATTGCAGACCCATAAAAATAATTTGTGGTGTGTAAATATGTATGTAAGAAAGATCTTGGAGGAGTTATTATGCAAGACAATCATGTGGTGTGTTATGAGTCTAGAAAATTGAAAGATCCTGAGAATAATTATGCCACCCATGACTTGGAACTTGCATCCATGATGCAAAATTTCAAAATGTGGAGACACAATTTAATGAGCAGAAAATTTGAGTTAAGAACAAACCACTATGGTCTGAAATATTTGTTTGAACAACCAACTTTAAATTCCAGGAAAGTTAGATGGATAGAAGTTTTATGGGAATTTGATTTTGAAATCAAACACATAAAAGGAAAATAAAATAAAGTGGTTGATGCACTCAGCAAAAAGGTGCAAGAAATGCATGTGGAATCCATAAACATTTTCCAATCAGATTTAAGACAAAAAATTGTTAACTCTCTTGTAGAAGATGAACTGTATGTGCAAATAAAAGGTAAATTAGAGCAGCACATTTTTTAAAAGAGGTATGATGATTGTAATTTGTAAGAGGATGGAATTATCATTTATAAAAATAGAGTTTATATTCTGAATGTGGAAGAATTCAAGAGAATTTTTATGGATCAAATCCATAAAATTCCAAATTATTATCACCAAGGATATCAGAAAACAATTGCAATATCTAGGAAGCAATATTTTTTGCGAGGGATGAAAAGATACATTGTTGAATATATTTCCAAGTGGATGAAATTCCAGCAAGTAAAAGTTGAGCATCAACAACTAATAGGTTTGTTGCATCCTTTGCCAATTCAAAAATGAAAATTGGAAATAATTTCCATGGATTTTATTATAGGTTTTCCAATGACTGTGAAACAACATGTTTCTATCATGCTTGTTGTGGATAAATTGTCCAAATATGCACATTTTATACAAGTTAAATATACATATAGAACATACACCATTACAAAGAGTTTTATGAAAGAAAATTTTCATATTTCATGGGTTGAAAAAAGCAATCATTTCAGACAAGGATACCAAATTTAATTTGAATTTTTGGAAAAGTATTTTTGCATATTTAGGTACACAGATGAACTTTAACACTGCTTGCCATCCACAAACAGATGGGAAAACTAAGAGAATAAACCAGGTTCTTGAAGACATGCTTCACATGTATGTGATGGAAAAACCATCCAAGTGGGAATATTATCTCCACTTGGTAGAATTTGCATATAACTATGGACAATAAACTTCATTGGGCATGGGCCCATTTGAGGCTTCGTATGGAGAAAAGTGCAGAACACCAATGACATGGGATAATCTAGTAAACATAATTGTACTTTGTCCAAAATTTCTTAAGGAAATGGAACATGAAATTGCAAATATTAGGAAGGCTAAGATAGACATAAAATCCATGCATATAAGAATGGAGTGCATAGATAATTCAATGTTGGGGATCATGTTTATCTTAGAGTGAGGGTAAGGAAGAGTTCCTTGAATCTTGGAAGTTGTGCCAATTTGTCCCCAAGATTTTGTGGGCCATTTAAGGTGCTTGAAATAATAGGACTAGTTTCATATAGAATTATTTTTCCTGCTAATACTAGAGCTCATAATGTTTTTCATGTTTCTTTGTTTAAGAACGGTGTACATGACCCTAACCACATGATTGATTGGGATGTGATTCAGGTAGAAGCTGAGGGAGTGTTCCAAACTAAGCCACTATGAATCCTAGATAGGAAGGTAACTTTGTTGTTAGAATCGATTCATTAGATAAGTAACAATGCAATAGAAGTACTTCACTCTCGATGAGGATATGTGGGAGTTGGAGGATGCCATGAAAGAGACACATATGTTTTTGTTCTAATTTTGAGCAAATACTAAGGATGATGTTATTCCAAGGGGGAGGGGATTGTAATACCCCTAGTTTTGATTTGGAATGTATTTAATAAAAATTATGTAAATGATGTAATTATGCTAGTATGGATTCCTAGTGCGGAGCTCAATGCCAACGCTCTGCTAGTGAATGGCTACGCATGTATGATGTATATATTTTTATTTGGACCATAGATAGGCTTATCATGTCGATTCAAAATGTATGTAAATATTATGTTGGAAATGGATAAAATGGTCCAATATGCACGTGTAAAGAGCACTAGAGGGGCTATCATTCCACTAGAATGGAAGAGGAAAGGAGGGGCTGTGGGGAAATTAAATTCTCTGTGGCCAAGTGTTAACCTTAAAATTCATCCAAAATCCACCATATGCTTTGAATGAGCCAATTAATTTTTTTCACTATTAACCTAATCATTAAATGCACATGTGAGGTTGCTGGGAAAAGTCAGTTCATGTAGTTATTAAAGCATGGGTGTTGTGATATTTATGTCAGCTATTAGCAATCCTTTTCTGCTATGGTCATACATTATGTTAGTTTTCTTTTCACCATCATCTAATTTCTCTTGGAGTCAACACTCAATCTACAATAATATCATGCATGTTTTTGGAGACTACGTAGAGTTTCCTATTGTTGTTCATGTCCATTACAAGACTTTGTTTTAATCTAGAAATTCGAATTCGAAGACAAGGCTGAATTTTGGAAAAAAATATAGATGGTTGTGGGTGAGCATAGAGTTTGGGAAAGACAGGAATCCTTACCCATTAAGTTCTGCTACTTTTGGGATTCTTGAGAAGCAATAATTTATACTACAGGAGGTTCTCCAATAACATACACCAGATTGGACCTTTACTGCACACACTAGGAAGTATTGTAAGGGTTAGATTCCCTGAGGGAATTGTGGATCAGTGAAGGGGAATGCCTTCCTTTTATTTTTTGGAGTATTTGGAAGGATTACCATGACTATGATGGTTGAGTGAGAACTTTGTAAGATTTTTTCTAATCACAGAGAGTAGAATGTGTTGTGGGTTGAGTGAGAGAATCTTGTAGGTACATTTCCTTCATCCTAATGGCCCCATATCCCACCTTGGGAGTGGAGTATTAACAAAAATAATATATGTTGGACAAAATGCCTACGGTTGGGTGGAAACTCTCTCTTACACAGTCGATTGCTTGGATCTTCTTTGTTTAAAGATAAGTACTCTTTTGTATTTGATGTGCAATGATTTTTATTTTTATTCCTATGATAATTATGCATAAAATTTGCATATATGTGTGTCTTGATTGAATTATTTCCCCATATTTTTATTATGTATATGCACATGCATTTAGATGTTATAAATTCATAATTATGGCTATGTGGTGAAATTTTGAGAGCCCGAATCACTTATTGCCCCCTCATACCGATTTGATTAATGGAAGGGGGACGTACTATCCCTTCTTTCCATTTTTTCTATGAGGGAAAGGTTTTGGGACACTTTTCATAGATTTGTCGTCACTCTAGCAAATAATAATTAGTCATGTTCCCACTCGTTAATCCTTATATTTGTCAAAATTATGTATTGATTCACTTCTCATTCGTCTAGTCCGTCAAAATTCAGGATTGACAACTGGAACCTATATAGATCTTCCCAATAGCGTGTTTTTCCTCCCTCTTAGTCTCAAAATTCTTGATGGGGAGATACAAACTACTCTACAATGGATTCGACATGTAATATGTAGTTAATCCAACCATGAATATAACATATGTGCATGTGGGGAATGCATTATTATTATTATTATTATCATTATCAATGGACATGCACATTGAATCACGAGTCTTGTCATCTCTCACTTCTCTGTTAAGCTGCAAATGGGTCATTTAGATCGCCTAGTTTGCAAGTCAAATCGCATTAATGTGATGGGAACGACCCTATAGAGCCATTAAATGTCATGATGATTTTTCCTTTTGCTTATTCAAATTCAAAACAATTTGTGTTTGATGCTATTTCAAAGGTTTCCATCTATAGAGACTTTATTCGTGGGAAAGAGGATAGATTCCCTTATGGAACAAACCAGGAGAGCACCAATTGGACTCTGGATGCTTACTATTATGTAGCATTTTTGGGATTGGCTTATGGTGATGAGCATCTGATTGGAAGGAGATTTACAATGCGACTATGGTGTGTTCTGTGAAAGAAAAGTATTTATGAATCTAGGTTGTCCCCCATTGGAAATGATATCTACAAATGAGTTGTGGCATTTTTTATCAAACAAGTTATTAGGAGGCCATATCGTCTAATGAAACTGCTTTATGCATTTTTGTCTAACAATACAACTTTAATGAGGACTGCAAGAAGCCAAAATGAGATTTCGATGAATTGAGATCACCCCCACACTGGAGAGATGGTGGTGAAAATTTCATGTTTTTTTATATTTTTTACTTATTTGAGAAATGATATGTAGAATAGAAAACATAACTATCAATTGTCTTAAGGTAAATTTTGATGTTTTATTGCACTTTGCATATTGTCGATGATATGTGTGTGTGTGGCATATAGGCATATGCTAAAGACAACGTTTATGGTTTCTAAATATAATCCATTGGCACTATGCATGTATCAACTATGGGTTATGAAGCTTATTTATATATGTTTTGTAAAAATAAATTTATACATTCCTCTTATTTGTAATCAAGATGCTTAATGTCCCATCCTTTGAAATTGTTTGGAAACAAAGTATTGATTCCAAGATGTCTTTGTGGATACGGTTGGAACACTATGCTTTTAAGGTATGGTTGGACAACACATTATTATTCTTACTTTGAGATTGGTGAATGAAATTCAATGTCACATTCTAAAATAATGATTAACATAAGTAGTGATTAAAGATACACCAATAGAAACATAAAAACATGGTCAAATTATTTTGAAATTATAAAATGTCAATGTGTAATGATTTATCATTATTTTCTAAAATAATAATTAACATAAAGTAGTGATTGAAGATACACCAAAAGAAACATCTAAACATGGTTGAATTATTTTGAGATTATACAATATCAACATGTAATGATTTATAATTATTTTATATGGTAATAAGAAAAACATAATAATATTATTAGTTTATATTTATTTTATTATTTCCTTACTGCAACATATGTTTTTCTTTATTTTTCTTTTTAATTATATACATACAAGTTTTATTCTTCCCTATAAACTGAAATCATTCAATATTGTATTTTTCCTCATACTTATAGTCTAAAAATTTTAGGATTTGAATTGGATTAGGTTTATCTTTGAGTACAATTTTGATAATAATTTGTTGAAATTTTTAAAAATCTAAGTTAGAGTTGTAAAGTTTTGGAAATTTGGGTGCTACATAGGTTTTTGAGAGTGTTGAATCTATTTTTACAATTAAAATTAGGATTAAAACATAGTCATTTAGTCCAAATCGTCCAATTTTTAAATATTTTCCTTAATTTTGAAATTGATAAAGTCCAACCGTTCATAGAATTAAATGAAGTACAACTCTTTAAAGTCAAATGTTTAGACATCTCCCTTAAATTTGAAATTGATAAATTCCAACCGTTATTAGAAATAGAAGAAGTACAATTATCTAACATATTATAAAATGAATATTCTTGTAGTAAGAAGCACCTGAGGTGTTTATGATGTTCCATATATATTGTTATTGTTAGTGCTATTATCCAAATTTGTTAAATCCTTTTTCATGATTTTTTTTAATTAATGGGTATTATGGTAATTTGGATATTTTATTTTTGTTAATGAATTTTATTTAACTTTCTATCTATGAAAATGATACCTTCTAATGTTTATAGATTAAAGTTTGTTTCGATAATTGTTAGACTATCTTTTTGACACGGAGATTTTCTTGACAAGTGCATCACGGAAGGGAAAAAAGAGCGATGCAAATTCAAATTTTTATTTTTATAGAGGTTATGATTTGCATCTTTTCATAGTAAGTTCTACTCATTTATCTTTTCTTAGTCATGTTGGAGTTCCTCAGAATGTGTCATCTTTGTCATTGCTCAACATATATGTTCAAGCGTTTAGGGAGTGTAAGTGGGCGTTGTGGGATTAGATTGGTCCATTTTCTAGAATCCCTCTAAATACGCCCCGGTGTACTATAGCCATTGTCAAAATAGGTTTTAGGATGATAATGAATGTGGTTTCCCTTGTGGTATAGTGGCTTAACATTTATGATGCAAAAATCTTCTTAATTAGAAAAATATACAACATTTCTAAAATAATAGGTTATGATTTTGGCTTATTAGATTGACAAGTCTTAGTTTTATGGTTTTTACCCTCTGGCATAACTTTCACCACATTAGTTGCCACTATCACACATGCTATCCTCTTCCATGGAAATCAAGAATTAATTGTCTATTTCCTCTATTTACTTATACTTATTTTTAGTAATTCTCATAAAATGATAATTATTTTTGTGATGGTAGAAACCTATGGAATAGTGCAAGATTGCAAATGTCTTGATTTGACATTATTAGAAATTTTCTTGATTGACATAGGCCTAATTTCATATTTTATGAATAATTCCGAAGATTGGTCTAAACTCTTCATTTGGTCTAAACAAGAATTTGGTTAACTAGATTATTAATTATTTCTTCAATATTTAGTAAAATCAATTTCTAGAGGCCTTCATACCTCTCTCATATTCCTTTAAACCATCTGATAGATGCCTCTTTTGAGATTTTCTCAAATCATATGAGTGAATCAATGTCTTTTAATCTTCCCTAAGAAATTATTTTAAACTTAAACAAAGTACAAGAAGTGATTATTAGAACTCTTCATTTGGAAAAAAAAATAGCTAATTGGGCTTCCACTTTCAAAGTCTTTGCGATATTGGTCAAAGTCTTTTACTTTCAATAAAATGATGTTTCTATTTGACATTTTTCAAGTTTCTATCATCTAAATCAATCATCAAATAAACACTATCACCTAGGTTTTCATTTAACAATTAATTTCATTATATTCACCAACCATCCATCACAATTAATTTCATTATATCCACCTCCCATCCATAAGATATAAATAGCACATGCCATATCATTAAAAATTCTTTAGTTATTACTAAAATTCCAAATTAATTTTTTTGAGCTCCCATCATTAGAAAGTATTTACGTATTTAGTTATTACTAAAATTCCAAATTCTTATATTACTCTACTTGAATAGGAAACAGTGAAACTTTACATTATTTGTTTTAATTATTTAAGAAAAATGGAGAAAGTGTATTATTTTATTCATTAATTCCATAAGCAATAAAAGTACCAAACTTGGACAAGACAGCCATAAAATCAATCACAGTAAAATGTTCCATAAATTTGTTTAACAACAGCACTAAAATGTTCCATAAATTTATTTAATTATTTAAAAAATGTTTGTTTAATTATTTAAGAAAATACAAAAAGAGTACTAGTTCATTAACTAATTCCCTAAACAATAAAGCCAATAAATGACAACTTTATCAATTCAGCCATTATTACAAAACATTGAACATCAAGGAATGGAGTAACACACAATACCTACTTGCACTATGCACTATTCAATGCAACTTCTTTCTTAGTTTTAGTCTCATCATTAGTTTTAGTATACCTCTTTAAAGTGGGATCTCCTCCAACTTCTTTCTTAGTTTTAGTCTCATCAATGCTGCCACTGACATAATAATCTTCAAGTAGAAGATCTCTAAAGCATGGATCATCAGCCGTGAATCCTACCACAGCTGGCATCCCCTTGTAATCCCCTTGGCCACAGCTGGCATGAAGAAACATGTTGAGACTTCGGGATGATCCAGATTCATTACAAGAAACTTGAGACTCTTCAAAATGTAATAGAAGAAGTTTTAAAATATTTTGGTACCTTATTGCAATTTTGATACTTGAGAGTTCTTCAATTATTTTGGTGACTTTAAAAATTAGTTTCATTTCTTCTTCAATTATTTTGGTGACTTTAAAAAATTGTTTCATTGAGATTCTGAGAATAACAGGTATGCACATTTTTAAGAAAATCATTTTTTCCATGAAATAGCTTAATTGTTAATATATGTTATTTTTGTGTTCACTAAAAATGTAAAGTCTTACCTTCACCATTCTATTCTTTTTTTATAGTATTTTCTATTACATCTATATGTTGTAACTCTCCAAAATATTTACATCACTGATAACCTGCTTGTCACTAGCCAAATTTTGAACTAGTCTTTCCAACAAATGATGGGGTGATGAATGAATTGGCTATTGTTAATAGCCAAATCTTGAACTAGTCTTTCCAACAACAAATGATGGATTGATGAATGAATTGGGTGTAGCATTGGAGTAACTAAAAAGGAAACCTGTGCTCCATAATATGAATATCTGTCTTTGTCGTGAAAGATAGTAACCAAAATATTTGGCACGTATAACTGAGACGTTTATCACTTATGCATTTATTGTAGAGTGAGATATTGTTGTTCAATTCATGTATTTATTCCATAAGTTCTGTATGAAATAATCATTAAATGTTAAAATTAGTGTTGAAACTTACAGTTTATTCCATAAGTTCTGTATGAAAGCTAATTCTTTCTTTTTACAGTTTGCGAAAAGCTACTTCTCATTTGGAATTTGTCTTGACAATGAATCTGTTGAGGAAAAACCAATCTATTATGCACTTGTGCATTAATATTACATTACTTTTGTGGTTGGGATGGCTGCGTGGTCTTGCATTTGCAAAGGTGGGTGAAGCTTTTATAGGTTCTGCTAATTTTTCAAATATACAACTCGCATGCATAGGCAATTTAGCGGCATTCATTCAAATTATTTTACGGGGCAAGCTTTGATTTGAGAAAAAAGGTCGGCCCGATAGTGAAGAAGATAAAGGGGGGACTGAAAATGTGTGGTGAAGATCAACCATGGAAATGTGACGTCGTAATGTTGTCAAAGCAGAGGCAGATTGTTCGGATAGGGAGCTTCATGCTGGTTATGTTCTGTAATTATGGTGTGCAGTCGATATTTCTGGCATGCCTCCCCTTAAAATCTGTACATGCAGAGGTCACTGTAGAGATGTGCACAGAATATCACGGGCAAGAATGCGGATGCATTGTATTCGAAACTCAGGAAGATATCACAGTGATGCTTGCTCGTAGGATGCCCGGAACAATGAAAAAACTACCTGATACTCGGATACTACTTCCATCTCTCGGCTGCCTGAGAAATGGCTGCCATGGCTGCAACCAGGGGATGTTGAATGTGGACGAGAATGATAGATTGAGAGAGGGTGATCCCCAGCTGGAATCCCCTGCTGCAGTCTGCGAACTTCTTGATGTTGAATACATACATAAAGCGCGTACTTGCATCTGTATTCCTCTGCGTTCAGCCAACGAGGATGACTGGACAAAGCATTTGATCAGATTTTTCGAGCCTGACACTGAAGAATTAAGTGGAGCCGTAACCAGAAAAGGCAAAACAACCGCTTCCTCTGCCCTCGAAAACTACAAGAAAGGGAATCATGGAAATGGAAATTGCAATGCAGACGAAAAATACAGCCTTGCTTCCTTAACTATATTGCCAAGGTTGACACTCGTATTAATCATGCTTTTACTAACATTCTGGCTCAAAGTGGATGGATCTTCCAGTGCAAACTTCTATGTATTCTCCTCATTCGTTTCTAAGCAGAGCCCTTATGCAAACTTTTATGTATTCTCCTCATTCGTTTCTAAGCAGAGCCCTTGTCAAGTCAAATGCCAATAAGATGAGTGTATGCCAAGTGTTGTTCTTTAGAGGTAATCTTCAATGGTGTGCAGCCTCTGCCCTTTTAGAGATTTTAGTGGCCAACATTTGCATTATTAGTTGGATGGTGCTTGTTGCAACAGAAGGGGGCGCTAACAAATGGTTTCATACGCATTCTATGGCACCCTCTACAGATAGGGTTGCTGTCATATTGGTAGGCCTTTACATTGCTTTGGCCATGGATGGTGCTGATTTGAGTTTATATTTGAAAATCAGAAGAATGCCCTGTTTTAAGCGATGCATCAACAGGAAAACAACTCTTGCGATTTATGGAACAATTATTTTAGAAATACTTTGCATTGTAGCCTGTAGCGCAATACTATAGTGCTTTGCAATGTCTAGCTCTGGTGAAATTCTTTATGGGAGATGTCTAAACAAATCAGTGAACATCTATTAAGTGGAGATTCACAAATTCGTGAACAAATCAGTGAACATCCATTAAGTGGAGATTCAGAAATCCGTGAACATCCATTAAGTGGAGATTCAAGATGGAGAACCCCCGTGGACTGTACATTAGTGCTTCTGCGTTTTTGCTCAATGCTATACTAGCTGGAGTTCGAGCTAAGTGGGAATGGGGGTTCTCATCATGAGATTTAATGGTGATTAACTTTGTCTGGAGCGGGTTAACTTCCATGTTTTTTTGTTAACTATGTGTCAAGTGAAATAGGCTGCATCATGTAAAGCATGTGGACGTTTATATAGTTTGATATGTAAAACTTGTGTGGAATGATTTTGAAAGAGAATTTTTATATATAAAACGATGTCTTTTTTTATTTAAAAATAAAATTAGTTTTATGTGGGTTATACTTGTTTAGATATTATCTCATATTTTGGAATTTTTTATATTAATAAGATTAACTAGAATGTAACAAGTATAAATGTATGGTATCTTATACGTGTCTTAATTAAGATTTAAATAAGTTTCATTGAAAAATTCACTATTTAATTATTTATAAATCTTTAATTCATTAAAGTTTTATAAGTTTTAACAGTTTTTGGTTTTTTGGTTATTAAATAGTATTTGTTTTATGTTTTATAAATATTTATAAGTATCTTGTAATTAGTTTCATGTTTAGTATTTGTTAACAGCCATCCATCTCTACAAAACTAAGTGTCTAGTTATATTTATTGGTGTTCACTACAATCTTATATTTAATTTAATTGTAATTGTTTTATTTTATCATATTACATTTTATATAATAAAATATAAATTTTCTTCCAAATATATATGTGTGTGAGAATTTTAATTAAATTTTTTATTCATAATTATAAAGATAAATATTTTTTTTTTTTGCTTTTTTAATTATTATTATTATTTATTTGTATTATTTTTATATAATAAACATAATAATTATCTTTATTATCCTCTTACTTTATGTTGATGATATTGTTCTTATGGCAAGGTGTCCTGGTGATCTCTATAAGCAAAATAAAAATCATGATTATAAAATCTAAGAAAGACACCTATGCAATTTTTATTTATGATACAAAAATCATGATTACAAAATCTAAGAAAGACACCTATGCAAATTTTATCTATGACAATAGAAATCTAAAGGAAGTGACCTCTTACAAGTATCTCATAATTGATATTCATCACAAGCTCAATTGGAACTATAACATTGACAAAATTATTAATGGAGGGTGGAAAGCTTATTTTGGTCTTGAAAATAACTGTAAATCAATCAATCTAGTCGTGTGGGATAAAAAGAAGTTCCTCTTTGAAACTCTTGTCATCCATGTTATCTTGTATGGTTGTGAAGTACGGGGGTGCAACGTTTCTAGAAAATCTTGGAGGGAGATTGAGCAAATCCAGAAGCAGTTTATAACTTATAACCTCAAAATTAAAAGCAATATGCCTTATCCTATTCTCCTCATAGAAGTCAGTATTTCCCCCATCAAGAGCATGGCTATGACTAGGTACCTGATGTACAAGCGTAAGATAAATAACATGGGAAATAAGAGACTTCCTAAAATTTCTTTAAACTCATGTCAAAACCAACTACACCTCAAGCGGGGTTGGTGTAAAGATACCATGTCTTGGTTAAACCATTGGGGCATTAATGAAAACGACATTTTGCAAAACATTGATAATGTCAAAAATAGTATTACTTCTAAGTTTAAAGATAAATTTTGATGCGAGGAAAATTTAGTGGTTAAGAGAAAATTAAGATACTATAAGGAGGTCATTAATCCTAGCTTGGAATATCAGAAGTATCTCTCAGTAGTAACTAGCTCACAGAAGAAAACTAATATACTCATTATTAGAACAAACTGGTGAACTCCATAGCGAAATAGGGCATTGGTCTATTCCTAAAACTCCATGGGCGGAAAGGATTTGCCATCTATGTGAGTCTATGAGCGTTGAGGATGAAAATCACTTTCTCAAAGAGTGCTTTGCTTACACCCACATTAGATCTGAGTTTCATAGTATTTTCTACAATACAAACTTTTATAACTTCATAACTTGTCAAAACTATAGTGAGCTTGGTAAGCTTCTTGACAAGCTTTTTGAGCATAGGGACACGATTTAAAGTAAACAAAGTATTGTTCTTCTTGAGGCTTGATAAACCAAAGTTGGTCTCAGTGGACGTTAATCATCATCATCATCATCATCATCAATTATTAATGTTTATTTAAAGCTAAGTCTTACAGTGACAATTAAAGATAAACATATTTGTGACGAGTAAGTGTGACCCGTTAAAGATCACTATGGACCACCACCAAGTGCATGATAGTTATCCTCATTGTTAACTTGAGAGTTGAATTATATTATATTTTTCTATCTTCACAAAATATATATTTATTATATAAAAATAATTAATAAAATTTAGTTTATTAAAAGTTAATTACTTAATAATCACTTAAAACTATATTGTTTCATGAAAAATATACTGTTTTAAGTTTCATGAAATACATAAAATGGATTTGGATGTTTAGCTTTACATCGACATTTTCTCATGACATGGAAACTCTATTTAAATAGAAGTATTGAATTTAGTGTTAAAATTGAAAGAAATTTAGATAGAAGTGAGAGTTGACAAGTCACAAAATCTGATAACTAAGTTCAACAAATTGAAGAGTACATTTTTGTTTGGATTTAGCGCAGACTTGGGTAATGATTGGACTGCGGTAGATACCTAAGCTTTGTAATCGATCAACGAGTTTCCTAACGAATTATGACATCAAGTTAAGATGTGTGCCACACTTATTGGATGTACCTCGAGATTTATAAGTTCATATTATGAAACTCAGCTTCACTAGACTCTTCTCTCTTACCTCATTTGATCTGATGGGGGACCTTCAAGGAATTTCTTTATTCTCCTCTACCAAAGCTGGTTGGATTTGCTCCTGCTAAGTCTCAATTCAAGTTTTGCTTTAGTTCAAAAGTTATAAATATTCCTCTTTTTAACTACTTTTGGTAGGGTTTTATTCATCTAGCATTTCCAATCTAGTATTTAGTAATAATATTCTACTTGTTACAGTATTGACATTTATCTGCTTTTCATTGGTTGAACGGGTCGCTTTGAACCATTGAGTGGACTGAATCATGAAGAGCATTGAATGCTTTCTAAGCCTTTGTAGTTGTGATTATACTCTTAAATTATTAAGTTATTATGGGAGGGTATTTATACTAAATGCTCCACTCTTAACTCTCCTCTTGTTATTGTAATGTCCAACCTACCTGTTTAGGTATGCTTAGAAGAGGAGGCTTGAAACATACATAATACATTATGGGCTTGTATTTTTTTCCCAATTCCTTGTGAAATGTCTTCGACAATACAAAGAACGATTTTTATATAAACTTCTTATTGTATTTGGTTCCAATGTGAAGTCGATGTTTTGTCTCTATACTAAGGGTAGAAAGCTGTATTTGTATTTGTATTTAAAAGTAATACTTTTTATGGCCCTTGAGTTGGTGCATATTCTCCACTATTCTTCTTACTTTGGTGCGAGTATAGCTGGTATTGCACAAAAACTAAAACTTTCTCTTATTAGTCCCATGTCCAATTGTTCTTAGACTTGTCGATTCATCTCATAGTTTTATGTCTGCATCATTCTATGCAGAGCCTTGTTTGGTAGACTCGAACCTGGAATCAAGTCGATGTAGTGTGGTATACTCCTCGTTGGTAGAAATTCTATTGGTAAGTCATCAACCAATATGTCTTAGAACTACTTCAACACTTTTCTGACTTACGGTTGGAACATTCTCTCCAAGCGGCTCCATGCTAAGTCCCTTTCGGATGATGGAAAAGACACATCCTTATTTCTTCTCTACTTCCATAAATTCTTTAGTCAAACACGTCAACTCTCTTTTCTCCCATTAAATTTGATTTTGAGATAATTTTTAGAATTAGTTGAATATGAAAATCTTGATCCTCTCCAAATGATTATTCAACGAACTATTGGCACTGGGAAGTCTTATCTTATTCACAGTATATCTCATTCTCTTTCTGCTTCAACATATGTTGGAAAAATTCCATTGCTTTTTCTTGCTCCGATAGGATTAGTTGCTTTCAATATTCATGCAAAGACAATACACTCATGTTTAAAATTCCTATCAAAGATATCATAAAACTACAAGCGAGATCTCCAATAATTTTGCAAGAAGAAATGAGGAATATTTGCTATGTTTTGATTGATGAAATGAGATTTGTAGGAAAAGGTCATTCATGCATATTGATTCTCAATTACGAGAAGAATTTCCAAATAATAGATGTAATCCTTTTGGTGGTAGATCGATCATTCTTGTTGGTGACATTTGTAAACTTATCCATGTCAAAGATAAGCCTTTGTATGTAGGAAATACATCAGGGAAGGTTTTGTGGAAAATATTAAACATTGTTGTCACTTTAGATACAATATTTAAACAACAAGGTGATAACCCAAAAAAAAACATCTTTTCAGAGACTATGAAGTAATATACAAAACACAAAACACTTTTTTGATGATTGGGATCTTCTTATGCCGTGAGTTGATACGAGGTGACCACCAAGATAAAGGATTTTATTTGATTTAGCTATTCATTTGTTCGCAACAAATAATTTGGTTACCCTACATAATAGGCTCATGTTGAAATATTTAAATTCTCCAATTACACATTGTGTTGCTGAGAAAACAAGGCACAAGGATAGTGTTGCTAATGATGATTATAAGTTGGAATGAGAAGTCCTCTTATGCCTTAGTGAGTGTATCATGTTGACATGTAACTTGTGGGTTGAAGCTGGATTAGTGAATGGTGCACTTCATTACATTCAAAATATTTTCTATATGCTTCTCACAAAACCTCGTCTCCTTCCAATGTACACTAATGTTCTTTTTTATTAGTGCATTGTTTCTCCATTTGACATAAGTAATCTGGAAATTTCACCAATAACACATGCTATTAGAGGAAATCATTAAAAATTCCCCTGAATATGGCATGGGTCCTTATTATACACAAATCACAAGGTTTGAATTTAGAACATGCCACAATTGGTATTAGGAACATGGAGAGGCAAAGGTTGACCTTCATAGCAATACCAAGCTTCATATCAATAGATGCATTGCGCATATCGCCACCTTTCTCTTTTGAGAATTTTGACAAGATGAAAAATAGTGATTTTTTTACAATTATGAAGAAAGGGAAAAACTATTGAACACATTATCATTATAACACCCTATATAGAAATTCTCATTGAGCATACAATGCATGTCTTTTCTTCATGTTATCATTTCTTAACTCTAGTAAACTTAATTTTGTTCCTTCACTGTACCGATATTTTTACTCGAATAAAATGAAAATCTTATTGACATTGGCTTGTTTTTAAATTTTACTCTATCTTTATCCACTATTAACTATTTATCATACTATATTTTCTTCTTAAATGGATACGATCCAAAATTTACATTTTTTTCTATTGCATTGTATAACTTTTTTAAATATATTGGGAACATTTACACGTTTAGAAGTTTACGATGCGATATTTTATAAGTTGTTTAATAGTTGTTCCAATTATAAATGATTGAAGCAAGACTATCAAATTATATTTAGGTATGTCTATTGTTGTATCCGTGAAAGTCGCAGTAGTTGAAAATATATCTTTTTTTAGGTTGGGAAACTTGCATGATTTATTCAAGCATTACTTGTACTATTGATTTTAGTAGTTATTTGAAAAACTGATAAAATTTCTTATATATACTAACAATAACAACAACAAAATTACTTCTACAGTTATGACAATATTGATGCTTCAAAAATTATCTCTACTCTCGATGATATAAGACAATAAGAAGAATTCATTTGCTTCTTTAAAAATTAGATGAGTACAACAAATGGCTTTCAATGTTGCTTATTTGATGATCTACTTCTATTCTTATCAAAGATGAATGAAATACTTCACGATTTATTACATGTTTGTTAAAGAGAAGTTGGTAGAAGGCTTCGACTAGAGTGGTTGCAACAATAGAGAGGACATGATGTCACAAATGATCTAAATTGGTTCTCCATTTACCATAAATCTAGTTTCCAATTTGAATATTGAGAGATATTTATATGATATAGGTATGTGTAAATTACTTTCGACTATTTTATTTAATAATACCTTTTACATTTTCTATTGATTATAATAAGTATATTCAATGAATAAGTTTTTACGCCTAGATTATTTTTCATGCAGAATTATTGAAAATACATCTTCTTCTAAATTTAAGTGGGATTCCTATGAGCTTATCAGGCATGAAGAATATATTTTCTTTCTACATCAGGGTCCTCGCACAAAGATGAGGGACCTTTTATATGCAATGCATGTTTTGAAAAATAGGCTCTTAATGTATAATTGAACAATGGGTATGTGTTTACTAAACATAGGAATGGGAAATCCTGAGGCATCCGAGTGGGATGCCATGAAGTCTAGGAGAACAAAAAGCGTATGCATTTTGGTTCTCTAAAATGTGTATTCATTTTAGAGAAACAAAATGCATATGCATTTTAGAGAACCAACATGCGTACGTGTTATAAAGAAGAAAAATGTATACACATTTTTTTAATCTTGTTTAATTCCTCAAAACTTACCGCTAACACCCCTCCCTGTCCCCCTAACTCTCCACATCCAACTCCCTAGAAACCCCCCCAAAACACCTAACACCCCCTCTCCAACTCCCTAACACCCCCTCTTCAAACACCTAACACACCCACAAACCTATAACACCCCCTCTCCAACTCCCTAACACCCCCTCTTCAAACACCTAACACACCCACAAACCTATAACACCCCCTCTCCAACTCCCTAATACCCCCCAACCCCCTAACACCCCCTATAAAACTACCTAACATCTCCCTAACCCTAATCACCCACACCCTCCACCTAACCCTATCTCTCCCCAATATATACAACTAATCAACATAACTCATGTGTAGTGGGGAATACACCCAATATATACACATAAACATCAAATTAACTCATATGCCATGGGGCTCATGCCCAATGTAGTTAAGGTAAAAAATCAGGATTACATTCCTCCCGTCTTAGAACAACACCATCCCAGTGTTCTAGATAATAGAAATGAAGTCATGAAACATGGTGGGGTAATCCTCTTTCATGGTGGTTTCATCCTCCCAAGTGTCCTCATCATATCCAAAGTGATTCCATTGCACTTTCAGCTTGACAATGGTTCGCTTCTTGAGTTGTACCTCTCTTTTTTCCAAAATATGAAGGGGCTCGGGTATAAACTCCCCTTCAGGTTCCACATGTAGCAAGGACCAATCAATGACATGTTTAGTATCATATACATACTTCTTCAAAAAAGATGCATGAAAAGAATTATGAACCTTTATATGAGAAGGTAAAGCTAATTCATACGCCATTGGCCCTCTCTTCGAAAGTATCTCAAAGGGTCCACAAAATCTCGATGCCAACCTTTTGCACCTTCCCAATATCAATGAGCTTATTTTCACTTTTAATTTTAAATAAACACGTTCGTTGATATGGTAATATTTATACTTTCTTTTCTTATCCGCATAACATTTCTTGCGGTCTTCCGCTTCCTTGAGATTCTGTTGTATTTTGGTGACTAACTAGTCTAGGTCGTTCAGGAAGTCAAGCCTTAACATGAGCCTGTACACTGGGCTATCCCAAGTCACTGGCATCCTACACTTTCATCCATATAGTACCTTGAAGGAACTCATCTTGGCAGAGGTCTGGTATCCGTTGTTATATGAAAACTTTGCGAGGTTCAAATAATCCTTCCACTTTGTTGGATTTTTCATCATGTACATTCTAAGCATGTCATCCAAAATCTGGTTTACCCATTCTGTCTTCTCGTCTTCCTGTGGGTGGTAGGAGGTACTAAAATTTAACTGTGTCTCTAAGCCAGAGAATAAATATCTCCAAAATTTAATGGAAAAATTTGTATCTCTATCTTAGATGATTTCCTTGGGTATCCCATGCAATCTAAATATCTCCTTTAAATATGTCAGCAATGTGAACTTCCTTGTATGTTGACTTAACCGGGATAAAGTGTGTTGCTTTAGAAAACTTGTTAACCACTACAAAGATGGAATCATTCTGCTTCTTTATCTTTAATAGACCTATAATAAAATCCACACTAAAAATATCCCATGTCCATTCCATAATGGGTAATGGTTGTAGTAATCCTGAGGGATGTTGGTGCTCAACTTTGGCGAGCTAACACTCTTGGCATTTTGTGATGAGTTTAATGTTATGTCAGCCTTTAAATTAGGCTAGACAAAGTGTTTATTTACTATCAATATCGTCTTTTGTTATCTTGGATTCCCCGAGTAGGGATTCTAATGAAAATCTATTAGGATGTTGGGCCTCATGTCTCCTCCTTCCGGAACATATAGTCTCTCCTTAGACCACAATAGTACAGTCTCATCTACCTCATATTATTTTTGTTGTTGAAAATACCTGTCCTCTTGAATATTTTTGATGACTTCAACATAGGAGCAATCAAATCCACTTGTCGTTCTAATCCTATCGTGCAAATCTAAAACGGTTTGGCTCAAAGTTACCTCGTACAACACATCAGATTGCCGACTTAAAGCATCGACGATCTTATTCTCCTTTCCCTTTATATTCTTTAATTCTAAGCGGTACTCACTAAGGAAGGCCAACCATCTCTCCTTCCTGGAATTTAGATCTGGTTGGTCAAACAAATACTTCAGAATCATGTTGTTTGTCTTTAAAATAAACTTCTTCCCCATGAGGTAGTGCCTCCACATCTTCAAGGTATGGATAAAGACAGCTAGCTCAAGATCGTCGATGGGATAATTTTGTTTACATTCCTTTAATTTTTGTGACCTGTAATAGATCTCAAAATCATTTTGCATGAGGAATCCATCAATTCCTTCCTTGCTTGCATCTTTGCAAACAACGAAATCCCCATCGGGATCTGTATTTCATAGTATAGGTGTAGTAGTCAAAATCAGTTTAATCTTTTGGAATCTTTCCTCACACTTGGTTGTCCACAAAAAATTGTTTTCCTTCTTTTGTAACGCAGTCATGGAACATGCAATCCTTGAAAATTTCTATGAATTTTCGATAGTAATTTGTTAATCCAAAAAATGACCTAATGTCTGTGACACGGGTAGGAGTGGGACATTCTTCTATGGCTTTAATATTTTATGGGTCGATGTCTATTCCTTCCTATGAAATGATGTGACCTAGGTATTGTAGCTGTGGTTTGTAAAAATCACATTTTATAAACTTAGCATAAATTTGGTGTTCTCGTAACACTTGTAGTACTATGCAGAGATGTTCCTCCTGTTCTTCTTTACTCTTTGAGTAAACTAGTATGTCATCTATAAATACCAACAAAAACTTATCCAGGTATTTACTAAATATGGTGTTCATCATGCACAAAAAAAAATTTGGTGCATTGGTTGTCCCAAAAGGCACTACAACAAATTCGTAATGGTCGTATCGAGCCAGGAAGGATGTTTTGTGTATATCTTCATCGTGTATCTGTACCTGATGGTATTCGGATCGCAAGTCGATCTTTGAAAATATCTTTGATCCTCCAACTTGATCAAACAAGTCATCGAACATAGAGAGTGGGTAACTATTCTTTATGGTCATCCTGTTGAGTTGTCGGTAATCGATGCACATTCGCATCGTACCATCCTTCTTCTTTACGAAAAGTATAGGTGCTCCCCAAGGGGACACGTTAGGTCGGATATAAAAATTCTCTATTAACTCCTGTAATTGTAAATTTAGCTCCACTAATTCTAGTGTGCTCATGCTATATGGGAATTTTGAAGCCGATATTGACCCTAGCGTCAGTTCTATAGAAAAATATTAGTGATGCTTTGGTGGTAATCCCAGTTGTTAGCACTATAATTGGGCCAAAGGTTGTGAAAGGCTCACTCCTAGGTAACAACAAAACCACTTTTGAAGAGAGTTGGCCTTCTACTCTTCCGAGAGAGATCTCTCACAAAATGTTAGCAATGCCAGATATGCAAGTGAACCTATAAATTGTATGTAAAATTGGTTGAAACAAAACACAGAACCATTGGGAGATGGAGTCAAGATATATAATAGAAATAAACAAAACTTATGCAAGCAATTTCAACACAGGGGAAAGATAGCCACTCAGTCACAGTCGATTTATAATTGTCTAGTGGAAAAGAAGAACATGAACAGACCATCTACACAGAGCATTGAAAAATGAATTCTGTATCAACATTGGAAGAAAACTTGGGTGAATATATAAAACAACAGACGGAGCTTAGCAAGTATGAATTCCAAACTATTATACACTACGTTTCAGATATGAAAGAGAACAAAATGGATAAGATAAACTAGAAAACATTCACATAAGAAAGGAAGCTACAGACTTGTTGCAGCTGGACCTGTTTCCCCAAATTTTAAAAATTTTGGACCCCCTTGATAACTTTTAGCATTGCTTATAATCATTTGGATCCATGAAATCTGTTTTTGTTTTTGCTATAATTTTGGACTATTTTGAGGTTAAATCTCTTCATGCTTTTCAGAAAATTGCATATGTCTGAAACTGCTGTGGGTTGTGGAATTTAGAGTTTGGTTTTTGCCCTTTGAGCTACGATTTCTTGCTTTGTTCTCGGAAGCTTATTTCTCATGCTAGCCACTGTTTCGGACGCCATTTAAACAACGTATCGGAGCCATGTCTCCTTACGGAGCTTCCACTGTGGAAGATGAATGATGAGCATTCCGCAGGATAGTCTTTGATTTCTCCGTTGTCATGTTGTATTGTTTTGACTTGTTTGCATTATCGGAAGTTGATCGAATTTTGGGTTGGGGTTGTTTGATTTTGTGAAGCCGTTTTTTGGGCCACTGCACGACCTTAGGTTTTCGAAACACTTAACGTTTCATGATGATTTATGTGCCTTATTACAAATTTTATGGTTTTGATCGAAGGCTGTAGTCTATTTGCTTTCCGCCATTGCGGCTCCCAAGTGAACTGAGTGTCTGCCATATAACCGCTCTGCTCGCTGATGGTTTGTCTGGGTTTCGTTGTTTTTGTCTTTTGACCACAGGGCCTGTAGTCTTTTCATCTTCCGCTATTGCGGCTACGTAATGCCCTAACCTTTTGACGTTGATGTCTTTTCGTTCGTCGACAGGGAACTTTGCCGCTTGATTCTTTGGCATTAAGTTCTTCTGACTTCGATAGGCTTAACGATCCTGCGGAACTCGTTGTTGTTAACACCCAAAAATGGTTAACTACCTCATCTACCCCATTTCATGGCTCATTCGTCCATTTACCTACCACATTTCCCTGAAAATCCCACTAAATG
>LPNX010156246.1:0-53083 GCA_001517045.1 Pseudotsuga menziesii
CCCTAGTTTTCCAATTTCTTCTGCAGAAATGCCTAATATTGTTTCTACGGTATCTCCTAAATTACTGCTCCTCTGTATCTAAATCTTCATTATCAGGTATCCTTATCTTTTCTCTTTCTAATACCATAGGTTAGATAAGAATTGGTTTAACCAATTGGGACTTATGCACTTTTTCCCAAGGTGACTTATTTCAAGACTATTCATAATAGAGAACTTGTACATACTTCCACATGTCACTGTTTCACCTTCGAGGTATGAAAATTTTAACACAAAAATTACAGTATGTGGCCTATTTGGAACATATTACAAAATTTAATTTGGGATTCTGTAGCCCAATATATAGCAATTCTCCCTAGGTGTCCTATTTAGGGATGAATCCTGGGAGAGGATGGAATCCTGATTTAGGAATCATACCTCCCAGAATATAGATTATCTAAGGCTTAAATGTTTACAAAGGGTACATAAGGAATTTATATTAGACCTGTAAAAGTTTTGTCTCCTGATCCTTCTCCAATATCGAGATATAACGAATGCACCAAAATGACTAGTTTTAGTCTTTTAGGGTTTGAATTTCCCAGAGCTCTACCCAACCAAAAACTTTGATATTCATCTCTAAATTTCTATTTTTAGGAGGAGATCAATCCTACGCTGGTCTCACTCAAAAATTACACTTCTTTGAAAATCCCTAAGCTCCCGTAGTAGTGATAGGTCAAAAACTGAAAATACTTGGAATCAGATTATGGTTCCACAGAAATATGTGCCCTTCAAAAGAGAGTTAAACTAGCCTCCTTTTACTGATGATCTATGGAGAGAGGCCCAAAAAGTAATAATCCCTAGCTTCTGCAGCTGCATAGTGTCTTCTTTCAGAGAGGCTTTGATACCATGTTAGATTTTTATCTTTTAGTCAATATGATCTAAGATCTTATATGAAAGAATAAACTGCACAAAAATAATCACAAGAGACAAGAGACACAAAGAATTTTCCTTGGGGAAACCATAAAGGAGAAAAACCCACAACTTCCTTAGACATAGAATGAGCACCAATAGTAAAAGTAAAACCCAAAAACACAAAGATAATTTTTGACAACTGTTCTCTCTCTCACTTGTATGAGCTCCTCCTCTCTCACTCATGGACTACTTTTGAGTGACTGTGTGTTCCAAATAGAGAGTCTCACTCTCTATTTATACTTGTTTTCCACTTGACATTTACTCTACAGGGCCGACCTCACTAGGAGAGTCTAATAACCCTAATATGACCCAACTGTGGGGACTGTTTCCCCGAATTACAACGGAGGGTTAACCTCAATGAATTTACATGACTTTATTATATTAATGACTCTCCCGATCGAAGGAACAAACATCTCCGTCAGGGTACAATGAAATACAATATAAAATATACAAGTGAATATATTCTGAAGTTACAAATACATCAACATATTGACTAGGTATTTCAAAGAAGAATGGTCTATAAACATATTGAAACGACCGCCCATTAGGTAATGCCTAAAATTCTATAGCGCATATACCATCACTAGACCTTCTCTATCTATGGTCGTATATATCTTCTCTGCAGATGACAGCTTTCGACTAGTGAAAGCAATTAGGTGATCTATATCACCTTCTCCTGGTTTTGCGACCACCACTCCCAATGCAATAGATCATGCATCCACATGAACATGGAACTGCTTGTCCCAATCCATAAAAACAACTATTGGTGTGGAAGCCATCTTGGATTTCATTGTGTTGAAACTTCCTTGACATTCTTGACTCCATGCAAATGATGCATCTTTCTTCAACAACTTTTCCATCGGTGTTGTGATCACAACATACCCTCATATGAACTTGTGATAATGCCCTGTGTGCCCCAACATCACTCTAAGCATATTTACATTTGTAGGCAGTGGAAAAATCAAGATCAACGCAATATTTGGAGGGTCAACCAATAGTCCTTTCTTTCAAACGATGTGACCCAACAACATCCCGAAAGGTGCACAGAAAATACACTTCTTTGAATTTAAAGTGATATGATGCTGTCGAGATCTCTCTAGCATCAGCCGCAGGTTTGATAGATGGTATCTGGTTAATCAATAAAATGTCCAGTCATCCATATAAACTCACAAAAAGTTCTTAATGAAATATTTGAATGCAGCGACAACAACCCGGTAAAATATCGTAGGTGCATTCTTCAACCCAAAAGGCATCATAGTATACTGAAAGTAGCCCCATTCAGTAACAAATGTTTTTTTGTGTTGATATTCTTTTGCGACCCTTATTTAGTGATAGCCAGAAAACCCGTCTATGAATGGATACATCTCATGACTGCCTACTTTTTCTAGAACCTCGTAAGTGAATGGTGTTAGGGACGGATCATGCATACATGCATCATTCAATTTTATCAGGTCAATGTAGATTTGAAATTCACCCGTCTTTTTGTCTTGGACTACCATCGGGCTGATCCATTCTGATTCTTCAACTGGCTCAATTATTCCAACATCCAACATCCTATCAAGGTCATATTTTACCCTCTCCTTGTATCACGGATTCAGCCGATATAGTCATTGCCTTACTGGTTTCACATCTGGTTTCAACGAGTTCTTCATCTCTCCTAAATCTCCCAGTATCCCCTTCATCTCAAAAACTTCATCGAAAACAAATATTGGAATTCATGCAGTAAGTCTGTAATATTTGCCATCATTTCTTCATCCCATTAGTCTCCAACAATTGCAAACTTTGGGTTATCTCCTCTCCCAATGTTGACCTTTCTTATCTTCAATGGTTGATTCATGGGATCCCTCGGCACATCCGGTGACGTGACATCCCAAATTCCTTCTATTTATAGAATATTGATATTCTAGAGATCATCATCATATGGATCTACTGACACATTATAACATTCCATCATCAACTGGATGTGACAATGCACATGTTGATCCATTGGATATGCGATCGGTACTACCTTCAGGACAACATCGCGGATAAGCTGCAGTCTGTTATGGACATCTGGATTGGCATCCGTGAAAATAAAAGTGTGAGTAAAGAAAACTGTCAACTCCTCCCAAGTAGTGGTCTCTTTGCGTAACTCTGCTGATACATACCAAGATCGTGACATTTCATCCAATGCGTGGAAAAATGCATGGACCCACTCATCCTTTGGTCACGATGCCCACAAGGTCTGACACGCAATCAAATGATCACAAGGATTGTTCCATTCATCATACCTCCCAACGTGGTACACTTCTGCATCGACAAAGAGAATTTTATTCTCTGACACTGTGACCATCCAGTGATTGACTTCTTATGGGTCACCCACTAGTGTGCTCGGGTAGCCTTCAACGCTTCCTCCAATGCAAACAACCGCTATGGTTCTGACACCTTATCTTTGAATTCAAGAAGAAACTCAGATAAATGAGGTAGTCCTTCATAAATTGGAAACTCAATGGTTTTAGTCGCAACGTGACACAATGATTGCATAATCAAGCCGCAATTTTGTAGCAACACTTCATGCAAGCAGTTCTTCTAGTTCTCTAAAGCATCATCAAAGTCAGAAGATGCAAAGCTAGCACTGCGCCAACTGAGTTCCCCATCAACAGTTGGATGTGCATAATATTTTGAGATATTATATGCATGATCCCATCCTCTGGAAAATTCATCTTTCACCATTCAATATATATTTTCTGTTTGTTTGGATCCATTGGAGCAATGAATCTGATGTCTTAATTCTCAAATTCCATCACGCACTTTTTAAAATTGATTACTACCATACTATCATTGGCCCATCCGATCCACAATAGTAAAGCATAGGAGCCTCCACCATTAATAACTTCAATCATGTTGAAATCAGCATAGGTCTTCATTCCCTCCACTTCCACACCAAGGTGCATAACTCTCCCAATTGACGTTACTCTGGCCTGGTTAACCCGTCGCAGCTGCACAAGAGACCAGCTCAAAACTGGGATCCCTATCTTTTCCCATTCTTTCTTGTCATAATATTAACATATGATCCTAGATACAGGATGACTGAATCTACCTCATAGTCTCGGATCTGAATGGTCATGCACATTTCTTTCCCTGTCTTTTTCTTATGCAAATAATTCACTGCGGAATCCATTCGTCCCTTAGATAGTCGATGCAATAGATTCTCAATATCGACAAGCACATTGGGATCTCTCACCAGTGATAAGAAACTCTCAAAAAAATGTAGCAAGGTACCATGTTGTTGCGATGTTCTTGCCTCCAAAGTGGAATCAAAATCAATAGGAATTTCATAAACAAGTAACTTACCAGAGTTTTTGTGCATATCATCCCGTGCTTCAAAGAATGTATCTAAATTCTCTCTGTTGACGTCAAATTGGACTTTCTTCTTTCCCTCTAACCATAGCTATGAAATCAGACTATCTTCTCTCGTCGTCGCACCTCCGTGATTAACAACAACGACATCAACATATTGCGTTCTGTTCTCCACTAAGATCATCGCAATTGTCGGTCCTTGATTCTGGTTCAGTGGTGGATTCACAGGTTTATTCATGTTCTAATTTGCATTATGGATTAGAACTTGGTTATGATTTTGCAACTGGTTCTGGTGTTGCACTTGATTCTAGTTCTGTACTTGATTCTAGTTCTATACTTGATTCTGGTTCTGCAACTGATTCTGATTCAACTGATTCTGGCTTTGTAATTGATTTTGATTCCACAACTGCGGAACATTTCCTTCTTTCCATCTCGTGATCAGTTGAGGATAGTTCTCAACTATGTGATCAATTGTGGTACAATACGTACATGAACACTAAAATTGTGGTAAATACCTCTGGTAATGACCTAATACACCGCAATTATAAAATTGGAAATATCCACGACCTCGTCCTCCTCCTAGACCAAAGCCTCGTCCTTTTCCTTAGAATCCTCCATGAGATCCTCCTTGTTGCTACAACTGCGGATGATTTACTTGATGTTGTGGGGGATTCAACTATTCCGGAACATAATGTGTAGACTAAACATATTGTGGGTGTTGCAGAGCCATCTGCATTTGGTTATACTAGGGATGTGGCACAAACTACTGTTGCGGTATAAACTACATCTGCGATGGGGTTACATACTCCGGTTGAGGTGGTGGTTGCACCACCTGTGGCTATAGTTAATGTACTTCTCCCTTCACATAGTATGAGTCATATGTTCTCTCCTGAAGTAGTTTGTATGCATGACAATATTTATCTTCATGCCGACAGATCGACAAAGTGAGCAGTATAGGTTTGCTGGTTTTGCCACCATATTCTACATCTACCCGCATTCTTCATGTCGATGCCCATATACTTGAAAAATGCAACACCATGGTACACTGCCACAAATTAAAGGGTTCGATGCCCCTAGCAACAGGTTGTTTGTTAGCTGGAATATTTCACCTCCTATGGACAACAAGGTGTTCCATTGGTCTGAATGGTTAAGAACCAGAACAAATAGAGGATAGAGGTTGAAGACTCTCCCTAGAAACTGTAGATATCTAGAATATAAGGCTTGACAGTTCACCTATGTACCTGCAAAAAATATCAACACGAAACGAATCAAAGCAACCAGAATATGATCTACTAATCTATGCTAGTGACTAAGGAATCTAGCAACATATATATGCGAAATCACAACAACAACATCATATGTGGGATAGAAATCAACTTGCATTATAAATATGAAGAAGTTTACAACCAAGCCTTAGTGTTGACATGCATCTCCATGAAACCAGATTCTCATCCCCAAAAGCTCCGACTCTAGCTCTCTATGCTCTCTCCAAATGATCTTGGGCCAAGAATCAATCCAACAGCATAACAATTCCTTCAATGTTATCCTCTCAACCATGGCTATGAGCTCATATTTATAGGGCTTTAATGGATAGAGATGGTTGAGAAATTAGTGGGTGTGGTGGCCTCTAAGATCCTAGGATGAGGGATCTCGAGCTCAACCAACCCACAACAGTAGGAATAAGGCAGTACACAAGGATTATCATCTAGAAGACTCGAGAAACTTCTCTTTTTCCCTTTTTACCCAGGGTACCGCACTTCTCCTTCCATGACAGAGAGGTTCTGGTAATAACTACCTATGGACCAAGGGCAATGGGCAGCGGCACCGCTTGTGAACAAACGATGAAAGGTGGTGCGAGTAGGGGTACCGCTCCTGGATAAAGGGGCATGCACAGTGTTGGGAATTTGTATGAAATATTGATGAAAAACCATTTAGTTTCCACTCCAGAAGCTGGGATTCAGGGCAAGTAGGTATGTCAAATGTCTTATCACATGACGGTGACAGGATTTTGGTATAACAGGATGCCCCCCAAAGCATGAGTCTTAGAGGGATACAATAAACGAAAGCTTTGAGAATAATTTTTTCACCAGGAGATGAAAATGTCGGCTCGATCAGAGCATGTCATCAAGTAGGCATCTGCAGTACATCAATATGTTGAATCATAGACACAAGTAACCAAACTCATGGCTGCAGACCAATACAAGGTAGATCCATGAGAGGAATAAATAAGCATGGCTACTAGAATACAACATAGATCCATGTGATAGAGGACTCAAACTTGGACATAGCTACCAGACATACAACGTAGATCTATGTCATATAGACGCAAATTTGAGCATAGCCACGACCATACAAATGTGGATCCATGCTAGATATACAAAAATCCATCGCAACCTTGGGAAAAATCAATGAGCGATTTTAAACAAATGCCCAGGGTCTTCGTCTCGTCTTCCACAAAGTACGATTCTATCCATGTGATTACAATGACCTAAAGTCAAACATGGCAAAAACCACTTGATTACTGGCCAATGATGTGAACCGTTAACAAGTGCGAGTGAGATCACCATTAATGTCAATGATTCCCAAGGTACCCTAGTACAATCTACTGAGTGTGAATAGATGTCCTGATGTCGAACACCCAGTCGATTATATCGATCAAAGGTCAATTATGTGAACCTATGTCGAGAGTGAGAGAATCTATCATTGAGGGATACAGATCTCAAGGTACTAAATATTATTTCTAAGACTATTTCCTGGATGATGAGTTGATGTCGACAGGAATAGTCTTATTGAAGGAGGGCGATGATGAGTCCCACATTGGAGACACGAAACTCGGAACATAGTTCTGGAATGATTTCCATGTAGTAACCATATGACTGACTCAAAGATACTGACACAAAGACTGTGTAGATTGTAGAGGTAAAAATTCTTTAGATCCCCTTTGAACATCGGGCAGAACGACAAAATGACTTGGTAGCATGACTAGACAAGACATATACACAATGCGACAGTAGACAATGCATTCTTTTGAAAAACTCAAAGGATTGACATGACTCATGAAAGTGGATCATCATGGAGATTAGCTAAATACCCAATTGACTGACATGATTGTGCAGACAAGTGCCATGTTCAAAGGTAATGACAAACAATTGCCATTATTTGCAAAATGATTTCCTTCCCATTTCCCCTATCATGATTGATGAATGCCTCTTTTCGATTTTACGAGTTCAAAGAGGGTAACAAACACTCGATATAGCTTGTTGAAAGACAAGTCTAAAATCATATGTTTTACGAACCTGAGAGAGGAGGGGTTCAATCCCAAAACAGGTCTCTCAATGTTTAATTTTAATGAGTCCATTGAAAGAAAACTCAGTATCGTTCATGTTTAGAGTCTGAACGAATACAGAAGAAGACTCGAAATGGGTCCTTTTTTGTATGATTTAGTCTTTAAGGCCCGAAAAAGCATAAAATCATACCTTAGAGAACTATTCTAGTCATGATTGGCTGGAGTGATCTTTTTTCATAAATAGTCCTATCTGAACCGAAAAAGAGATAACCTACCATCGGACGGACGACTCTTTAAATACTTTAACAAGCGTGAAGAAGACAAGATCGCTCGACGATCTTTTCATATTTAGGGAGCCTGAAAAGAGTTTAAAGAGTACTCTATTAGAATTTTTCATATTTTGAATCCATAGCATGAAAAAGTAATAAACTAAGCTCAAACCAAATTTCATATTTTAACCAGAGCATGAAAAATGAAAAGTAAGCTCAACACCATCTTATTGTTTTTAACAAGTTCGAAGATCAGTTGAAAGAATGCTCAGGGATTGGTTTCATTTTTATGCAAGATTGAAACCAATGGGTAAACTATGCTTGAAAAATCCCATTAACATGATATACAGAGGTTGGAATATTTTCCCCAACATGATTGCTAAAGAAGCCAACCCCTTGCGTGGTTGCTAGGGGCTCGACATGCCCCCCAAGATTCATTTAATTTGACGATTCTTCTTCCATACCCAACCTAAAAAACCTAGTTACTAATGTGAAAATTTTCACCAGTCGGTAGGAAGAATGAGAACTAGGCATGTGGAAAGAAGGTTCAAGTTCTAACAGTAAAGGGAAGACTCAACTCAAGGGAAGGGGATCTGTTTCATTTTTTACACAAGCTTGAAACAGAAGGTAACTATGCTTGGAACATGATTTCATTTTTATGCAAGCTTGAAACCAAAAGGTAAACTATGCTTAAAGATATTCATTTCATTTTTTAACGAGCTTGAAATAGAAAATGAACTATGCTTGGGAATGATTTCATTTTTACGTAAGATTGAAACCAAAAGGTAAACTATGCTTGATATAGAATGGGAACTTTGCTCAGAACAAGGTTTCATTTTTATGCAAGCTTGAAACCAAAAGCGTAAACTATGCTAAAGGAGTGGTTTTATTTTTTAACAAGCTTGAAACCAAAAGTAAACTATGCTCTCGACATGGTTTCATTTTTATGCAAGCTTGAAACCAAAAGCGTAAACTATGCTTAAAAAGTGGTTTTATTTTTTAACGAGCTTGAAACCAAAAGCGTAAACTATGTTATAGATATGGTTTGATTTTTATGAAAGCTTGAAACCAAAAGCATAAACTATGCTTAAGGAGTGGTTTTATTTTTTAACGAGCTAGAAACCAAAAGTAAACTATGCCCTAGACATGGTTTAATTTTGATGCAAGCTTGAAACCAAAAGCATAAACTATGCTTAAGGAGTGGTTTTATTTTTTAATGAGCTTGAAACCAAAAGTAAACTATGCTCTAGACATGGTTTCATTTTTATGCAAGCTTGAAACCAAAAGTGTAAACTATGCTCTAAAACCTGCTCCTACCCAATAAGATATCCAGAGGTTGGTAGGTTTCCCCCATTTCATAAAATCTAGAGGCTTAGCTCCATTATGATGTCCATAGACTAGAGCCATGCCCCCCATTTTACCTATTATGGGAAGAAGCTAACTAGAAGAAGGGGAAGGAACCACAAGAACATGCGGCACATTCAGGGCAGTCTGATTACTAGGAGTAATGCGATGATCAAGTGTAACAAACAAAAGATGATCAATGGTCACCATATTCCCATCATGGGGAAAATGCATAACTCTAAAGAGTGTGGACACAACAGGCTTTGTGGAATAAACATAATAATGTCCAAGAATCAGATTGAAATCTAAAGGACCTTGGACCACCATAACATCAATACAAACAGTTTTCCCTCCTAATGTAATAGGAAAACAAGGAAGGGTCCCTAAAGGTGCAGTAGGTCTACAATTAAAATCCAGTATCTGATCGGTGGCTGGAACAAGTTGAGGAGAACCTAAATCTTTCCAAGCAGTTGAGGATAGAATACTAACAGAAGCCACTTCGTTAACCATAGTGTGAAGTATTTGCCTAGCAGTAACATTTCACAACTATATGGAAAGGAACACTTGAATGAAGGCGAGACTTTGTTAGGTTACTCCAGTCAAAGGAAATAGCCTCTCTACTCAGAGAGGGTTCTGTCAAAACAGACAAAATTTCCTCTTGTTGAGAATAATTAGAACGAAGCATAACAACTTCAGCAGGTTTAAGTTCATTCTCTACTGGAAGAGAATAACAAGACGAAGATTTGGTCAAAGAGACTACTTCAGTATTAACACTCTCTGATGAAAGAGCAAGATCAAGTGGAAATGACACCGACTCAACCACTTTAACTTCACTCTCCAAAGGAAGAGTAGGATCGATCATAGATAAGTCTGAATCGACCACTTGGTCAACTAGTGGGGGATCGAGGGATAACTTACTATCACTTGTTGGAATCACCTGTTGATGATCAGTAATATTTTCCAACCGACACAAAGCCTCATACATGCTTGGACAAAGAAAATTAAGATGCATAGCCTTGCATATCAAACAAGGATACAAGACTTTACCCTTATGACCTTTTACCAATGGGTCACTGGTTGAGGGAGTATTGTCAACATGATGGTCAGAGGTTGATGACACAGATGGTTTGGATCTTTTAGACCACACTTCTTGTACATGGGAGAGACCAAGACACTCCTTAAGAAGGTGGTCCCCCTTGCAAAGCGTACAAGGGAACTTGGGTTTTTCGAGTGTTCTCTTGGAATGAGCACCATCAAGAGCCGATGGTTGCTAATTTTTCTCTTTCTTATCCTTCTTCTTTTTACTCTTCCCTTTCTTCTTCTTCTTATCCAAATGACTACTAACCATAGAGATTTGGTCAAGAGAAGAAGAAAAAAGAGATGAAGCCACAATCGATGAAGAAGGAGAAGGATTAGGTTGAGGTCGATCCTCTCCCAGAGGAGAGGTGACATTTGATACATTAGGTGTAACAGGAATTACCGGATTGAAAATCTAGACCAGTAATCCTATAGTTAATCCGGGAATATTTAGAGTGGCAATAAAGGGAGGACCAATACCTTCACTTAGAGGGAATACAAAAGGTACACCTTGTAAAGGGACCTATTGAGTGGTAGTCCTAGATGAGGATGCCATCTCTCAGCTCTCTAATAACCCCCTAACTACCACGCACAAGCAAGTACTACTCAAACTAAAAGAAACAAGCAAACATGTGAAAGGAGTGCATAAGAGTCAGGAACCTCACAGGACAGGCCAAAAGGATAACTCAGATGGTTTGAGGATTCCTAAAAGGGTCTCCCGATATACGCTACGTACGAGGGATCTCAAATCGGCACTAGTGTTGTCTAATGCATAACTGTTCACAAGGGGCCTTCCGATATACAATTGAGTACATGAAGTACCTTTCTATATACCTCAAGGGTACGTGAAAGGTTGTTTGATATACCGACGGTACGTGGAAGAACCACATGAGTCCCGAGATGTAGTGTTGACAAATAATGAAAGCTCCTACGCTCAATGACGCCCGAACATGTCTCTAACTTATCACTCAAATTGCTAAAAGTTTTAACCTAGTACTACCGTTAATTTTATCTTGTGCGTTTAGGTGGAACCATGGAGTGAAAAATTGAAATTAAAGAAGATGCACACTGATCTATATGACAATGCAAGTTTTCCTCTTCAATGAAATTCTACCTAAGAGAGGGAGAGAGATTTACTTTTCTTCCCAAAAATGCACACCCAAATGCAAATGCAATTCTATCTTTTTAAACGAAAAGGGAAATATCAATGCACCCCAACGATCTTAAAAGAAAATAAAAAAGAGATCTAGAGAACATATAACATAAATAAACAAAAAAATGTTTCCTATCTTTTCATGCTTGAAAAAGACGCATAAAAACTTAATGGAAAGATGATTTCACTCACGTTTCCAAACAAATCTAACTCTAATGCACACAAAGCTGAAAATAGATGTTTCTTCTCAATGAAAGTAAGATCTAGAATTTCAAACCATCATGCACAAAACAAGAAGAAAATCGTTCAACAAGCTTGCGGATAAAGCAAAAGAGAGAGAAAACTTAAACTTCTCTTTGAAATAGACAAGAAAACGAAGAACCATTCTTTCCTACCAAGCACTGAAAAATTAGTATGCAAAAGAAAATAAGAATTACCCCAAGCAAAGAAAGACTCAAAACAACATGGATCACTCATGCATTCTAAGTCCAAAACAAACCGAGGCATACACATGAAAATGAAATGTATATTTCCTATTCCAATGAATAATATCTACAGAAAAGAGAAAGAGGTTTCAAGCAAAGAAAATAATGCAAAATCCAATGCAAGAAACACAAACTCTCTTTGAATGCAGAAAGAATACAACAATCAAAGTGACTGCAGAATACACAATTCATGGCCCCTCCCGACCATGATGGAGAATTTTTTTTTCAAAAGTACACTTCATTTTCATCAAAAAGTAAGCTAAAAACACACAAAAAATCAAAATACAAGGTCTAGAACAGGGCCTACTTGGCACCGCACAGATGAAGCTGCTGACAGGTATTTTTGAGGCAGAACCGTCCCTTGCTCACTGGATTCAGGTGGTGGCATCGCTTCTGGCTAACTGGACTCAGGCGGTGGCACTGCTCCTTGCCAAAGGCACATGTGAGGTTCCCTGTAAAAATCCAAAACACAAAGAGAACGAGGGATCCAGTTAGAAAAAGACTAGTTCAAGGAAAATACTGTTGAATTGAATGTGGTAATAGAGCATAAAAGACCGAAATGACTCAGATATAAACAGATCTGGAAATTTCAAACTCAAATAATACAAATCAGCAAGTAGATCTGACTGAAAAGAGTTGAAGAAAACGGAGCCTGGATTCAGACAAGAGTTGTAGACTGAGGAAGATCAGAACAACTGATACACTAATTCCCCAGCGGAGTCGCCAGATTTGTTGGCTAGAATATTTCACCTCCTGCGGACAGCAAGGTGTTCCACTGGTCTGAATGGTTCAGATATAGAACAAATAGAAGATAGAGGTTGAAGACTCTCCCTATACACTGTAGATATCTAGAATACAAGTCTTTGACAGTTCACAGGTGTACCTGCAAAAAATCTCAACATGAAACAAATCAAAGTAACCAGAATATGATCTACTAATCTATGCTAGTGACTAAGGAATCTAGCAACATATATATGTGAAATCACAACAACAACATCATATGTGGGACATAAATCAACATGCATTAGAAATATGAAGAATTTTACAACCAAGCCTTAGTGTTTACATGCATCTCCATGAAACTAGATTCTCATCCCCAAAAGATCTGACTCTAGCTCTCTATGCTCTCTCCAAATGATCTTGGGCCAAGAATCAATCCAACAGCAAAACAATACCTTCAATGTTCTCCCCTCAACCATGGCTATGAGCTCATATTTATAGGTCTTTAATGGATAGAGATGGTTGAGAAATTAGTGGGTGAGGTGGCCTCTAAGATCCTAGCATGCAGGATCTCAAGCTCAACCAACCCACAACAGTAGGGATAAGGTAGTACACGAGGATTATCATCTAGAAGCCTCGAGAAACTTCTCTTTTTCCCTTTTTACCTAGGGTACCTCACTTCTCCTTCTATAATAGAGCGGTTCTAGTAATAACCACCTATGGACCAAGGGTAATGGGTGGTGGCATCGCTTGTAGAAAACTGATGAAAGGCGGTGCGAGCAGGGGTACCGCTCATGGATAAAGAGGAATGTGCGATGCTGGGAATTTGTATGACAGATTGATAAAGAACCATTTAGTTTCCACTCCAGAAGCTGGGATTCAGTGCAAGTAGATATGTCAAATGTCTTATCACATGATGGTGACAGGATTTTAGTATAACATTGTTTCAGAAATCTAAGTAAGTATCCTTAGTATTCCCATCTGCGAGTGCACAAGAGATCCTCATGTTGTTCCTTTCCCTTCTTAATGTCTTGCAACTGGAGTGCCAAATTTGCCAACTGGGTCTGAATTTGGCTCATCTCGACTGCATTTTCTCCAACAGGTGAATATTCCAGCTTCATCATGATCTCCAGAGCCTCTCTCTGTGTCACAATATTCTACCACATGTTATACCAAAATCCTATCACCATCATGTGATAAGACCTTTGACATACCTACTTACCCTGAATCCCAACACTTGGAGTGGAAACCCATGCTAATTTTCAATCTTTCATAAAAAATTCTCAACATCATGCTTTCCTTGTTGTCTAGGAGCGATACCTTGTTCGCACTGCCTATCCCTTGTTGTCCACAAGCAGTGCCACCACTTATGGCCCTTAGTCCATAAGTGTTTCTTACCTGAACTGCTCTGTCATAGAAGGAGAAATGCGGTACCCTGGGTAAAATGGGAAAAAGAGAAGTTTATTGAGGCTTCTAGATGATAAGCCTCGTGTCCTCCATTATCCCTATTATTGTGGATCAGTTGAGCTTGAGATCCCCCATCCTAGGATCTTAGAGGCCACCTTATCCACTAATCTCTCAACCATCCCTATCCATTGAGCCTTATAAATACAAGCTCATGTCCATGGTTGAGGGGGAGAACTCTTAAGGTATTGTTATGCTGTTGGATTGATTACTTGGCCCAAACCATTGGAGAGCATAGAGAGATAAAGTCATAGCTTATGGGGATGAGAGTGCTTGGTTTCATGGAGATGCATGTCAACACTAAGGCTTGGTTGTAAACTTCTCCATTTTTATTTTAATGCAAGTTGATTTCCATCCCATATTCTTGTTGTTGTCTGATTTCACATGTATGTTGTTAGATTCCTTAGTCACTAGCATGGATCAGTAGACTATATTTTGGCTACTTTGATGTGTTTATGTGCTTAAGCTGATTACAGGTGCACAGGGTTACTATCGAGGCATCGCATTCCAGGTATCTACGGCGTCCAGGGAGGGTCTTCAACCTCTGTCCTTCATTTGTTCTAGATCTGAACCATTTAGACTAGAGGAACACCTTACTGTCCGTAGAAGGTGAAATATTCCAGCTAACACCGCATTAGTGGTAGTATGATATGAGCAATGCTGCAATGAACCATTCCTTATGTTGAATTTCTCTCATCTCAAAATTGACTCTTGCCATTAGTGTCTTCAATATTTGATCAAAGTCTTGAATGGTCTCATTAGGATACTGGTGAATTTCCTTCAGTTCGGTGATGTACTGCGCTTCAGACTTCAATTTTTTGAATTCTTCAATAAGTCCTTTCCTGAATTCTACTAAGGTATTCGCCGGAGTCCCTATAGGAACTTGTACAAATTTCATGAATCAATCCAATGCGCGACCCTGAAGGGTTGTTGACAACTGCACCTTCTTTACTTCTTCATCTACAGTTTGTCTGACAGTGCATACTACCTCACACAGGAACCAATATTATTCTAGATCCTTGGTCCCATTCCCATTAACAACAATAACTTTGCTTCGTCGCCCACCACCCTGGGCCTTCTTCCTGTAGATGTTGATCTACTACTAGAATGCTACTGGCATGTCGGACAAGTCGACCTGGAACTTATGTTTCTTCCTAAATGCGACATAGTGTGCAGAGGTGTGGGAATGTTGTTGTTGGGGGTTGATCTTATTGCTATCCTGGGCATATTCTAATCATCCTCTTCATCAATGTAGGGTCACTTCATCCCATGTAGTCTTCCTTCGCGGTCTTGCATTTCGATTGCAGCAGGACCTTCCCCTGTCCTCTACCTCTTCTCTTGTCAAAATCTTTCTTTTGCCCTCATAATACCACTTTCTTCCTTGAATTCCCACACACTCTCATCAAAACTTGCACCCATATACCCCTTATCCTTCCATTTGTCTCCCCCCTTTCTTTGCGGTATCCATAGCCTCCGCACACCAGGGTTCTACTACTCGAGGTGCATCTTCAGTATGTCTTTTTCATAGACAAGCATCTTAATTGATAATTGTAAAGACAATAAGAACCTGATTCTTGGCCCATTGAAGAATCATCTCTCTGCTTCGTTATAGGAATTCGTAGTATCAACTGCAATATCGGTGATATAACCTTCCAAGATACTGTCCAACCAAACTTCAACAACCTGCAATGATCTATGGTCGATTTCTTGCAACTCCTGGATTAATTCAGGGGTACAGGATGTTGACTCTCCTCCTTGAAAATTTGTCTCGCGGTAGGTAAATAGCACCAACTACTCATACAAGATGATCGAGAATTCAGAGTAAAAATACTCATGTGGACCTTCGTGTATGTATCTTTCCAACCACTTATCCATCGTCAGTGCATGGTTTTGATTTTCTATCTCAGCAAATTCTCATAGCTACTGGTTGAACCAATCTTGAATTTTGGTCTCTTCGGATGCCACATTTCCTTCTCTCAGTCGCAACAAGGTCCCAACAATGGAACCATTTGTTGGCACAAACCCAGCCAACAAAACCAGTCGATAGGGGTTCCCACTTTGTACCAAATCACCATGATATCCCTGAGCATCGACCCAGATAGGTTTTATCTTTTCCAGCAACACCCGCAGAGTGGATGAGGTCTCACCCAAGATGTTCAAGGGAGAGATGACGGAACCAAGTTTTTGTAGAATAGGAGAGGACAATGTGACATGAATTTAACAACTTAGCAGATCATTCAACATATTCATTCACATAAGCATTCATTCTCATTCTTCAATAGATAACATCATTCAATCATAACTGCAATAAACATACTAATGCACAAACAGATCCAACTAGATAATGTCATTTAACACAAGAAAACATTGCATCATAGATCCATGTCACAGATTCACATAACATTCTACAAAATAATGACCAATATCCACAAAATATGGTCCAAAACTACCAAAGGTGACATAAAATATATAAAATATTCTAAGTTTTGCCTTGTGTGCCATATTTCACTTGCATGGTGTATTTAAGCTTGCGCATCATCCATGATGCTGCACAAATAATGTATCCAAACCCCTTTCCAACAATATCGCAACCAATGGAATGGCCATGGGCCATTGATAACAGGCTGGAATATTGAAGCAGAGGTCATGGGATTCCCAATGACTCTACATTATGTGCATACATTTTGGTTTGGCTTTCACATAAGATTTTTGGTGGTGCTATACTTTGGTGAAAGTTATATTATATAGTGGTGGACTATAGTGTTGGAAGACTCCCACTAAGAAGATTTTAGACGACCAAAATTATATTTTCATCTAGATTTCAAGTGAGGACATGTTTGTCTCACTTGTTATGTATCACATGTCCATTCTTCCTAAAACCTATATATATGACTAGGTATAACAAAAAGAAACACTGCATTGACATTGTTAAGCACATTAATCCCCATTTTCCACAAAATATTGATTCAATATTGTAGGAACTAACCATTTACTGTGGATCAGTAATAAGTTGAATATCAACATTGAACATATGAAAGAGATTGTACCCATATCATCCTGATTTTTTACCATAGAAACACTATCATCCATAACAAGTGCATTGTAGTGAAATGAAACTTCCTTTTCATGTTTATGATTCTTTTTCTCCTTACATTGCATAGCCATAAGTGCCAAATTTCAACTTGCATTAACAATTCTTGTTAATTGTTGTGTAGTTCCCAATGATTTGTCATTTTTAAATCTATGTGAATGCACTATATACTCAATTTCTTCTTTGAACAAGTGATATTGATTATGTTCTCGATAGAAGATTGCTTTTCGATCATATAAGTATGGATTACCACACACAATTCCACATATATCTAGTGGGACCACTTTAAATTCAGCCTCATCTACAAACATATATGTTATTGCAAACTTTAGATCAGTACACTATTTTGTTACTTGTAATCTTTTATCTTTTCACACCCAGCCTTATGGATAAGGTCTCTTGTGTGGCTTTATTGTCAATCCCAATGGCTTAACTACTTCTTTTGAAATGAGATTAGCTTGGGATATGTTGTAATCTCATAGATCACAGAGGGTTACCAATAATACAAATGGAATCATATAGACATAACAGACACAAGAGACAAGAACATAGATAAGGGAATGATAGATTATATTATAACATGAGGGTCCATACATACACAGAACTAAACCGAGTTCTCATTTGGATCAATAGCCTAATATATATGATTTAAAAATGGTTACATATAACTACCTGTCAGTTCGGTCAACCGACATGAACTTATGCGTCCGACCTAATCTCCAATTAGTCGGCTATTCAACCAGTCGGCTCACCGACTAGCTCCTCCAACATCTCCCCTAGGAACAAAATCTTTCTTCATCTTGAAGAAACAAGGGAGGTAATTCAACAATGTACTGTCTGAGGTAGTTGCTTATGGTATTGTTTGTCTTCATGGACTGTGTAGTCGGATGGTTGATCGTTTCTGCACACATATTTCCACAATTGCTTTTGCTGTTATAGCTAGTTGATGTTGAAATTCTATCCAACTCTGTAGTACTTTATGATGCTTGATAGATTTGACATTTTTTCTTGGATGGAAAGGTCTACAATGCTTTCCATGTTAGGTCCCATGAATTGAGCCTTTTCCTCTGCTGCATCTAGCAGTCTTTTCATCTGTGGGAAAATTGTACCCAGTTTGTCGAGGCTTGGTGGTGATTGCTGTACCCACTGGTGTGCTTGTCTCTCGAGTTTCTGTAGTTTAGATGTTTCCAATACAAATTGTTGTTGTATTTTATTTCTCATTGTTTCTTCCATTCCTTGTCTCTTTTCTAACACTTTAATCTATTCACAGGTCTTACGAGTCTGCTGAAATACTTGTCCATAATAGGTAGGCCAATCACGAAGCACTTCATCTGTGGTGATAGATTCCTCTAAATGGTCTTGTAACACTTTGTGAGCCTCTGCGAATGCTGTATACTGCTGCCTGAGTAGTCTGTATGTTTCCTCTATTTGATCTTCCTTTGCATTTTGTAGATGTGATTGTAGAGTCGACACCATGCTTTCAAATAGATGGTATGCCTTTTCAAGCGGCTGTCGGTGTTGGCCTCTAGAGGTCCCGGTATGACTGTTTGGATCAAAATCCTGCGTTTTGTCAGAAACTCGATTTCCTCTTTCTTAGTGTTGTCGATATCCTCTCATTTATTTTGGTTTCTTACTGCTGCTTCTGTGGCGATATTTTCTAGGAGTTGACCCAACTCTCCATCTCTGAGTTTCTTTTTGTCGACTGCACTAGTCGATCCAAGCTAGCTGATGTGGATCACTATTGGCTTTGATTCTTTGTGGTGTTCTTTCTTCTTTTTGTCTTTTATTTTTCTTTTGTGTCTATGCTGGTTTGTCTGTTGTTGTGCCTGTGATTCTTTAAGGGGTAGATTTCCCTATGGTTAGTTTTCTGGTTGCTGATCTTTATTGGTCGGTGGAATTTCCGATTGAGTTTCTTGGGTGGAACTTGTGGCTCGGTGTGTATTTGGGGGATTTGAAACAAATGGCCTAGGGTTTGGTAAAGGTTCTGGATTGGGAAGAGGTGGTGGAGATGGTGAATGGTCTAGTGTAATTGGTGTAGTGGGGATATTGTCAGTCGACGGTGGGTCTTCGACTTCTGGTGTTGAATTGTCTGCATCATCAAAAAATAGGTTGTCGATCACCTAGTTGATATCTTCATAGTTATATTCTTTTTCAACTCTTGCTAGTTCATTGGCTAGTGGAGGGTGTGAGATGTCAAAAGGGATAATAGATGAGGTACGGCTTGCAGCAATTTGGGAAGTCTTGTCGGGGTTCCTCATAAATGTGGATTTGATAATTTCGACAGATCTTGGTTTTTGGGGTATTTGGCCAATTTGCTGAGAGACGATTTGGCGTGATGCACTAGCTTCAATTAGTGGGAATTTGGTGGTAATTTTCTGAACAGAGGTGAGTAGTTTGGGTAATTTTTCAATGTATGCTTGGAAATCACCGTCCTGGTCGAACCGTTCTTTCAGTGTCTTCAGCATAGCCTTCTTACAAATGTCAACTGAGCTTATGGTGGGTATCTATGGGGTGTCTTCTTGTGTAATCTGGGTTGGATATGGGGGTGGAGGAGTAGAAACTAAATAAACAACATTTTCATAAACTAAAGTGGTTGCATTTTTTACCTTTTTCAATCTCCCTTGCTTTTCTCCTGCATTGACGAACTCTTTGAATTGTGTTTCGACTGAAACTTTGTTTGTTGTTGCGTCTTCTATGATGTTGACAGTAGTAGCCAACTATTCTTCTTCATCTTCTGACTCAGATAGGATAATCCTATGTGTTAGCACTGGAAATGAGCCCAAGGTTGTGGAAGGCTCACTCCTAGGTAACAGCAAAACTGCTTTCGAAGAGAGAACTAACCTTCTTCTCTTTCTAGAGGGATCTCTCACCAAATGTTAACAGTTCCATATATATATATACACAAATGAAACTATAAATTTATTATAATATTGGTTGGAACAAAACATAGAACCATTGGGCAATGGAGACAAGATATATATAACATGAATAATAAGAACTTAATTCAAATGATTTCAACACGGGGGAAAGGTAGCCACTCGATCACAGTCAATTTATAATTGTCTGGTGGAAAGGAGGAGAATGAACAGACCATCAACATAGAGCATTGTAAGAAATGAATTCTCTGTTAACTTTAGAAGAAACTTTGGTGAATACCTGAAACAACAGACGGAGCATAGCAAGTATGAATTCCGAGCTGTTATACCCTAAGTATCAGATATGAAAGAAAACACAATGGAAAGGAAAACTGGAATAACATTCACATAAGAAAGGAAATAACAGACTGTAAGTGCGAATGACACATGAATCCCTATATGAAAAACACTGATCTCGACTCTACAATTATATTAAACTTCTCTTGAAAAACAGATACAACAAAATTACAATGGTTTCAACCCATTCTCCTTCTTTGGGAGGTATATTTATAGCATTTTGGACTTCCTAAACCAACACCATGATTCACATAAGACAAAAATAAAATGCGAACTACTAAAAAAATAGGCTTAAATCCCCTTTTGCATTTCCGAGATGGTGAAATATGTGTAAAACATGAAAGAGGTTTTTGTAACTAGCCATTTTTCCAACAAAACCCATGTTTTATTTTCCTCTGATTCAACTCTAGCTCCTCAGGATCTGATTTTGAAACGGATGACTCAGATAATAAACCTGTTAATTTCTAGAAAAATACCCTGTGAAGATATTTTAAATTCTCCCAACCTATGATACCCCTTTAAAATATGCAGGATTTTTTTGTATATAGGGATGTTATGAAGACAAACCTCTCTCAATTTCCTCAAATTCAACTCCATTCAGTGGAAACAATTCATTGAATGTGATGTATGGAATAGTCCTTTGGAAACCCTAAAACATAGCATGTAAAAAGCACTTTGTTTCTCCTAACTCATAAGACCTGGGTAAACACTAAGAGAGTTTATTGAACATGATCCTATTCTTAAGAGAAACCTCATTCAATTTTGGAAAATTCTTTCTGGTTTTCCGGAAACAATTGATTGAAATAACTGACTAAAACAATCCTTTAGAAATCTAGAAATTTTCTCTCTGAATATGACTTTGGTTATATCAATCCAAAGCACTTGGGTAAAAAATGAGATAGGTTATTGGATATGAGAATGTCATAAATAAAAACCTCTCTCATTTTCTCAAAATATGTCTCGGTTTGGCAGAAAAAATTGATTTAAAATAATGACCAAAAAAACCATTTTCGTAAAAAACACAACCATGCTCTACTGCTTTAATTCAGATACTGTGTTTGTGTGGATGATATTAATGTTGAATCCTTCATTGTAGATTTAACTTCCTGGAATTTCTGCACCATTCTAGACTATAGTGTAAGCTTCATTGGCTCAACCACTTACAATATACAATTCCTTTCCCAGCTATATCGTGACCATTGAAATATGCAGGCTTTTAAATGATTTCACAAATTGAAAAAGTTCATTATCTCGTGCAAGCTCACAGTGCGAAATGATCATACACCATGGATTTTCCCCATCTTCCAATCTGACCGTCAAAACTTATCTACCATTTAACATCATTTCGCAAATTGAAAAATTTAATTGCTGCGTGCAACTTCACAATGTGAAATTTATTTGAGCCATCGGATTAAATGTGCTTTAATTTGGCTCATTGATTAATGTTTAGTTTTGCTGCAAAAGTGATGGGTTGGTGTGCAGGCCCAATTTGACTTTATGCGAGATGGGCTTTTAGGCCAACACCTTTTGTTTTATAAAGAATTTTGTTTAATATTCTTATAAAAACAAATTTTGTTTTTATAAAAATATAAAATATTTCTTTTATACCTAAACTTGTAATCCACCTTTATAAAAATTTGATTTATATATAATTCTCTTCCTTTTACCCCAAACTCTTCAACCTCTTTCCTCTGGCCACCTTGGAATTTTTATAAATCGCTTTAATGAAGAAATTTTCAAAACCATTTAATCCTCAAGAGAAACTTAGAATTTTTAGGCAATGAGGCTCACTACAAAAAAACTAAAATGGTGCTAACAACTGGCTCCACAAGGGATGCTATCCTCCCAGTGAGATAGCAAAGAACCCCCGTAGACCAAGTGCCGAATCCATTGGGCGGCTCCCAATTTTTTGAAATACTCTACCTGTTCTGAACTGAACCATCAACTGAAACCATTCTGCAAACAAATCCCACTCTTTCAACCTATCACTTGTCACCTATCCACATTCTGAAAATTGAAGACAACTGTAACTACACATCTGAACTTTAAAACCGAAACTGAAATCAAAATTGAAACTGAAAAACAAACTGAAATCTGCTGAATGGAATGCTAGCCATGTCGAGCTTATTCATCTCTACTTACCTACCCTACTTACTAAGCATCAATGCTCAGTCAAGTAAATTCTGACTTCCAATGAAGCCACTCAAGCAAATGATCCCATAAACCAATTTTTTCTTTATGTTTGACAAAAAACAAGACGGAAAGACCTAATGGCACAAAGTTATAATAAAGAAATTGGTCTTTACAGTAGAGATATAACCAGCCATTACCATTGCCAAGATTCTCCATGTACTCTACCATTGGATCATAAAAAACATGACAACCTTCAAAAAATTCTGTCATTTGTTTACCATGAGAAGGTTGCCCCAATTGTAAATTTCCTTGCACGCTGTCAAACTGATATTCAAAAGAACCATGGAAGGAAAACACATGACAATTTCCAGGTGAGACATCCACAAATTCATCTAAAATTTATGATTTTGAAAATTCGTATTCTTTATATGATTCAGCAGAAACATCATTCATTTCTTCAATAGGATCGAGCAAATAGATTTCTTCTTGACAAAAAATTTCTGAATTTGATAAACAAAAAGAAACATCCATTTGAGAACCCCCTTCTTCTTCTTCATTATTCAATTCTTCATTGCATACTGCTGTTTTTTCTAAAGGTTGGGATTGATTGAATGACTGTCCTCCTTGCTCACCATCCATTCCAAGGAAATTTATACATTCATCTACAATATCAAATTTCTGTTTGTGATCTTCAACATGTCTAGTTTCCACTATGTTTTCATACTTTTGATCTTGGATTGCAATGAGATTTTCTTTGCTAAGATAAATTGTGACAGGATAATTGCATTCTTCAGAAAACAAATCAGTACACCCATCTCCTTTCAAATCACTAGGCTGATCATCTTCTTCAAGCAAAGAGAGCTTTATACATTCATGTAAATCTTTAGGTGAAATTTGAATTTGATCAACATGAAGAGATCTTTCTTTGACCACCATTCCAAAATCTGATTTCTCTTCACTTGCATTTTCAGAAAATGAACATGTGAAGGGACTTTAAGACTGGGATTTTCCAGAATTATCATCTTCTGTGTAATCAATCACACAAGCATTGTAACCTTCAAGAGATTGCTATTGTGAAAAGGAAATTTCTGATTGGGAAGGGGAGGTCTCTTCTTGTAACAAAAATTTAGAAGTTGAATAATATGAGGAAGGATTTGATTGACAGTCCCAACCTCTCTCTTGGTCACACAAAGAATGACAAGAATGCTGCAAATCATCATCAATTTTAGGAAGAGAGATATAACTAGTTGAAACAGATCTTTGTTCTATGTCAACTTCACTCAAGGAGGACAATATTGACTGTTGAGAGTTTTCTTGAATTTCATGGCCATTCGTTTGTCTTTCTTTTTGAGCTGAATATTCATGTAAGATCTCTAAAACCTCTTCATCCAAATACTGATCATCACCACACTCATCTTTCACATTTTCAATGAACTCTCTATCATGTGTGCAACAATCTTGAAGTAACAACAAAGAAGGATAATGCCTTTTGAAATGTTCATGAAACATGGTATGAAAGTCTTTAAGGGAGGATAAACTCCCTGCTGGAAATCCCTCATACTAAGACCTTGCATATCCTTCTAAACTAAACATGAACAGTTTCATTAAAGAATATTCATGCCATCCCACTCCCAGCTTATGTATATGCTTATGAAATCTAAATAAATGAATGGCAGCATCATCACCTTTTTCATCATTGAATCTTGGAAGATATGTTTTCCAATATACCAGAGGTATTTTATTGGGATAACCAGGAATGGCAGCAAGATTCATAGAAGCATACATTGCAGCCCAAGAAGTCATCTTGATGGTGGAGAAACTGAATCATCTCCTCAAACTTTTCAACCTCTTTTGATAGTGGAGCTGCCATAGAAGATTATGAAGAATGGATCCTTCGTAGATGGAGTCGCTAGGTGAAAAGAGACATGACCTTCTTGATGTTTGACCATTGTTCACCATCAACAATCAGATCTAAAAATTTTGTTCAAATCCAGGGAATATTTGAGACCTCCCCCCATCTCTTTCTATCTGACCATTGGTCTCCTCAATGGAGTCACCTTCCAGAATCTTTCAGTGGAGTCGCCAAGGAAAATGATACAACCTTTTTGACATGTAAGAATATCTATTTTCCCACATAAACTCTTTATCCTTTGAATCTTTGTCATTCTTCCCAGATATGATATTCAATCTCTTCCCCGGTAATGGCACCAGTTTATTAGCACTGGAAATGAGCCCAAGGTTGCGGAAGGCTCACTCCCATGTAATAGCAAAACCGCTTTCGAAGAGGGAACTGGCCTTCTGCTCTTCCGAGAGGGATCTCTTACCAAATGTTAATAGTGCCATATATATATATATATATATATATATATATATATATATATATACACACACACAAATGAAACTATAAATTTCTCATAAGATTGGTTGGAACAAAACACAGAACCATTGGGAAATGGAGTCAAGATATATATAACATGAATAATAAGAACTTAATTCAAACGATTTCAACATAGAGGCAAGGTAGCCACTCGATAACAGTCTATTTATAATTGTCTGGTGGAAAGGAGGAACATGAACAGACCATCAACACAGAGAATTGTAAGAAATGAATTCTATGTTAACTTTAGAAGAAACTTTGGTGAATACCTGAAACAATAGACAGAGCATAGCAAGTATGAATTCCGAGCTATTATACCCTAAGTATCAGATATGAAAGAAAACAAAATGGGAAGGAAAACTGGAATAAAATTCACATAAGAAAGGAAATAACAGACTGTAAGTGAGAATGACACATGAATCCCTGTCTGAAAAACGCCGATCTCGGCTCTGCAATTATATTAAACTTCTCTTGCAAAACACATACAACAAAATTACAATGGTTTCAACCCATTATCCTGCTTCGAAAGGTATATTTATAGAATTTGGGACTTCCTAAACCGACATTCAAGAATCAAAATTTGTTACAAACTAGAGAATATCTTCTAACAAACTCCGGACGTGGCCTACACACCACGATTCACATAAGACAAAAACAAAATGCGGACTACTAGAAAAACAGGCTTAAATCCCCTTCTGCATATCCCATATGGTGATAGCTATGCAAAAACTAAAATAGGTTTTTTAAATGGCCATTTTCCCAACAAAACCGATGTATTATTTTCCTTTGATTCAGCTTCAGCTCCTCATAATATGATTTTGATACTAATGACTCAGACAATAAACCTGTTAATTTCTGGAAAAATACCCCATGAAGATATTTTAAATTCTCCTAAACTATGATACTTGTATAAAATATGAAGGATGTTTTGTATATAGGCATGTTATGAAGACAAACCTCTCTCATTTTCCTGAAATTCAGCTCCATTTGGCAGAAACAATTCTTTGAATGTGATGTCTGAAATAGTCCTTTGGAAACCCTAAAACATAGCCTGTAAAAAGCACTTTGTTTCTCCTAACCAATAAGACTTGGGTAAAAAATTAGAGAGGTTATTTAACATGATCCTGTTATTAAGAGAAACCTCATTCAAGTTTGGAAAATTATTTTTGGTTTGCCGAAAACAATTGATTGAAATAACTGACTAAAACAGTCCTTTAGAAATCTGGAAATTTTCTCTCTAAACATGACTTCATTTCTCTCAATCCACAGCACTTGGGTAAAACATGAGATAGGTTATTGGATATGAGTATGTCATAAAGACAAACCTCTCTCATTTTCTCAAAATATGTCTCGGTTTGGCAGAAACAATTGATTTAAAATAATGACCAAAATAACCATTTTCGTAAAAAACACAACCATGCTCTACTGCTTTAATTCAGATACTGTGTTTGTGTGGATGATATTAATGTTGAATCCTTACTTTGTAGATTTAAATTCCTGGAATTTCTGCACCATTCAATACTGTAGTGTAAGTTTCATTGGCTCAACCACTTACAATATAAAATTCCTTTCCGAGCTATATCGTGACCATTGAAATATGTGGGCTTTTAAATGATTTCGCAAATTGAAAAAGTTCATTATCTCATGCAAGTTCACACTGTGAAATGATTGTACATCATGGATTTTCATATTATTGTACACCATGAAATGATTGTACACCTTCCAATCAGACTATCAAAACTTATCTACCATTTAACATCATTTCACAAATTGAAAAATTTAATTGCTCCGTGCAACATCACAATGCGAAATTTATTTGAGCCGTAAGATGAATTGTGCTTTAATCTGGATCGTTGATCATTGTTTAGTTTTGCTGCAAAAGTGATAGGTTGGTGTGCGGGCCCAATTTGAATTTATGCAAGATGGGATTTTAGGCCAACACTTTTTGTTTTATAAAGAATTTTGTTTAATATTCTTATAAAAACAAATTTTGTTTTTATAAAAATATAAATTATTTCTTTTATAACTTAAACTTGTAAACCACCTTTATAAAACTTTGATTTATATATAATTCTATTTCTTTTACCCAAAACTCTTCAACCTCTTTCCTCTCTCCAACTTGGAATTTTTACAAATCACTTTAATGAAGAAAGTTTGAAAACCACTTGATCCTTAAGAGAAACTCAGAATTTTCAGGCAATGAGGCTCACTACGACAAAACTAAAATGGTGCTAACACTACGTTTCCCCTTCCATTTTTCCTGACTTGCCTTCTTTTTCCTTGAGGATGCTATTTCCTTTGCTATTTTCCTTAAGTTTTCTTTTGTCATAGCATATTCTGGATTATCTGATTCGATGTCTTCTTCTATATTCTCTTCTCCTTCTTCCCGTTGGTGAGCCGGAATGATACTACTTTTTTATTTTTTATTTTTTATCTGTCAGTTTGGCTACTTGATGTTTAGTTGACGTGCTTCCCATTTGGATAGGTTGTGGGAAAATTGTTAGTTTAAGTCTACTATTTTCCTCTACTGGTATATCATTCGAGATGAAGGTACTAATATCCAAGCAGAGTTCGTAGTCCTCCTCTTTTTCTTGGTCGGTCAATGGTTCTTCGATTGGTTGATTTATTTCTTTGGATTTTGCTGGTATTGATAGCTTTGTATTGGATTGTCGAGCTAGTTCTCAGAAAATCTCTTCGACTGTTGGGTAATAGTCAAGAGGTTTCGATGTTGCTGTTTCCCCCTACCTGTACCAGATTGCCATGTGGTCGAGCTTGAGTTGAATATGTGCTATTTTCGGTAGACTTCTTTGGATGTTCTAAGGCACCCTCCATCTAGTTGTCTAGAGTTTCAGTTTTTGGAACCAGTTCTCCAACATTACTTTACCATTTTCCAAATCTTTCAATGTTTCATTCTGTTAAAATGGCTTGAATCTCCAGATGTGGTACTTGTGTGGTTCTTGAAACTGCTTGTCCTCGACTGGGCACAAGTGGTACATTGCTATCTAGAGTATCAGGGATGGGAACCTTATAATCCCGACTGACTCCGGACATTTCTCACATAGTCTTGATCATGTCGGAAACATGCTCAGCCCAACGATAAATTTTTCCTGTGCATGCTATTGTGCCGACTGCTTCCAGCATGTTTAGATTTCGATCACTCACTCGACCAGTAGGAGTGAGTCCTATTGATATTATTTTGGCCATGATTTACGGCATCTAGGCTTATATTTGACTGATCATTATCCCTTTCGAGTTCTTCCTTGTTGGTGTTCCAGTCAGTTCTTCTACCAGTCATTATTTTTTACCAATAGGCATAGGGTCACCCTGATTTGAGAGTCCGGTAAGTTTGTATATAAATTCACCAGAAATTTATACTGGTCTGTCGAAGTAAAATTTTCCATTGTGATACTGACTAATAATGAATTTCACTACTGTTTCTTTTGTTCCTCCAGAGCTTTCCATGAATGGTGTGTTCATGTAACTCATGATCGTGTTGTAGCTTATCTTCTCTACTTTTGGTGTCATTTTCTTGTCCATATAAACCCATTCTTTGATTTCTACCTAGGTTTTTTCCCACGAGGTTTCCTGTACCTTGGCATTTTTTATATTTTTTAATCCTCTCATAAGTGGAGTTTCAGCGGATTGTAGTTCTTTTGTTTTTGCAGCTGCAGCTCTAGTGTGCTTTGGGGCCATCTTGTTGGTCTCTTGGTCGACTTTTCTTACAGGGTTTTGGCTCTCAGATTTCTGGACATTTGGTTTCTCTATCTCTTCAAAATATGGTAATTGATCTATTCCTAGCATGGTATTTATAGGTGGAGCGCGTGATGATTTTGTCGATGGATGTATTAATGGCAGAAGTGATGGTCCAGCGTGGTCTATTGAGATTGCATTAAATGCGATTTGATTTTGGTGCTCTTTCTGTCCGTATTCATGAAGGTGTGATTTGACCTTCAGGGTTATCGATCGATGTCAATCATGTGAGTGGTCGATGGCGATGTGTCAATGGGGTTGGTGTTGGTTGTTGAAGTGTAGTTAGGTAAATATTTCAAAGTTTCCTATCACTTTTACGGTTGATGGGTATGTTTGTTGTTTTTTGGATTTTATACTTTTATAGTTTTTTCTTTTTTAGAACTTTCTTACTTTTTGTATCGTTTTAGTCGGGCACCATTAACAAGTTTTCAAAATATTATTCCTTGTAATTTCCTTAGTCGGACTGATCCGTTGGCATGAATTTCTTCGACAACGTAAGGTACCATCCATTATGTGTGTAACTTTTTGGGTTTTCCTCTTACTCAACTGTTGTACAGTAAGGCGACGTCCCCTACTGACAGATTTCTATTTTTGATATTGCGATCATGCCAGGACTTCTACTGCTGTTTATGAATTTCTTGATGGTGTAAAGCAAGCAGTCGGTGTTCTTCTAGCTTGCTTAGTTGCATTAGTTGATCCTTCCTACCTTCTTCGACATCGACATGTAAAATATCTTCTATGATAGGTGTTTGCTGTCGGAAGTTTAGTGGAACGACTGCTTCTTATCCATAGACTAGTCGGAACAATGTTTGGTTGGTCGAACATTTGTATGCTATTCTGTAAGTCCATAATACTGCAGGGATTTTTTCGTCCCAATCATCCTTGTTGGTGTTTTATATTTTTGTTAAACCCTTTGTTAATGTTTTGTTGAATGCCTCTATTGCTCCATTCGATTGAGGGTGATAAGATGTACTATGTCGGTGGTCAATTTTGAAGTGGTATATCAGTGCTTTGATAGTTTTGTTAATAAAGTGTGATCCTTGGTCACTGATTAAGGTTAGTGGGCATCCAAATCTGGTAATTATGTTTTCATAGATAAATTTAGCAGCTATCTCACTAGGACATGTGTTGATAGGTTCTTATTCTACCCACTTGGTTACATATTTTACTGCGGTTATTATGTATCTTGCACCTTTTCTTTTTGCTAGTATTGGGAATGGTCCTATGAAGTTGATGGTCCAAATTTCAAATGTTAAACTTAGGTTTATTGATATAAAGGGAATTTCTGTACTAGGAAGAGGTTGACCCAGTCGTTGACATCTATCGCACTAGCTAACAAAATTTTTTCAATCCTTGTATATTATTGGCCACCATAGACCTAACTATTGGATTTTGTTGGTAGTTGTATCTGCTTGAAAATGTCCTCCCACCCGTCCATAGTGTGTTTCATACATGATATTATCTCTTTCGTGTTCTAATACGCATCGTTTGAGGATGTCGTCCAAGCCCATTTTATATAAAAATTCGTTTATGAGGCTGTATGGTACAAACTTCATTACTAATATTTGTTTCTTTTTCGTGCTCATGCCCTTTGGTACTTGACCATTTTCTAGGAATTGAGCTATTTCCTCCAATTCTGCCAGGACATCTTTTATTTGAAATAAGTGTGCGTCCAGTAGGTCATCTTTGACTCCTGTCGGCTCATATCTTGTGTCGATTCTCGATAAGTGGTCGGGTTTGACATTTAATTTTCCTGGTCTAACAATGACTTTGAATTCAAATTTTTGGAATAGTAGTAGCCATTGAAAAATCCTTCCATGGTGTAAAGGTTTGTTTACAAGGTATTTCAATGCTTAGTGTTCAGTATAGAAGATGAAAGGGTTGGCTAGTAGGTAATGTCGGTACTTCTGTAGTGCAAAGACCATTCCTAATGCTTCTCTCTCTGTTGTCAAATAGTTTCTTTTTGCCTTGTTTAGTTTTTTGTTGCTATAAACTATAGGGTAATCCATTCCATCGTCCCCTGGTTGTGTTAAGATCGTGCCTATTGCTAGGCCTAATGCATCGATATGTACGTGAAATTTGATTGACCAATTTGGGAACCTGAGGATAGGTTCCTCTACTAGTTTCATTTTTAGTGTTTCAAATGATATGTTACATTCATCTGTCCAGTTTAACTCCTGATCTTCTCTTAATAGTTCTTCTAGTGGATAGGTCATATCTAAGTAGTATCCCATAAATTTCCTATAATATCTTATGTGTCTGAGTAGTACCCTGACTTGTTTTGGGTTCATTGGTGGTTTCAAGTCGAGGATAATCTTTATCTTTTCAAAGTCGACCTTGATGCCTTCTTTGCATACAATGTGCCCTAATAGTATCCCTCTAGGAGTTAGGAATATGCATTTCCTTATGTTCAGAGATAGTTGGATTTTTCAGCGTCGTTCCAACATGAGCCTTAGCCATTTGCAATGATCTTTCAGCATATAGAGTATATCATCCAATCATCAAAATATACTTCCATTGTTTTGTAGATATATTCTTGAAATGTTTTGACAACAATTCTCGAAAATACTGCAGGTGCATTTTTTAGACCAAAAGGCATAACTCTGTAGGAAAATGAGCTGAATTCACATACAAATGTCATCTTTTTCTAGTCTTCTTTGGCTATTGGTACTTGGTTGTACCCTAAGAATCCATCTGTAAACGAGTAACATTCATGTCCTGCAACTTCATTTAAGATTTCATTTCCATATGGTGTTGGAGATGGGTCTGTTAGGGTGACTTTGTTTAGTTCTCTGAAGTCGACACATATCCTTAGTTTCATTGGGTCGTGTTTCTTTGGTTGCATGACCATTGGGATTTCCCATTCCGATTGGTCAATAGGGTAGATGATTCTTGTTGCAAGCATATTGTTGATCTCTTTCTTGACTATCTCTTTGTTTTTATGTGCTAATTTGTATGGCCTCTTCTTTACAGGCCGGGCATCAGTTTTGATGTCGATCTTCATCTCACCCATTTCATGGACTAGTCCTTTGAGATCTTTGTAGTCTCTAGTGAATACATCTTGGAATTCTTTTAGTAGGTTTACTATTCGGTTGTTTGTTCTTCGCTCCAGTAATCATCGATTTTTTGCCATTTTTGGTCGATTATAATTTGATATGTCAAACTCTTTAGTTTTAAATTTGGCATCCAACGATTCTGGTGCTTTAGATTCATTGATCGGTTGATAATCGACATCATCATCATGTTTTTTCAGGTATTTCTTGGTTTTGGGGTAGCGGGGTCTATCAAAAGTATGTAGTGTGCATACTCGTTGGATGCGAAATTAAATTCCACATCCAATGAGCTCTCCTGCTTGAAATTTGAGTAAAAACACAAGGAGATATGTTGAAAATATGAACAAAAAAATAGTTTTCTTTTGTGACAAATATGTCAATTCAATCATTATGGTTGACACATTTTATTGAAATTCTATTGGTTCTTGAATTCCAACTCACAAAATTTTTTGTTGGTGCGTTTTCTTATAAGGACCATTTTAGACACCAAATTTCCTCTAATTCCTGGGTAATTTCTATTCGGAGAGCTTCACGCTGCTCTATCCACAAGTCTTCTTCCATGGGTGATGCTTTTTCATCCACACCTTCTTCATATCGGTCAAGACCTGAATCTGGTAGATTTCTTTCCTGGTGTGTCACCCTAGTAGTCATCCCTCTTTATAGTGCTATAGTCGTTCTCTTTTTTCTTCCCTTCTTTTTAGCCTCTTCTCTCTTTCTACTTTCTATAAATTTGTATTACCTTTGTGTGTCACTGTTCATTTGATTTCCTTTTTAGGTTGAATTTTCATTGTTGGTGATGCTATCTTCTTCACTCAACAAGAATCCTCTTCACTTTACCCTGACATATGACCAACTACCCCCCCATAGCCTACCCGATGCTTTAGAAAGCTCGGATAGTTATGTTTATTTGCTTAGGATGTAGTCCCACTCCCTTTCAGTAATGAATTTTTCCCACTTTTTCTATTTCTCTGCCCAGTTAGAATTTGGTCGCGGTTCATGTAGTGATGAATGAGGTTTTATGATATGACCCACTACCTTTCCTATCAGGAATTTGAACAACATGGTCGGTAAGGAGGAAAGAAAATACTTGGTAAGGTCTGTATAAAATCTTTTCTCAATTCTTTCGACTGAAGTTCTTTCTTCTATGGCTTGTTCCTCACAGAATTCATCTGTGATCTTTTCAAACCACTCTGACATTTTTTTTCATCCCCCTTGAATCAGTTTCTTCAGCAACTCTTGGTCCTTAGTTGCTTTCGGCTTTTTCATCCAGAATTTTTTTCAAAAGCTGGGGTACCGATTCTACAAACTTCTCACATGTTTCAGTGAAGAATTTCTCCTTCACCTAAGCAATGGTTAATCTATTTATCCATGTGTAGTTCTGCAAATAATTTGCTATCTTATGCTCCCATGAGTTCTTAATCTTCTGTTCTGATATCATTTGCTTATAGTCATTACATTCCTATATGTACTACCAGCAACGGAACCAATGTTGTAATATCATAGATCACAAAGGGTTACCAATAATACACATGGAATCATATAGACATAACAGATACAAGAGACAAGAACATAGATAAGAGAATAACAAATTATATTATAACATGAGGGTCAATACATACATAGAACTGAACCAAGTTCTCATCTGACTCAACAGCCTAATATATATGATTTACAAATGGTTACATATAACTACCTGTCAATTCGGTCAACTGACATGACCTTATGCGGCCGACCTAATCTCTAATTAGTCAGCTATTTGACTAGTCGGCTCACCAACTAGCTCCTCCAACAGGATCCACTACCTATGAGTGTGTCGATCTTAGTTTGTTTTGCAATCACCCTTATATGAAACAATGCATTCTGTTTATCCTTCGAACTGACATGATCTTTAAAAATATAAGCACATGAAGAACCAACCTCAGAATCATTACCAACAATATCTTTACCTTTCACATCTACGATTGTTATCCTTGTTTCATCCTCAAAATCTGATCCAAGGTCTTCAACAATATCTGTGGAATTTCGCTTCCCTTTCTTGATTCTTAAACCACTCTGTTTTCAGTTCTAGATGTAATACCCAACACTTTGCCTCTTTGTGCCCTTACTTTTTACAATGCAAGCATGTATGCCTCTCTTCACCTTTCCTCATTGTAGCTACATGCTTACCTTTCCCTTTTTCCTTGCCTTCTTTTTCCTGGCTAGATTCAGCTGAAGGGACATCTTGAAAACTCTTCCCTTTAGATTCAATATGTGTGGTTTACACTCATACCTCATCAAGGTTAGTAGGATTAAACATAAATATTGTATGTCTCAAATAACTATGTAATCCTCCAATAAACTTGAGAATATATTTTTGAATATACATAGATATACCCAAAATCAAAGCTCTTTTTTCTAAATTCCTAAGTTTACTCTTGTACATTCTGACCTTTACCTTTCCTTAATTTTTTCCAATCCATCATGGCTTGTTGTACGTATCCTAATGGATAAAGTTGTTTTTTTAACGCAAAAATAAATTCATACCAGGAAGAAATAATTTTACCTTTTGTAAGGAGGTCTTCATGAGTCTTACTTTCCCACCAGATGAGTGCGGTGCCTCCAATATGAAAAACATCCAATTGGATCTTTGCTTAATCATATGCAATATTATGAATCCTACAATATACCTCAATCTACCTGATCCAATCATCTATCTTTTATGTGTTAATTTCACCATTATATGTGGGCAAATCAAACTTAATATCAAGTTTTAAATAAGGTAATTCAGACTTATCATTCTCAGGTTGTTCATTTGGAATTGAAGAAGCAACACTGGAGCTTTCAGAAGAAGAAGAAGAAGAAGAAGATGGAGAAGAAGTTTTAGAAGTGTCTTTTCCTTTTTCCCCAACATTATCCTTTTCTTTCTCCTTCTTTGTTCTCTTATTTTCCAATCTCTCTTGATAATCTGCAAACAATTGTTCTACTATGTTTGCCATTTGATAGAAAGCCTTATGGAAGGCCTTCTCATCTTCTCCTTGGTAGTCTTCGTCTTCCATTTTCTCTCTTCGATGTGCACGTATAATTTTTGGATTAAAAGATTCAAGTACACCTTCACCTCACTTTAGTTTGGATCTTGTTAACATAAACTCATAATGCAATGGTTATTAAGCTCTGATACCAAACTTGATATGAAAATATTCAAGATATTTTTAACCATTAATTTGCATGTGCAATTTGTATGTTAATTACTCATAAACATGCTTAAAAAATGAAAATTTTAATGCTTAAGAGAATGACATAATAAAATAAAAGAGATATGCAAACCATAAAATGAAGACAACAACTGATAACAAAGTTCACCTCTCCTGGGCTATGTCTCTGATCCGCTTCCAATCGGAAGGGCGATCTTATTAAGTCTTCAAAATATTAAAAAATGAGTGTTCTAGAAACACTTCTAAATTCTATCAGTCAGACTCAGAAACAGACTGCACCATTGCGTTCTTATCAAAATTCCAAGAAAAATGAGTATAAAATCAACTACCTTTTCTTGAGGCCTCCTCCGACATGCAAATCGAGAAAACTCTTCCACCATAAATGACAAAACAATACTAACTGTAAAGATTCTGCCTTGGGATCCATGCCCATTAATGGTTGTACGACACCGTGGAATTCATTCATGTACTTTGCCTTAATATTTGTGTCTTATATGAGTTCTGTGGTATCAGTTATGCCTCTATACCTGTAACAAACATAAAATAATATTAAATAACTAATAATAAAACATAATTAACTATAATATTGAAAGGACATGACCTTTCAAGTCACAGCTCCCCAAGCCTTATTTAAATAGGCGGGTCATCAACCATTGTAATTATCCATTATCTTATCTATACAACCATTAATATACATTTTCCCTATGACTTATCTGATATTCCAAATATTTTGGTGATTATTGTGTGAGCGAAATTATTGTTCACTTCATGTGGTATCAGAGCTAGCCCCTTCTCAGGCTTGTGCTCAGGCTTGTGCTCATTCTGGATTTTAGCCAAAATTTCAGATTTTATCTGAGTAATTTCAGAGTTTCTCTGTACACTTGGTCTTTGACCAGTCCTGGCTTTGGCCATTCCTAGATTTCAAATTGACGAAAAATATATATATATAAATTATTATTAAAAAATAAATAAAAAAAATCCTTGAAGAAATATCGGCTGCAAATTTGAAGGATATCGGCTGCAAATTTGAAGGATACTGCAGCAAATTTGAATTTAAAAAAAAAAGAAAAAGAAGAAGAAGATAAATCAAAATCTGGGCTGCACCATCCTCCACACTACAACTCCACTCTATTTTCAGCCCTCCACAGTCACCTGCCTCCCAGCGCGCACTTCCATCATGCGGATTCCTCATGCCTTCACTTCCTAGCCTACGTGTCCATCCTCCTTCCTTTACTGTGTGCCATCCACCCTTTCTGCTCCATCCCTCTGCCGTCACCCTACATCTCCACTGCATCATCTCCCTTGCCCCCTTCCTTGACCTACATCCTTCCCGCGCTCCATTCCCTACATCCTCTTCCCACCACACAATGCCTCCTCGCCATCTCCCACCACCGGACACCTCCCTCAATTCCGTCTACACACCATCACTATGGGCCAATCCCTCCATCATTCCCATTTCCCTTCACTTCCCCCCAACTGCCAACTCATCCACCCCATGCTCAACTCCTTCCTGCGCATCACTGCCAGTAAGTCGTGCGCCTTTCCTTCGTTGGCCTTTGCTCCTCCAACACACCTATCCAACCACCACCGCAGCTCTCAACTCCTCTCATCCTCCGTGCATCATCCGCGTGCATAGTCTTCCTACACCCATCCTCTTTGTGTCCTTGCTCACTCGCTGTCAGTTCACACACCCACTCCTGCGATCGCCCCATAGTCGCCAACCTCTCACGCCGTCACTCCCTCTACTCCACAACCTGCAACCAAAAACAAAAAACAAACAATACAATATATTATATATTATAATCTAACATATTATTCCAATATATTGTAATATAATATATTTAAAAAAATCAAATATTATAATTATTATAATATAAACAATATTATAATATTTGTTTAAAAAAAAAAAAAAACTATATACAAATATTATATAGTTTATATTAAAAAAAACAATAATAATATTAATTAAATAATTAATATTTATTATTTTAAAAAAATAAAAGAAAAAAAAAGACAGTATCAAAAATAAGTAAAAGGAAGATCTTTTATCATCGAAGAAGTGAAAGAAAAGAAGACAAGAAATCAAGACTATATATTGTCGTAGAAGCCAAAATCAAAGAAGGACTCATCAAGAAATTGATAGCCAACTATCATCATCATCTAATGTGGAAGAAATCAGAGATCATGGAATTGGGTCTGCAAGCACAAATAGAGAAATTAGAAGCCAAATTAAAACGCTATCGAAGAGATAATGAAGAATTACAGGACATAAATACGAAATCGAAAATGATGATTAAATTACATAAGATGCAAAAAGAGCGCAAGGAGCAAATAATTTCTGACTAGAACAATCATATAGAAAAATTGTCGAGCCAAATTAAGAAATTAAAAGATGAAAGTGATTTCAATCAGAAACTAACAAATCAAGATATAAATAAAGAAATAAGTGATTACGAAGCAGAAACAATATGCTTGAACAAAATCGTTAACAACAAGGATGAAGAATTGATGCACATATGACAGAAATTAGCAGATGAAGAATCAGTGGTCGACCAGTATCGCCAACAGATAAAAGTTCTTCAACAACAAAATAGCGACTCAAAAAAAGAACACAAGCTGGAGATCGCAAAGAGTAATAAAATAATATCCAACAATTCTGAATAAATTTTCAGATTAAGAAATAACAACAAAACCCTGATTACAAAAATCAAAAAATTGAAAAACAACAGCAAGAGGGAACAATCCGGTGAAGCCCTCGAAGGGAAATTACTAGAAAAACAAGAAGAAAACCAATGTTTAAATAATAATAATCAGGAACTACATAACCAAATCAAGGAGCTAGAAATTGAAAAAAAATCGCAAGAGGAAAGAATCGAAAGGATTCCAATTCATGAACAATCTACTAGAGAACCAAGAAGCACAATCCAGGAAAATGCATCCAAAAATCAAATCGAAGAAGTGAAGACAGTCCTCATCATAGTCCAAAAGAAAGAAGAACAAACGAAACCTATACCTTACATACATCCTAATTATAATTGTCATTTTGACCAACGACAGGGTCAAAATGAATATTCACAGAAGACTTATGTGGTTATGTGAAAATATCGACATACTAAGCAACAATCGAGACAGATCGTTCCATAAAAAGATCTCAGAGCTCCGATAAAAATAGATCTAGGATGGACCATAGCATATGCTATGCAACAATTCTCTTGGGGAATCCGTAATTCGTATCGGCTCATCTCCTCAAATGTCGCAAATACAAAGGGGAAAGAATTCCGAAATGACAGATTGAAATAAATCAGACATTAATGTCAAATACATCTTTGAGGACAAAGATTCCCTTAAGGGGAAGGAAATGTAATGAACATAAAATAATATTAAATAACTAATAATAAAACATAATTAACTATAATATTGAAAGGAAATGACCTTTCAAGTCACAACTCCCCAAGCCTTATTTAAATAGGTGGGTCATCAACCATTGTAATTATCCATTATCTTATCTATACAACCATTAATATACATTTTCCCTATGGCTTATCTGATATTCCAAATATTTTGGTGATCATTGTGTGAGCAAAATTATTGTTCGCTTTAATACCCCTTCACCCCTTGTGGTTTTTATAGGCCATAATGGTGGGTTTTTTTGGTGTGGTTTTCTGGGCCATGCACCCTTTTTGCACCCAACATTCCACCTTAAAATTTTAAGATTATTCCCCTATATAGTAACCAATGGAATGGCCATGGACCATTGGTAACACGCTTCCATATTGAAGTGAAGGCCGTGGAATCCATTTCCAATGACTCCACAATATGGGTATACATTTGGATTGGATTCTAGATGAACTTTGTGGTGGTGCTAGACTTTGGTGAAAGTTATATTATATAGTGGCAGACTATATTATGGTTTTGATATCTGGTAATGGTGGCATATAAATGATGTGTGGCACTGGTTCATGGTAACATCCCTAAGTTCCAGGAGGTCTCTGTGCTGACATGGGGTCAAGGGCTAAGCCCGCCCACCTTTCCTTTTCAAAACTCAAAACACATTTAAACTTAAACATAAGTTTTATACCATACAAAACAAGGAACATCACATGGCATGCTGGCTAGTAAGGGTTGATGAAGGATTTGGGTTCTCTTGGAGGTCATGGGGTCGAATCCCATGGACTCCTAATCCTTTTATAAAAATTACAATTTTTTCGCAAAATAACCATTTTTTCCCATTTTAATCATAATTGCGGAAACTTCAAACCTTCCTAATTTTTGCATCCGAAGGTATTTTTTCACAAAACAAGCGTTGCCATAAATATTTTGATGAGGTCATTCACCCTGTAAGATTTAGTTTATTTTTTGACTACTTTCATTTCGATCAACTATGAGATGATCCTCTTGGATCATCAAAGAATATCAATCTATAATAAAGAATGATGTTTGGGTGTGCTTTCTAGACCAAAGGAAAAGTCGGTAGTTTCTTCAAAATGGATTTTCAAGACAAAGCATTCAGCAGATGGAAGTATTGAAAATTTTAAAGAAATATTTGTCTCACAAATATTTTCACAAAAATATGAAATTGATTATGAAGAAACCTTTTCAGCAGTAGCAAGATATACTTCTATTATAACTATCCTTTCCTTGGTAGCCAAGATCGAACATAAGCTACATCAAATGGATGTAAAAAACACTTCCTAAATGGTGCCATAGAAGAAGAAGTATTTATTGAAAAACCACTAGGATTTGAGATTCACGACAAGTGAACACACATATGCATATTGTTAGAATAATCAACCCATAGCTATGTACCTTAGACATTAATTAGATCATTTTTGTCTTATTACCTAGTCTCCTAGATTCCACTCTATGCTAGTTGCCTTATACATGACTTAGAAGTCAACACTTGCTAAAACTAAGTCATGGAGCACTTGGGAAACCTCCTGGAAACCATATTTAGCATGTCTACTTTATTCTAGATCCTCCAAATTGCATATTTGCTTTTTCTGAAAAGCTGCCTATTTTATTGAGAATTAAGGCAAAAGGAAAAGCTAGACTAGGTGTAGTTGACTTGTTTTTTTCCCACATCATCCTCCATCCTTTTCTACTAATAAAAGCATGTATGAATTTTATTTCCATCCCTCATAAGCTTTCCTACTTGACTTATCCAATTTGTGAGCATCTTAGTGGATTTGGAAACTGCTTTATGCACCTATGGGGGATTTGACTAGATTTAGTAAGCCTACTTTTTGACCTTTTAGAATGGCATCCTTATGTGTTCGAATATATAATGTAATTATATATTGGAGCAGCCTATTACTTCATAAGGTTGTCTATTGTACACTTATTCAATATAGATTAGTGTTATGCTCCAATTTCAGTCTCCTTTGATGTTAATTTTGCATGTTTGATTAGTAATTTTGTGAGTGTAATTGTTCTATATCTTGGGTTCAATTTCCACATGGTATTAGAGCCTTTGTAGATAAATTTATATCCTTCCATATTGCTATTGTAGGTTTGACATCTTGACTGGGAGAATATTCTGTTGACTGAAGGGCACAGTTTCTAAGCTATGGACCAATCTCAGAAGATCATCTTGACTCCATTCAATTTCTTTGAGTGGAAAGCCGAGATGGAGATATTGTTGAGAGAAAAAGGCCTCTACAGGGTTACTATGGAAACTGAGGCATCTCCCAATGCAACTGTAGAGAAAATCAAATGGCAAAATAGGAGGGATGAGGCCTATGGTCTTTTGTGTCTACGCATTTCAAGAGACCTCCTCTTCCATATTGATGGATTGACATCACCAAATGAAGTGTGGGAGAAGCTTGTAGAGAATTTTGGTAATATAGATGAGATGAGAGGACATCAAATCGAGAATTAGCTGATCTCCTTGAGTCACAGTAGCTTCAAATCCTTACAACTCTATTTTTCCAAGTTTAAAGCCCTTGTTTTGCAGCTAAAACAATGTGGGATTGAAAAGAAGGAAAAGAAACTAGTTTTGGACATACTCTTGAATCTTGGCCCTGACTATTCAGTGTTTGTTTAGACTTTACATGCAACCAAGTTGAAATCTCAAGCCTGAAAGATGCCTAAGCTTGTAGAGTTCATGGAATCCCTCACACAGGAACAAGATAAATTGGTGATGATGTGTACCATCAAACCTTCCAAAGACCAAGCTTTGGTTGCTAGAGATACAAGGGTGGATTCAAAAAGCAAGAAAAAAGCTAAAAAGCCACCTGAGAAAAAGAGAGACAAGAACAAGTCTCAAGAGGATCCCCAAGGTTCCAAGAAGAATTTACAGAAGAAGAAGAACAAAGAAGAAATGAGCAAGTGTGCATACTACAGTAAGGGATATCATCCTGAGATCTCTTGTATGAAGAATAAAATTGACATGTTGACCCAACTCCTGGAGAAGAATAACATCTCCCTTCCTGATTGCTCAAAGAAGAGGGAAGGAGGATCAAATTCAGAGGATAGAGAGAGAGTATATTCCTTGGTTTCTAGCACATCAAGCTCAACTAGCTTCATCATAGACTCTGGAGCTTCTAGACATATGGTTTTGACAAAAGATGCATTCTCCTCTCTTGACATATTGAAAGGTCCACCAATAGTTTTGGGAGATGACTCTCTCACTGACAGTTTGGGGAAAGGAAGGATTGATCTTGAACATGGTAATTTCAATAATGTGTTGTATGTTCCAGGTCTTGCCTCTAATCTCTTGTCACTATATCAGATGAATCATAGTGGGTCTCCAAATAAGGTCATCTTCTCCCCTGATGATGTTGAAATCACTAAGATTTCGAATGGTTAAGTCACAAAAAAAGGTTTTCTTGATCACACTTCGAAGGTATACATGTTTTCCCATTTTCTAACCTACTCAAGCCCCTCTGCTCTTTCGATTCATGCTAATGAGGCAAGAAAGATTTGGCATGAAATATTTGGCCATATTAACTACAAGTATCTTTCTAATTTGAGTGAAAAATATATGGTCATAAGGTTACCAAAGATCAAGTTTTCCAAGGGAGTCTATCAAGGTTGTATCCTAGGAAAACACCCAGAGAATGAATTTGAGAGAGATAGTCATGAGAGAACCTCTGCACCTCTTGAGTTGATCCACAGTGACATTACTGGTCCATTTCCTCATATGTCCATGAGTCAAGCCAAATATGCACTGACCTTCATAGATGACTTTTCCAGGTATTGTTGGGTTTACTTCCTAAAGCATAAGTATGAAGTTTTTGACCTCTTCAAAGTCTTTAAAGACTTGGTTGAAAACTAGTCTAGGAGGAAACTCAACATCCTCAGATCTGACAATGGTGGTGAGTATGTCAAGTCTGAGTTTATTCAGTATTGTAAATATGCAAGTATTCATATGCAACATTCAATCCCTTACACACCACAACAAAATGGTGTTGCTGAGAGAAAGAACAGGTCACTGAAGGAGATGGCAACCTGCATGATGGAGGCTAATACTTGGCCACCAAAGTTTTGAGCCAAGGCTATAAAATATGAATCCTACATCCAGAATAGGGTGCCTCATAAACATCTTGATGGTATGACTATTTTCGAAGCTTGGAGTGGGCACAAGTCATATGTGACCCATTTCAGGATTTTTGGCTCAAAGGCTTAGGCTAGAATTCCAACTGAAAAGAGGAAGAATTTGCAGCCCCAAATCCAAGAGTTCCTATTTATTAGGTATTCTGAAGATTCAAAAGGGTATAAGCTGATAAAATTTAGCACTAAAAAATATTTCATTTAAAGAAGTGTTCAGTTCCAAGAAGAGCCTTTAGTAGCAGTTGAAGTTGGAGAGTCTTCTTCACCACCAGATCCATTGATTGTAAGTGGAGAGACTAATGAGTTTGTTGATTCTGATATGCCTGATAATGATGATTTGATTGCATATTCTGACAGTCATACAATAAAAAAAATAGGAAGCAAATACCATTCATGCAGCTGGGGAACTAGCTGGAAATCCTAGTGACACTAGGAGGACTAGATCTCAGTTTGAGAGTGCCCTTTGTATGAAATATCCTTTATTTGCTGAGAAGTGATATCTAATGGTTGAATAATATCCAAATACATATGAATATACAGCACATGATCCAAGATGGAAAATATCCATGAAAGAAGAATTCAGCTCGCTCCAGAAGAACAACACTTGGGAACTGGTTGATCTTCCCCCAGGGAGGAAGCTAGTTCAATGTAAGTGGGTTTTCAAGACTAAGTTTGCTGCTGATGGTTAAAATTTGAAATATAAAGTAATATTGGTATCAAAGGGATACTCACAAGTACATGGTACTGACTACAATGAAACCTTTGCACCAGTGGCAAAGATGGACTCCGAAAGGTTAGATTTAGCCATTGCAGCTTCGAAGCAGTGGGAGGTACATCACATGGATGTGAAGTGTGCTTTCCTAAATGGAGATCTCAATAAATATATTTACATGCAGCAACCTGAATGGTTTGTTTCTAATCCATATTTAGTTTGCAGGTTGAAGAAATCATTGTATGGGCTCAAGCAAGCCCCCAGGGCTTGGTATGCCAAGATTGATGGCTTTCTGCTGTCATTGAGTTTTTTTTTATGCAAGTATGATCCTAATTTTTATTTGAAGCTGAATAATGGTTCTTTGGTGATTATTTTCTTGTATGTGGATGACCTTCTGATTACAGGATGTTCAAAGAAAGATTTTGCCTCCTTGAAGGATGCAATGAACCATGCATTTTCTATGACAGATTTGGGATTGTTGAGCCAATTTTTGGGTCTCAAAATTTCTCAATCCCAACATGGAATCAAAGTACATCAGTCCAAGTATACCTTAGATTCACTGAACAAGTTCAACATGAAATATTGCAAGCCAAGCAAGATTCCTTTCCTTTTAGGAGTTAAGCTTGAAGAAGTAGGTTCTTCTCCTATGGTAAATAATACACTATATAGGCAGTTGATTGGGTGTTTGATTTATCTTACACACACTCGACCTGATCTATATTATGCAATTAGTGTGGATTTAAGATACATGGTCTAGCATCATGATATCAACTGGAGAGCATCCAAAAGGATCCTTAACTTTGTTCAAGGAACAAGAACTCATGGGATCTTCTAAAAAGAAAAATATGATCTTGATTTGATTGGGTTTACTGACAGTGATTGGGAAAGTGACAACACAGATTGAAAGTCAACATTAGGATATGTTTTCATGCTTGCAGAAGGACCAATCATCTGGTCAAGCAAGAAGCAGAGTGCCATAGCACTCTCATCTACAGAAGCAAAGTATAGAGGACTTGTAAATGCAGCAACTCAATGTTTGTGGTTGCAGGGAATACTTGGAGAATGTGGCTTCGAATCAAAGTTTTCAACTATTATCTATTGTGATAATCAGAGCACCATTCGAATATGCAATTATCCATTTTAGAGACAGTGAACCAAACACATTGAGATCCATTGCACTACATCAGACAGCTTGTGCATGATGGCACCATTCATATACTCTTTTGTGCATCTTTAGAACAAGTAGCAAACATCTCCACCAAAGTTTTTTGTGAGAATACATTCAGCAATATAAAATCACTGTTGGGGATTTCTGATCATGCTGTGAAGCATTATTGATGACAGTATTTCCAAATTTTGTTTTTCCTGTCCATGTTTAAGGGAGGATTTTCCCACTGGGTTTTCGCCTCTTTCCTTGGTTGTATGAACAAGCAATATGTAAAGGGTGACTAAGCCTTGTTGCTAGGCCCTATAGTTTTCTGATATTTACTCATGAATTCCGGCTTAAGGGGGGGGGTTTTAGAATAATCAACCCATAGTTACCTACCTTAGACATTAATTAAATCATTTTTGTCTTATTACCTAGTCTCCTAGATTCCACTCTATTCTAGCTTCCTTCTACATGACTTAGAAGTCAACTCTTGCTAAAAATGAGTCATGGAGTGCTTGGGAAACCTCCTAGAAACAATATTTAGCATGTTTTATTTATTCTAGATCCTCCAAAGCACATATCTACTTTTTCTAAAAATCTGTCTGTTTTATTGAGAATTAAGGCAAAAGGAAAAGCTAGACTAGGTGTAGTTGACTTGCTTTTTTCCCACGTAATCCTCCCTCCTTTTATCCTAGTAAAGCATGTACGAGTTGTATTTCCATCCCTCATTAGCTTTCCTACTTGACTTAGCCAATTCTTGAGCATCTTAGTGGATTTGGAAACTGCTTTATGCACCTATGGGGGATTTGACTAGATTTAGTAAGCCTACTTTTTGACCTTTTCGAATGGAATCCTTATGCATTCGAATCTCTCATGTAATTATTTATTGAAGCAACCTATTACTTCACAAGGTTGGATATTGTACACTTATTCAATATAGATTAGTGTTATGCTCCAATTTCAGTCTCCTTTGATGTTAATTTTGCATGTTTGATTAGCAACTTTGTGAGTGTAATTGTTCTATCTCTTGGGTTCAATTTCTACACATATTAAAGAAAGCTCTATATGGATTAAAAAAAGCATGAAGAGCATGGTATGGAAGAATTGATGGATTCCTGATTAAATTGGGCTTTACCAAATGTAAAGATGATTCCAACCTTTAATATAAGGTTGAAGATGAAGGGATCATGATATTATCTTTGTATGTAGATGATCTATTTTTGACATGAAAGAAGAATCTGATCAACAAATTTAAGAAGAAAATTGCAATAGAATTTGAGATGAAATATCTTGGCACAATGTTTTATTTCCTAAGTCTTGAAGTATTGCAGTTTCTAGATGATATTTTCCTAAACCAAGGAAAATATACAGTTGAGATCCTAAAGAGATTTGGGATGTTGGATTTCAAGGCAATGAACACTCCTATGGTGACAAAACTGAATCTCCTGAATGATGAGTCTTCAGAAAGAGTATATGTCACATTATACAGACATATTATTGGCTCACTGATGTATTTGACTAATACAAGACCATATATTTTTTTTATTGTGAACACCTTAAGTTAGTATATGGTGGAGCACCAACATGATCATCTAGTTACAACCAAACATGTGATGAAGTACCTAAAATGAACATTAGAGTGTGGCCTCAGATATTCAACCAACAGTGAGTTCAGATTGTATGGATATACTGATTCATATTGGGAAGGAATGTGAAAGATAGAGAGAGCACCGCAAGATGTTTTTTCTGTTTGGGATCAGGTATGATCTCATGGATTAACAGAAATAAAACTAGTGTTTCCCTTAGTATAGTCGATGTTGACTACATTGCAACATGTTCAACGTGTAGAGAAGAAATATGGCTTCACAAACTATTAGAAGGATTGTTTGATTCCAAGAGAGATGAAACTGATCTTTATTGTGACAACCAGGGTTGCAACAAGCTAACAAAGAACCCAATGTTTCATGATAAGTCAAAGCATATAGAGATAAAGTATCACTACATCAAGGATATGGTGTAGAGGAGTCGTGAAGCTCTAGTATGTTCCTACAAATGAACAAGTTTCTGATGTGCTAACTAATTTTTTGTCTTGTGTAAAGTGTGAACACTTTCGAGACAAGCTTGGTGTAGTCTAAAAGGACCTCTTTGGAAAGAGGGAGTCATGATGATATTATTATTGAGAATGAGATGGTAATGGCATTCCAGTATAGAAAAGGCTAGTTGGGTTTATTAGTATTCTTATCAGATATTAATGAGGCTCAACATTTATTTGCAGACGAGTGTATCATATCATTCATTTTAGGGATAATTTTAAGGGCGAAATTTAGCCCAAAGGAAAAATTAAAGAGGTTTCCAAAAATAGTTGGGAAAATTAGTAAAGTAATTTTTTAAATTTTTTTTATTAAATTAGCCCAATATTTATTAAAAAAATAATAGCTAAAGATACAATTGCTCGCTCAGATATATCCCAAAATACCCACTTTGCCTGCTCACAGATATCTGAAATACCCACTTCGCCCACATATTTATGGTAAAAATTGTGGTAAATACTTCCATCGCCCCAGAATTTCAGTAATGGAGGATGTCGATGGTTGAATCGCCCTAGATTTTTGTCAATGGAGGATGTCCAGGGTTGAATTGCCCTCGATTTTGGTCAATGGAGCATGCCCAGGTTTTAATGATGATGCTCAAGGTTGAATTACCCTCATGGCATTTTATTTGACTAATAACCTATGGAATCCTTGATTTGGTCATTTTTGTATGCTTCCATGAGTAATTTTAGTTATCTTGACCTCCATGAAATGAGGAATTTGGTATTTTTTCCCCAATTTGTTATTCAAAGTATTTTTTAGTTAATAAATGGTGCATATTTGGGGAAAATCGGGAACAAACCGAAACAAATGCACTCCTTTGGGAGGGTTATGGATGGAGTTTCATTCACGACTGATTTAGTTCCACTAGGCTCATAGGTGGGGCCCTTTTAACTATTGTGGATGTTTTTTGGCAATTGAAAGTGGCTGAAGTTTACTTACTGCAGTAGAGAAAAATTAGTTTATTGGTGGAATTTTGCAGACTCCCAAATAACCTCTTCTTTAGAGACCATTATTTTTTTGGTTATTTTGGTAAAATAATTCTAGTTAGTCATTCAGGTTTGGATCTCTTAGATCATGAGAAGCATATACATTTTCAAGAAAAAGATTTCAGGAATTGTTCTTGAATTTTACTTGTTCTTTTAGTAGTAAAATATGGAGACTACAATGCCTTTTCAACAATTTAGTATATTTCTTGAAGAAAGTTGAAATTAAATGGCTGTGGCTTTAGTGCGTTGTGGCTTTACCAAATTTTAGAGAGTTGTTTAAATTACTTGGAAAAAATGTCAAAGCTATTAAGGAGATCTTACAGATTCCCATAGAAACATGTTTTTGCAGGGCCTTTGCTTCCAACACTATGAAACAAGATGCAGTTTATTTTGAATCCCTCGATGAATAATTATTGGCTACATTACATCTAAGTTTTCCTTATCTGTTCTCCATAGATTTCACATTCCTGACTTAAGGTAACAATTTACATGGCCTTTGAAATTTATCTTGGTATTGTTGGCCCTGACAAGCAACATTTTAAAATTTGGTGGGGTTATCTATGAAAGCTTGAACATATTGAGCAAGATTAATACCAACGAGTTTTCAGTATAAATTAATGATAAATGGAGTAACAGGTTTATCTACCCTCTTTCAATTTTGAGACTAAAAGTGGGCAGGCCCTTATGTGTGCAATGCAAGTGTTTGAAGTTCTAATGGGTTTAGGAAATCACATTAACTAGTTGATGTGACAGGTGAGTGATCCAATTGCAAGGATTTCCTATTTCCATTCAATCTGGCTTACAAGTCATTGTAAATCTAACTATAAATGACAATTACTGTGTTGCCATTTTCAGCTAAAGGCTAATCTCAATCTAGTTTTACTCATTTCAAATAAAAAATATTTTTTCTTTTCTCCATGTTATAAATTTGTTTGGAAGTGATTGAGGGAAAATTTTGCTGAGGATCCAGTAGTATCCTATGCCAGGAGTGCATGATACCAATTTGTTTGTAGTGTATCTGAACTATGAAAAGCGTTAGCTAATCCTAGAAACATTCATTAGTGAATCTGTAGATAATATTTTGCTAGCATTCTATGGGGATGTGTCCCCTATGTCCCCTATCTAATGGGGACAAGGAATTGACTCACAAGTGTCGTGGCAATGTTTTTGGGTTGGGGAAACATTAGAAAAGCTGATTTTAAATTAAAACATTCAAAGAAACATTTTTATTCCTTTTTTTATTTTATATGGAGGGACACACTAGTGTTTTTAAATTTTCCCACTTGCTTTTGAATCCCTAAAATTCCATTTTTTATTCAAGAGAAGGCAAGGCATGCTTGAAGATGTTGAAGAACTCTTGTAGCACATGGAAGAAGAAAATTATGCACATGCTATGGAAAATAAGTCTGGCTTGGTCATTTTTTTTTTAATTTTAATTTTTGTATCATGTATGGTTTCTGATCATATATGTATGAAAGTCAGTTAATATAAACTTCTATTGTTTGAAACGTTTATATCATGTCTGATTGTTATGCATACAATATGGATGTATCATTGTATGATGTATGGATTTGCTTAATCAAGTTTCAAATTTGAAGTAGAACTATGGTTATTTATGATTCATTGATAGTAAAATGATTTAAGTTTTTGATATTTTCTGTAGTTCTCCTATATTGGAGGTTTACATGTCTCATACTCTACCGTCCCTTGTCTCATCCTTTGAAATTTGGGTGGAATTTCAAGTCCATTGGAATTTGGTTGGGTCTTCCAAGCTCTCTTTAAAACTCAGACCCTTGTTCCCTTGTAGCTCGACCAAATTTATAATTTTTCCAATATAATATCATTATGTCACACTCATGCTATTAGGGGACAGAAGAGGAAACATACATAGAGACTCAATATTAGCTATGGGGCTAGACTAATCAAGATAAATTTCCAATGATGCCAACTGAAAGGAAATTGTAATTTTCTTACATTCTTATCAATTCACAAGAAAACAAGTAGATGGACCACTCAAAATCGACAACCTAGGAAGAACACACTCATAATCCTATTATTTTTAGGAATCATACAGTTAAAATTTAACAACAGTTGGTTTCAAGTTAAAGATGAATTGGAGAATTCTGATGAATACCACATATTGAAAATCTAATACAAGTCACAATTCCCCAAAAGACAAATTCCAACTATGCCTGAATTGCGAGGGATTAAATTGTAAAATTGAACAAGGGTTTTCACTTCCCTCCCTACATTTCTTTGTTTTTTGCTTATGAGTGTACATTTTTGCGAAATCTCCTATCTATATTCCATTATCGTTTGATCTATTTGTAAATTTTTTGTTACTTTTCATCCACAATCAAATTGATATAGAAGTTTGGTTAGCTTCATCTTCCAGGGTTTGCAATGCTCAAAATTGGGTAGAGAAACCTTGAGTTACTCATGTGGATAAAAAATATATAATAGTCTTTGAGACAAACTGGATGCTAACATAAATAGATTGAGTGACTCTGACAGGTTTCTCTGCATTGGCAGTGTGCAGTAAGAAGTATGATGGGTCATACATAAGTATTTTTTTTCCTTTAGGATTAATGTGGAAAGACTACTTAAAGTGGATAATACTTTCTATTCACTTTTATTTTTTCTTTGGCTGAGGAAAGAGGTTAATCTTTCACAGTCCTTACCTTTGCTATAATATTTGTGATGTTTAATCTTGATGCATGGTTTCATATCCGTTATTAACTTATATGTGTTTATTGTCAGGATTTGAACAATACTATTGGATTTCCTATTGTATATTATAGTTGTGTCATTTTCTAGATAAATAGACTCATTAGATTGATTTAATTATGCATATCTTCTAAGTTTCTCAGTATTTTTTCCTTTTAGTGTTCCTCTAATGCTGAATCTTTTGACCCGTTTGTAAATTGTGTTACTTTCTTTCATAGTCGAATTGATATGGAAGTTTGGGAAACTTCATCTTCCAGGGTTTGTTTGTTAAAAATTTCCTAGAGAAACCTTGAGTTAGTCATCTGGCTAAAGAGGGAATAATGGCATCTGAGACTGATTGGATTTCTACATAAATAGATGGAATGACTCTGACATGATTCTATGCATTCGTACTATGCAGTGGGTAGTATGATGGGTCATACAGATGTTTTTTATATAGTCTTGCCACATTAATGTGGCAAGACTATGTAAAGTGGAGAATACCCTTTTTTATCCTTGTTTTTGGGTTTTGCTTTGGCTGAGGAAAGACACCAAGAGTTTAATTTTCACAGTTGTTGATATTTGTGATGTTTAATCTTGGTGCATGATTTTATATCCATCATTTAACTCTATATGTTTGTTGTCATGATTTGGAAAATACGATTGAATTTCCTATTATATATTCAAGTTGTGGTGTTTTTTAGATAAATAATCCCAGTAGATTGATTGCTTTATGCATGTCTTCTGAGGTGAATGGTCTTTTTGTTTCCTAGTGTACCTCCAATGCTGAAAATCAGATTTAGATATAGGCGTAGACTGCATTCAAGAGTTGATCTTCATAAAACATTTTCTGTTTAGAATCCTAATATTGTGATCCTAAAATTTTGAATCAACTTGATGGTTTTTTCATGCTCTGATTTTTTTATAACCAACAACATGTGGGTTCTAATTTGACACTTGCTGTTGCTGTTGCTAGGTACATGCAACTAATTCTATCTAGGGATTTTGAGTGTAGGTTAGTGTCTCAATCAATAGCGAGTAGTGACAATATCTTGATGATGCTCTTCTCATTACTTCAGTGCTTACACTAAATGTGATGACTCCATTTCCTAATAATTAGAAAATAATTCATTTTTATTGTACAAGTACCACCAAGACTTTAGGAATGACATTTGTAGCTTGCTTGAATTTTTGATCTGAAATAGACCATTGTGCGTCTGAATTTTGTTTAATGTTTTATCCAAATAGGTCATTGTGACATCCCAATGTTATCCTTTGATTGAAAGTTTGGTATCTTTATTTTCTTTCTAAATTATATAAGTTTGATCATTTTGTTAAATCAATTTCAAGGACAACCAACATAGATCCATCTTAAGTCAAGATCTATCAAGTGCTAAAAGGGATCAAATGCTTTGTACTCTAAAAAATGCTTGTACCTCAAGGGCTTTGATAACTTTGGAGGCTTGGTAGACACAGAGTTAAGATGGATCTATGCTGGTTTATTTTATTAGCCATCCCCTTCTTTTAGTGTTTTAGTTTTCAAAAATATCAAATCAGGAACAAAGTTTTACTCTTGGTATTCATGTGGCCTACTTGTCACATCATAAAGCTTGAAATTATCAAGAGTACATGGGATAGTAAAGGAGGTATAATCATCATGATCATATCCATCACTAGGAATTTTAGATTCACTATTGTTACCATTGCCAAGATCATCATAATTTTCTGCTATGGTTGGAACAGGCTTGAACCATGGAGAAGATGAATTCATTGAATCTCTGTCCATGCTACTTAAAGCCAAGTGCAAATTACTATGAGCATAAACAAGATATCTCAAATATCCAAAGAATAACATGTTTCTTTTATTGGAATGTATATGGTTAAAGCTTCCCCAATTCCTTTTGCATGCAGAAGCACTTGATCCCTGGCTCAATATATGAATGGAAAAATGTTTCAATTTGCAGGGTTCTACACAACAAAAATACTACCAGTTATATGCAATAGTATTGGTTGTGTCTTCTTTGGCTAAAGAACTTCCAAATATGATGTGAGAGAACTGACAGCAAGAGATGATGTTGAAGGTCAAATATTGAAGGATATTTTACAAACATAACAGGACTCACAAATGTGAAGGGAATTGATAGAATAGCAGGCTCCTAGATGAACCATGAGAGGAGATGAGTCATTTTAGTAGACTAGGATAATAACAGATAGGGAACCCAACATAGAAAAACATGAGCAGGTTTGTGATAGGTAACATGGCATGACAAAATGTCCAGCACATTATCCAATTTCCATCATGAGTATAAATTGTCTAGCAGGTTAATAAAAGGTACATGCCCTAAAGAAGGTTTGTGAAAACACTAACAGGCTTGAAGTTGCGCAGTTTGCTATAGTTGAATAGAGTGGGAAAGAAAATAACTGCTTGAAAAAAAAGATGTTTAGGGCATCAATCTGACACCCAATGAGATGTGAGCTTGAGAAATTAAGAAGATTTTCAAACTGCTAGACTTCTAAAGAATTTGTGGAACCTTGAGAAACAAATGTTGAGAGAAGAACAAAAAACATGGTTATTGTAGACTCTTGTATACAAGAAGAACAATAGAGAAACAATCATGATTTTGTGTTGTATAAGGTGCAAGGCTTGTGGGGTTTAGAACTATCAACAAGACCAGAGCAAGATATATCTTGAGATTTTGCAGCAACAATTTGCACAATTGGTAGATGTTGTGTTGTAGTGTAGGCATAAGAGTGGGTCAAATGTCTCCAAAGGTATTTTTTAATTTCTTTGAAAATTTCCAGAGAATTTTTTTAGGTACCTAAAACATATTAAACCCAAGAATGTGGGTATTGAATGGAAATGTCCAGGTGCACATGGTCTTTTAGCGAAATTTAGTTTTAACATTTTTAAACTGTAAATTTGTTTTTATCACAATAACCCTATAAAGATTTTTATGTTTTGGTCAGAAGAGGTATTTTTGGGGTCTAGTTGA